>VZRL01000718.1:483003-512211 GCA_013397895.1 Origma solitaria
GGCTGGCGGAAAAAGTTATTTCCTTGCTTCTCTCGCCCTTCTGTCCGCTGTCGTTCCCTGCTGGAGGGCTCTCGCCGCGTTTGGCGGCGCGCAGCAGCGCCTTGGCCCCGCGCCGTGCGCTGCGCTCCGCGGGCGCGCACACGGGCGGAACCTCCGCGCTCCCGCCCGAGGGGACCCGCGCCGCTCCCCGCGGACAGGGCGCGCCGCACCGCGCCGCTCACCCCGGCACTCCTGCAAGATCGTCTCCGGCGAGTTTCTAGCTGAATTTGGTGATCAGATGGATTTTTTAATTTTTTTTATTTTTTTTCCAAAGTGAATCAGGAAATTCTTATCAGGCTGACAGCATTTTTAGACTATGCAGTGCGTGGGTGAAGTGGGACTAATATTGACTTGGCCCTAATGTAGTCATCTGAGAATACATTTTTTGGTTGTTGCTGCATTCCATAAGGTTTTATCATTATTATCCATGAAGATTGTTTTCTCCCTACATGGGAAGTGACCCTTAGTATCAACTTGCCTGGGAGACACGAATATGGGCTAAAACATTCAAATTCCTCTCGTGTGTTGCTGGTTTTTTCCTTTATTGTTGGGAGACGGTGTCCGTTTGCAGAAATGATACCCCAGTGAACTTGTCCAGGTTGCTTATGTTGTTTACTCTAAACACAAGCTCTGGAAAACTTGTGAGCTCTGCCTCTTGGAGAGTGCCTTTGCTATTATGTCTTCTCTAATCTAGCTCACAGCTTGCAGAACCTTCCACCTTTTCAGTAATTTTATTTATGAAGTTTGTATTTGGAATATCTGGAGCTCCAGTTCATAACCTGTGTGATTTGGAGGGAAAATGAATAAATAATCACTAATCGCTCTACTCTCTGACCGAGAGACCTAGAAGTAGAAAACTGGAATTGAAACTTTGCTGAGCTTTCTGACATTTAACTCTGGAAGTTATTGTCTGTGTTTCTCTTCCAGATCTGTAGAACACTTAGTATGGGGAAATCTATCAAATGATCATGTCACATTCAAGTGCAATTGCTTTTTATTTTTAAGCACAAGTATGAAATTGTTTTCTCATCCAAAAGCAGGCTTGCTTATGAAATAGAGGCACCCTAATGAACTCTAAAGTTTCTTGAAATTTCATTTTAAATAAACTGAGTTCTTGTGGGTTTTGCTGTTTAATAAGTAGAGGTAATAAGCAAGGCAAGAAGCACACAGAGCTCTGATGAGCCAATACAGCTCTTGAGTCTTGGCTGGCACCATCTATTCCATTTCCACCTAAAAGCTTTCTAAACATGGCTGTCCTACATGCTATTGACAGTTTAGTTTAATTAATCCTGGTTTCACTGGTTTTCCTGGCACGCTTGGAGCTGAAGGGTCTTCACTCAGATGCCAGACTGAAAAGCTGAGCTGTTGTTGCTGAACAAAGTGTTGCACCCTCTAACAGCTGCTAACTTCTGAGCTGTTTATGTATTTTCTCTGAATCCAGTGTTTTCTAAATTAAAAAAAAAGGAAACAGAATGAACTCTTCATGCGTCTGCAGTCATAGTGGGAAGATTTATAGTTTGGGTAACGAATGACATTTTGCAAGTCTCTTCCTTCAGAATTGTCCTGTCAGAGATGTTTAATCAACTGGTAGAGAGCGTAAGAAAAAAAGATGAAGAATCTGTTGCCAGGTTTTTGGTTCTTACACATGTGTTCAACACGCAAAACTCTCCTGCACTCTTTGTGAGGATGATGACCATTTTAAAGAATGTTCCTCTTTGCTGGAATTAAAACCGTGGTTTAAAAATAACGGTGAGGGAAGATGAATTAGGGGGTATCTTAAAAATAAGTCTCTGCATTGGAGATGATAAAATGGAGCTCACCCTTAAAATATCCGACGACTCCGCCAAAGCATTTCTCAGTTGTATTGAAAGACGCTACTCTGGTGTCTTTCAGTTTGTTTTCTGAGAGAGAAAGTTCTTCCGTGCTGTGCTGCTGTTGGCCTTCCATTTCTTCTCAGGGCAAGGAGATGTAGGTGTGTTACTCTAAGCCTGTGCATCTCCACAAGTATTTGTAGTAAAGCCATCTCAAACGTGTAATTGGTTATGCCAGCTTTGGACGTCAGTTTTTTGTACTTTAAAGAGCCAAGCAGCTCTTTAGCTGTGGAGCTGCCATTGCAGCCTCAAGTTCTCAGCCCTGGGGTCCCTCTGGAGAGCCAAACCTGTTGTATTTCTGTGGGTCAGGAGCAGTGCCTGCACCAAGTGCAAGGGGGTTCAGACAGTTGTCTCCTTTTTTATTTTATTTTTTTAAATGAGAAGGTTGAGGCTGCTTTTAAATGATGGACGAGTGTGCACCTGGCTTGTGCAGCAGTGTTTTAGCTTTTTTAGGGGGTGGTTTGTCATGCCTTTTTAAAGTTTCCCCGCTCTAAAGTTATTCCCACATTTCTGTGTCTATATCTTTTCCTTCCTTAAAATCAGCATGGAATTGATTTTTGCCTTGCACAGAAAGGCAGAATTTCTGGAAACGTAGCTTTCACCAGTCCTTGGCCAGGAAAGGGCTTGCTGGCAAATTAATTTAGATAGGATTTTTTTTTTTTTTTTTTTAAAGCTCTTAATGGACTGCAGCCTGAATTCCTCTTCAATGTTAATGGGAGTGGAGGCTTAGCACCTTAGATCTTTGAGATTGCTCAAGTCCAGGGTGTTTGCTGGAGGGAAGTAAGCGAATCATGGATATATACATGCTCATATGGTGCCAGAATGAACTGATGAAAATGGGGTGTGGCCCTAATTTTACAGATAAATCGGGATTTCCGTGCTCCTTTGCCAAAAGCCGGAGCGAGTGTGTGATGGTGTTAGGATACGAATGTGTTTCTGTGTCTGGTGGGGATCTGTGCAGGCGTGAGGGCAAAACCCTGCGGAGTGGCCAAATGAAAATGCTCTTTGTTGTCCACTTTGCTGAGGGGCTGTGCAGCTGTAGCAGCGAGCTTTGGTTTTCCTATGGGCTGGGCGAGGAATGGGTGTAACAGAGTTTGGAGAGGCTTTGCAGACACGTAACTGGAGCAGAATCCCATCGTGTTCCCGGCACGGGGACGGCGTGTCGTGTCCCGTCAGGCTGGGCACGGCGAGCTGCAGGGCTGAGCCGCAGGTAGGGCTCACCCTGGCTCACCAGCACATCAGCTAAAGACCTCTGGAATGGGAAGTTACAGTAAATGGTAGTTTTGGAATTTCTCCATGGTATGTAGAGGCTAGCCAACGTCTAAGCCAACGCCGTCCTTGCTAAAGCGAGTCTTGCATAAGGAGTTGTGATATGCTCAAGTCAGGCTTTCTGCTGGCAGTGCTGTGGACAGACTTTGTCCAGATAAGGGCTTGTCTTCATTAGCAATTTAAGTCACTGACTTGGCTCTTCCTTCCAAACTGACAGCGTTGCAGACAAGGACAGGTCACATTTAATGCTGTGTCTGCTGGCTGTGGTTGTACCCCAACTCACGCACTGTAACTTGTTCTTTGCATTGTGTGCTCACAACTTTTGAGGATGGGCTTATTATCCTGGTTGTGCTGTGTGACGGTCTGCAGTGTCTAACAGCAGAGCATGGCTTCATGTTCGGCTTTTGCAGTTCAGATTCCTTCTCCAGGCTAGTCCTTTGCTGTTTGCGCTACTGACTTCTGTGGAAGCTGTATAACCTATACAACTCACCTTGAAAGGCTGCTCTCAGATTTATAGGATGTAAAACCTGGGTTAAGGCTTGCCCTATGTGTGGGTTTTTGTTGGTTGGTTTTGTTTGATTTAATCCCAGGAGATACCACTGATTAAAAAAGTTTGGCTCACATTACTCTGTCCATTCTGACAAGGACCAAATTCTATTTGATCTTCCTCTATTTACATAAAAATAGACCTTCAGACTTTGAGAGTACACCTCTGCTTACATGTACAGCAAAAGATGTATAAATTCATTCCTTTTTCACCACTTCCTCCATCAGCAGAGCATAGGAAGATCTTCAGGCCCTGCTGCTGCAAGTCCAGTGGCTCAGCTGAAAACAAACTCTCACCTTGCTCATTTGTGTGGCTAGAAGTTAGTGTTTCATGTTTGTAAGGCAGTGCCATAAATGCATCTTTCAGGCCCAGCATTTAGCACCCTGATTGCTTGGAATTGTCTTCTTCCTTGAATACTTTCTGTGTTATCAGTAAGAGCCTGCTTGGCAGGCAGCTCCACAAATGGAGGACTGTCTGAGGATTTGCCTCGAGTTTGTTGCTGGAATTCCTTCTCAGAAGCTTATGTCAAGTGACAGCCTTTTTCTCAGGATAGGGTCATATAGTGTTTCCTCGGTGTAGTTATTCTTTATTTTTGGTTCCTGGTCTTTTTCTCATAATGGAAAATCTGTAACAGGTGGCCACAGGCACACCAGACTTTCAAGCTTGGGAGCATAAAGGACCATATGCTGTGTGGTGGCATGTATGGAGATAATAAATTGTAGGAAAAGGCAACCAGTGTACATGAAAAATAAGAGCTGGCCTGAATTTTTTATTCAAAAAGTTAGAACCTTCTCTGTTCTCAAGTGCGGTTGTTTTAGTTTTTCATTTTGTTTAGTTTTGCTGGCTACTAACTGGTTTCTGCTGGAAGTGAATTTTTTTCGATTTGCGAAGAGGAATGTTCTGACATTTTTACCAGACACTCTGGGTGAGACCCGGGACCCTTGAAGTCAGTTGGACTTTTGCCACAGGCTTTAGCATGGCCAACATTTCGCTGCCTGAGAACCGTTTTGCTTGGTTCTGGGTAGGGTATGTCAGAAAATAACCCAAATCTTCAAGACTTGAGATTCTGGACTACAAGTTTTCTTGGTCTAAAAATGCTCAGGAAGATGGGATAATGTTTGTTTAGAATAAACCTTCTTTTTAATATTCCCTTATCAGCAGAGATGTGCTGTTGACCTTTCATTTCCTTTTGTTGTAGAATTTGAAATTAAGGGTTCAAATTTTCTTTGGAATTGCCTGTTTGTGAATATATGAAATTTAAAAAATATATAAAGTTGATTGAAGCTGAATTCAGCCCAGGCTGTACAGCTCTATTTACCCAGAGATTGTGCCATTTCAGCCATTAACTAGTCTATTATCTAAGGGATGTAGACGCTAAATTTCCCTGTTCTCTATTTAAATTATGTATTCTGTGTCTTGGCCAAAACAAGATGTTGTGTATCTATTTTCTTTCATTTTTCAGAGACTGCTTAATGTCAGTCTCTACTTTGTAAGGAAGGGAAAGGTGTACTTCATGAATAAATATTGAACACTGAGAAGGGATAACACTGTGTTTGGTCAGAAAATACTCTTTAAAGACCTTACACTCTTGGCTACTTAAATATATGCCAGAACTGTTAATACGAAAAACTATGAGTGAAACTGGGCTAGCTGAGATTAGTTACCATAAATCTAACCCAGTGTTCGTGAGTTTTTTTGGTTTTTGTCCCCTCACCACCCATGATTGTGGGACAAATTCACTTAGCAGCTGAAGATGTTGTGTAGTTTTCCACTCACACAATTGCAGTCAGAAATACTATGAGAAGATTACTGTTAAGGTCAGAACAAAAATTAGGGAATTTATGTGCAAACAGGGTATTTTAGGTGAGATGGGAGGAAAAAACCTCCTATTATCAAAGGATGTATACAGTGGAAAGGATGTATATGCATTGCATACAGGGAAAACTTTTTGAGTCACTTTCTCTCACTGTAGTCTCTTGTTTAAAGAGTTTTGCAATTACAGGCTGATAATTTCTTCCTGAAATGCAAATTAGTTAGATCTGTGTCTGATCACAAGCTTGCCGTTTGGAAAAATCTTTTCATTTAGAGCTCTCATCCCTTGCAAATAACTCACTGCCGACCACAACTTTGCACTGTAATAGCTTCAGTTCGTGCATAAGGCCGCCTGCTTGTCTGTGAGTCCTACTATATTTTCTTTTTTTTTTTTACACTAGAAAAAAGGTCAGATTTGGTGTTTTCAAAAGGAGCAAGTGCTCAGAACATCTTGTAATGACTGCCTGTGGACTGGAGGGGAGGGAAGAGAGTTGAAATGGAAAATGAATCAGATTCTTAAGCTGTGGAAGGGGGAACATTCCTGCGCAGAGAAGCGACTCTGGAGATAAGTTTTAATTTCCTGAGCTCCAGTCCCTGTATAGGAACACTGAAAGACTTCCTTCCTGACCCCCGAGTCAGGCCAGGGGCTGTATTAGCGCTGTGTGTCTGTGGATAATTGCGTGCTCGTGTGTGCATTTGCATAGCTGCAGCATCCGTGCCAGCACCTGTAGCGGCACGAGTCAGTTTTTATCCTGTGCTGCCTTTATTCAAGGTCTGGCATGGCATAGATCGGTGTCTGTTTAGATTTCTGTAAGGGATTTTTTTCATACTCTGTCTCTACATAAAAAATAAAGCCCAGCCGAAAACAAGAATGGGTAAAGCACCCTCCCCAAGCACTTGTCTTGCATTTTTAAGAGGATCTGGGTTGTGGAACAGCTTTAGGAATGATCACTGAGGTAGATGCGCTGTGGATTTCCAAGGCACGTGTCTCCTGTATTTGCAGAATTGCTAGAACTGTTTGTGTCTCACTGAAGTCTCAGCCGTCCATGATTACTTAGGCAAAACTGTGAAGCTCACTTTGAGTGATATTCTAGTAAGCATTTGGGTAACAAATATTAAGAGACCTTTTTGGAGGTGTTTGTGTGTTTGTTTATAGAAGGCATAAAGCATTTCCAAAAAATGTGTAAGTTACCCCAAATTTTACATTTGCAAAAATTTTTTCACAGCCTCAGACGGTTTCATTTTAGCAATTCAAGTTTCTAGTTAAAAAAAAAGTTTTATTTTGCTGTTTATGTATTTTTGTTTGTTTTATTTATTTTTAGAAATGAATCCTAGGGTTTCTTCTGTAACCCTAAATAAGCAATACTGTGCTAAGCTGAGCCACAGCACATCTTGCTTTGTGAATCACAGATTTACTGGAATTCCAGGCCAGTGCCTGGATTTCCCTAACTGAAATAAAATTGCGTACGTCCCTCGCTGCAGTTGGTGCAGCAGCATCTGAATTAATCTTATCACTGAGCTGTTTTACACTTATCAGTTAACCCACTGGAATGTCAGATACGTTGTTTGAGTTGCCATGGGCTTTTAGTGTAATTGGTTTTAATTCCACTTGTCAATAGCTCTTTCTTACAGTTATTTTTTAAAATAGCCATTCATAATTAAGACTTTGCCCCAGAGCATTTGTTTTGTACTATGAGAGAATTTGTATCGGATTATATGATTTTAGAAAGCCCTGAGTGTAAATGTATTGATGGTACACAAGGTCAGAAAACGACTTTCAATTATTTTTAAATCGTACAAGTGTATTTACTGTAGAAATGAAACTTTATAGACTGTGTAGCTGTTTAACTTTTTCTATAGAACTACTTCGGTAAAAGGGTAAAAAAGCCATAAACTTAAAGAGATTCTGATGGCGCTCAAGTGTTGCCAAGCAAACCATTAAAGATAAGTCAAACTGTAATTCTATAGGAATGCTATGAAATACTTCTGCATATGGACTGTAGTTGTTTTTGGGTTCCTGAAAGTGCTTGTGTGTAAAGTCAGCTGTGGAAATGGCTGGCTAGCTAAAGGCTATGATTCCTGCAGCTTGACTGTTGTGGGGAGAGGGTTTTTTTCTGTGAAAACAGTTGTAAAGTGGAACATCTGAAAAATATGTTCCATGCAAAATGGATCTTCACACACATTTATTTTGACATTTAGGTTTGATTTGAGAGAGAGAGAGAAGATTCTGAAATAGCCATTCACAGATGGCTTGTGAGGGTTTTACTTTTTTGTGTGCCTCTGTGTTTTTGGTTTGGAGTGGATTTTTCTGTATGTGTTTGTGGACTTGTCAATCCCCCTCTTCCCCCAGATCACATGTTTAATTCTTTATGACTTGAATTTTTGTCCTTTTTCCCAAAAGTTGGTGTTAAAAAAAATAAAAGAAAATATGAAAAGGGAAAAAAGAAACCCCTCCCACCCCCATCTCAAAATGACAAGAAACCACCCCAAACCAACCAAAAAAATAAGATCTCAAACCCCTGACCAAACCCCAAGGCGTAACTTCCTGTGATTAAAAATTCTGTCGTCAGTGAGTGAAAATCCATGCATTTTGTGGAGTTTGATAATAGAGTAGAAAATGTTTCAGGAAGCAGGGAACTCTCCCATCTTCGCACAGCAGTGAGTGTGGGGAATGCAGAGGGCTACGCATGCTCAGCTGGAGGAGTGTGGCCAGGGAAAACCTGGTGCTTGCTGGGCTGGCTGTGTGAAATGCAGATGCTGTGTCTCTGGCCACCCTTCCACAGGGCTGGGCTCGACCTCTGTAGCCTTTATTGATGGGTATATCCTCTCCAGGTGGGAGTCAGGAGGGAATTGTTAGAGCCTGTCTGTTTTCTTTTGAAAGCATTGAGAGAAAGCTGGTGCTGATAAATTGTGGTTGTGAAACATGCCTGAGAAGCAGGTCCATCTGTGTGAGAGTAATAGAGACTCTTCAGTGGGCGCTGGTATTCTCTTCCTTGTGAAATGCCAGTGTGAAATAACCCGGTAGTCCAACTTTAATCACGAAATGGATATTCAGTTATTCGGTGTATTCAGTAAATTTTTTTTTTTTTTAAGGAAACCATATGTTGAGCTTCTACCGCACGGCATCGCTGATACATCTCTTGTTTGTTTTGTTTGTGATCCCAGAAGAAGTTAGCTGTGTACAACAAGATGCAGGAGTCTCTGGAAGTGACCCTTCCCAGCAAGCACGAGGAGGATGAGAAAGACCAGCCTGCCGAGATGGAGTACCTCAACTCTCGCTGCGTCCTGTTCACCTACTTCCAGGGGGACATTGGCTCCGTGGTGGATGAACACTTCTCGAGAGCTTTGAGCCAAGCCAGTAGCTTCAATTCAGAGACTGCCCTTTCCAAGAGCAAGGCAGGGCTGAATCCTCTGTGGAGAGGTAAGAGGGGCAGGAACTCGCTCTCTGCGGCGTGGCTTACCCAGGCTGCGTTGCTGTAGTACATATTGCATTGCGGCTGAAATTTTACTTCTCTCTGGAGGTGGAAAAATCCCCCTCAAATCTCCAAGAACCCAGGAGCTTCTTGGGTTGAGTGATCTGAGGTGTTAAAGGGGGAGAGAGGCTTCAAAGGCGTGGAAGGAGCAGGCGTCTCCTGCTCCTGCCATAGCCCAAGTCTCTGCCAGGGGCTGGACGGGATGGGGCAGAGCTCACGTGGCTTCACAAACGTCTGCTGCAAGGTTGGAGGCTTTTTTTTTTTTAAGCTTCAAGTGTGAAACTTGGCCTGTGAGGTAAGAGCAAAGCTGTTTGGGGTGCTGGCCTTGGATGTGAAGGAAACCCGTGCAGCCTTCTCGAGTGACTTTGCCAGGTGATTAGGATTTGTCCAGGGCTGCTTTCCAGGCGGGGAGGAGCCAGCACAGGCTGGAATGGGCTGGGGGGCAAGCCCTGGCTCCTGTGGCTGCAGCCACGAGGTGTTTTCCATTGCAGCCGGCTCCTGGGAGAGGTAGAGATGATGTTGTGGCTTGCTGGGTGTAAAATGGGGATGGCTTTACCCTGCCCCAAGCAGGGAGCAGAAACGTGGTAGGTTCTGCAAGGCATTTACTCACTTACCTCTTGTCATGCACATAAATGATCAGATAAATAAATCAGACCACATGAAAGAGCAGATCTTGCCAGAGACACCAGGTAAACCTTGCAGCTAAGATTTCCGGCTTGGTGATGGGAAGAACATGCCAGGAAGATGCTGTTTCCATTTTGTTGGACATGGCAGCCTGGGCAGTTTATCACATCCCCACAGCTGCATTATTTCTGATCACATCCTCATGTGGACTGGCAAACTAAGCCTGGCGAGCCATGGCCTTGCACCAGGTTGAGGAGAGAGACACTGGAAGGATCTGTGCAGGAGCAGTGGTGTTCCCAATCAGCGAGGCGGAGGTGAGACTGCATTGATGAAAGCCACAGATACTAAAGAGAAATGGTGTTTTTGGAAACAGCTATGAAGAGAAAAATAGCACAGAAGGACTTGCTTTCCAGAAGGATGATGACAAATCCGAGGAAGTTTAAGCAAAGGTCAGCACAAGTGGCTGGGGAGCTGGAGGAATTTATGGCTTGAGCCGGGACCATTAATGTTAATGAGAAATTTTCCGTTGACTCGGCTGAGAGCAGGATTGAACCTATGCTTACTAAAAAGGAGACTGGGGCGTTTATAAATGGCCCAGACAGGCTATAAATGCTTTAGCAATGGGATCAAGGCAGTCCCCAGAGACCCCATGCCCACAGCAAGCCCTCTTCAGCGAGCTTGGGGGTGTTCCATGGGTGGGGTGGCACATCTTCCCTTTGGCCTTGGACATCCCCTGCTGTTTTTCCCTGTCCCCTGTGCTTGCACAGCCCTCCCCAGAGGGCTCTGAGGGGAGCATGGGTGGCCTGGTGTGAGGGTTCTGCCTC
Organism: Origma solitaria; assembly: GCA_013397895.1. Classification (NCBI taxonomy): domain Eukaryota; kingdom Metazoa; phylum Chordata; class Aves; order Passeriformes; family Acanthizidae; genus Origma; species Origma solitaria. The sequence continues at coordinate 493,463 of VZRL01000718.1, forward strand.
CTGACCCCGTGTGCCCCATGCCCTCAGTGGGGAATGGAGGTCTCTGTGTCCTGAACATCTTCTGGGAATGAAGTAAGGAGATACGCCCTGTGCCATCCCTGCACCTGCTGAAGGGGCACGAAAATCCCTGGGGAGGCTGCTGGGTGCTGAGAGAGATGAGGCCATTTGCTGCTCCGGAGAAGAGAAGCTGACAAGGGTTTTATCAGGCCCAAATGTGTTTCTGAAATATTCCTCCTTGAAAACAGAGGGGAAGGAGGAGCCCTGACAGCTTGGTCTGCTGGTTTATGCACAGTAACAAAGATGCTCAGTTACAGCAAATGAATGTGAATTTGTATCCCCCTGCCTAAAGAAATTGAAGTGTCATTAGCTTGAAGTTCTATAAACAACCTTCATGTGTAGTCAGAATTGCTGTCAATTACTCAAAGATGAGTTGGAAAGAAAAAAGCTTTCGCAAGAGCTGTTTTGGGAGGTACAGGTTTAAATGGAAAGTGTGTGAGCATGGGGTGGGTCCCCGGCTCACTGTAATTTCTCCTTTCTCTGAAAGGAGGGGTTAGCAATGTTTTTAATTTTTTTCCATCTTTTTGTGTTTGTTTTCTTTTTTTTTTAAGTGCTCTGATGAAAACACAAACTCTGATTTTATAATTAAGGTGATATTGCATGGGTTTTTTGTTTGTTTTGAGGAGGGATTTTGCTTACATACAACAGATAGAACCTATTGTTCTGAAAAGAGCAAGTTTTCATCATTTGTGTGTTGAAACTACTGATTGGTTTAGGCTAAAATGAATTTGGAAACTGATCTTTTAGTAAAATACTGTTCCTTACAACAAGCTCCAGTAATGTGCACTTTGACTATTCAATTTTAGGTGTAGCTACCTGAAATCTTTTGCAGGTGCTAATGTAAGCAATGATACCTTGACACTAATGTCACCTTAATATTTTTAGCAACATGTTTTTCCTTGCTGAAAGTGTTTCGTTCTTTTTCTTACTTTTCTCTCCTCTTAAGAGAGAGAACTCCTTACAGTGCCTTAAGAGAGAGAAAACTCCACACATTGTCTCCTCTGCAGTGTGTGCACTTCTGGCATGTTTTTGGTGCGTGTTGTGAACATTTGCATTGGCCACAACTCGGTGGTCCCTGGGACGTTGCCATCTCCCTGCCTCCCTGTACTTAGGGTAGGAAATTGTGGTCACTGTAGTATCTTCCTTGGCAGGCAGTTTTTGTTAAATGCCTCCTGAAAGCCCAGGGAGGTACAGAGATTTTTTATTTTTCTTTGTTTCTGTGTGGAAATGGCTGTTTCCATGGGGGCCAGGTGTCCGTGAGTGCTTGGGGTGGGTGGAATTTCCCTGTGTGTTTATATGACATGGGTGGAGCCTGCATCTCCAGCGAGGTTGGCCACACTCAGTGATGTCTGTGGAGCTGGTCGGGGACAGTGTCTGACAGCAGCCGTGGCTTTGGGAAACCTGCACAGGTTTGAAAAATGGAGATGACCAAACATTTTCTGTGGCCCAGACCTCCTGCGTGACTGGGAAAGCCAAGCTGTTAGGCAATCTGGGATGAATTCGTGTTGGCAAATGCGGTGGTTTAAAGTGCTCTCTCCTGTTATTGAAGTTGTCCTGCAGATACTTTGTGGTTTTCTGTGCTTTTTTGAAGTGCAGTGCTTTGGATTTAGGGCTTTTCTGTGCAGATAACAGCCAGATAGTTTTCAAAAACTAGATTACAGAGGTTAATTTTCCAGAGTACTGGCAGAGCATTGTCAAGCGGGGCTCCTCTTAAGTAGTGTGGAAAACAACAGACTGGACATGAAGTTTACTTTTTTTTTTTTTTTNCTTTCCATCTCAGTGTAATCCCTTCTTACAAGGAATGGTTTACAAACAAGGAACAATACCAATTTTGGAGGAGCGATGAGGCTTCTGTAATGTGCTTGAAGCTCTCTCCAGTCTTCAAACATGCATTGCAATAAAAACACATTGCTAAAAACAACCCAACCTTTTGAAGAAACCCATGTTGGAGTGCAGTTTGCCAGATAAGCTTGCGGCCTGTGAAGCATTTTGGCACAAAGAATCCTCTACATTTGTCCATGGTACATTTGCAAAGTTTATTTCCAATATTGGAAGTTAATCAGATTCAATAAACTTCCTAAATCAAAGCTGATTGATGTGTGGAAAAATTTCTATGGTTTTAATGGATTTTAAAATGGAGACATGAGTGTCCTAGTGATGCAGTCAGAAAACACTTTCAGGTTTTTTGTTTCCAAAATATTTTTGTATAAGCAAAGTTCCGAGGCAGGAGGGTTTGAAGAATCTGTTCATTCTCAATGGTGTCTTCACCCAGGTCTCATTCCAGCTGCTTATTAAAGCAAAACAAAAGGTGATTTTAAAAAAAAAAAAATGTACTTTTACAAAAGTTATGAGGAACAGAGGATTCCTCGCCTCATCAAATATTAAACTTCCCTGGCTTCATTTCTCCATAGGCTATTTTTATGACTGTTCTTTCATCAGAGGTGAAGTTCTGTATTTTTATGTTTCCATCTCTGAGCAAAAAAAATCCTGTTGGAGCTGAGAGATATTGCATGAAACAGTGCTTTCTAGCATGAGCTGGCAAGAGGATTGTGAGAATGGAGATGCCAAGACTTTCCTACACATCAAAAACACTAACTGCTCCTTCAAAAGAGGAATTTTTAGAATGTGAATTCATAATGTAGAGGTATTGGAATCCATTTAAATATGAGCTGAGCCCTAGCTGTAAGAAGCAGTAAGTCTTTTATTTCTGGCGAAAACCTCTTCGAGCTGTGTAGACATTTCTGCTTGTATGATCCCATTGAGTAAAGGGCATCGTGATACATTCTATAAGGGACTAACATAAGCCGTGTTAGATATTACCTTTATCCCATCAAAGCATGCAATTAGTTTGAGAAGATCAGGTATTCTTTCAGCCAAATGTTTCCTGTTCTGCAGTGTGAGCTGGTTCTCTCTCCTCAGAAGCATTTGCTACCAAAACCTTTCTAAATTATGTGCTCTGGTCAGAGCAGGAGTTAACCTCTCCTCACGATTCCTCTGCCAAGATCCTGAGAGGGCTCTGATTCTACAGCCTGAGGAAGAAAAATCGTCTCTGGGAGGATCTTGTATGTGTAAAAACATGACAGGAGGGAATGAAGATGGGGGAGCCGGGCTCTCCTCAGCGCTGTTTGCTGACAGGACACAATAGGCACAGATTGAAAAACAGGAAATTCCATCTGAATACAAGAAAATGTTTTGTTGTGTTGGGTTTTTTAGGTTGGTTGTTGGTTTTGTGGGGTTTTTTTTGTTTTTTTGAGAGGCTGTGGAGTTTAGATATCGCTCAAAATCTCACTGGACACAGTCCTGGACAACCTGTTCCAGGTGACCCTACTTGAGCAGGGAAATTGGACTAGACAGTCCTGAGATGTCCCCTCCTGCCTCAGATGTTCTGTAATTCTGTATGTACTGAGGAAGCTTAAGTTCAGCATGACAAACCTCAGAGAGTAGCAAATCATTGTGGGGTTTTTGTCACAAAATATGTTGTTCAGCTTCAGTCATACTTCTAGCTTCAGTCATACTTCCCTTCTTTCCTCTCCACCAGAAAGCTCAACAATCTCAAGCCAAAGGAGCGGTTTCCCAACCTCGTTTTGGAGCAGCTCTTACCAGCCTCCTCCTCCACCCTGCTTAAGCGGAGTGCACCCCGATTTCCCCGTTTCTGCACCAGGCACCTTCCCGACACCAGATCCCAGCAGCTGGCCAGGACACGGCCTCCACCAGACTGCCCCACCTCCTCCCCCTGCCGCCTCTGAGTCCTGGCATTACCCTTTAGCATCTCAGGTGAGCCCTTCGTATGCACACATGCACGATGTGTACATGCACCGCCATCACCCCCATCCCCACATGCACCATCACCATCCCGGCTCGCACCGCGACCCGCGCTACGGCTCGCTGCTGGTGCCGTCGGTCCGCGCCGCCAGGATTCCTGCGCCCCAGGGCGACGTGGCAAAGACAGACCCCGCTGCTGTCACCAGCGCTACCTCAGCTTGGGCTGGAGCCTTTCACGGGACAGTGGACATTGTGCCAAGTTTTGGGTTTGATACAGGTAAGATGGTTTGAATTTTTTTTGTTTGTTTGTTTGTTATTTTTTTTTTGCTGTGACTTGGTTTAGCAGGAAGAATTCGAGCAGAAATGTGTACTCCCAGGGCTGGTTCTCGGAGCCATATCCAAATGTATTTCTGGGTGGGAATCCCTCCTGTAATTGCTGTCAGGGCAGGTGAGCTGTGGAACATCCATCTCTCACTGCCTTTTGCTGAGAGACCTTTGCCTGCCTTGGTCTCATTCAAACCAAATGATTTGTGACATGGTCTAGAATTTTGTTTGTTTTTGTTTAAACCTTGTGGGAGAATATTGATTATGCTTCCTTGGGGAAGTTCCCAGCTTGTTCAGTTGCTTTGTATGTGCATTCACCAACATGTATCTCCAATGAGCTAATAACTTGGAGTACATGAGGGCTGCATCTTGAGCTGGAGCAGTTCAGAATTTCCCTCCTGTGCAGTACCCAGGTGTCACATGGGGAGCAGAGGTGCTGATGGAGCTGTGCTCGCCATCAAACTCAACGCCTTTCTGTAGGGTTTAGGCAGAAGTCTGTGAATTAAACTCATTTTACTGTGGTGTGAATTTCATCAGTGTCTGTGAGCTTTGAGCGACAGGCTCTTGTCTCAGGAGCAGTCTGGGAACTCCTGAAGTTTCTTGCAATCAGCTAATGGGTGACTGACGGTTCCCAGCACATCCATCCTGAGCTCACAGGCCCCACTGAGGGCTCCTCTTTCAGTTTGATATTTATCTCACCAGCAGCAATCCTTGCAGATTAATACTTCTTAAAGACATTATGTTATCTGATTAAGGATTGTATCTTTGTTACCTTTTTCCTTAAAGTGTTTATTTGCCTCCTTTTTTGATAGATTTCTCTGATTCAATGTGTCTGGAAACACTTCCTTGGCTTGTTTAATGGGAAGGGAAACAGATAATGGGCGGGGGAAAAAAGGCTGTTTCTTAAAGATGAAATACCATGAACCTTATACAAATCTCTCGCTCTTTTCCCTTTAAAGGGAACAAATAATCCCTTCTAAATACTATGCCACTTGCTGTCTCAAGAAAACTAAGAAAAAGCTTATTAGGATTCTTAACACTGGACAATTTATATATAGATAAGATTTCCAGCTAAACCAGCGATACAAGAAGAATTATATTTTATGCTGTTGGGTACAGAATGATAGTCTCTGCAGAGCCCTGGTATTTGACTTAACCTTTTGGGGATGGAACTGAGAACTGTGTAAGGAATTGTTAGTCAGGAGAAATCACTAAGTGACTCAGGTACAAGTCCAGCCTAGACTGTGAGTTCTTTTTCTCTTTAAGAGCAAGTACCTCAGAAAAAGGGCTCTGGGTCCTATCACTGCCTTAGAGAACAAATGCAGCTTTGGCTTGGTGCTGCCTGCTCTATGTGAAAATCCCTATGGAGAGGGGTACAGTTGGGTGCTAATTTTGTCAGGATCCTGATTTGGCAGTGCCTTGTGGTTCCTCAGCGTGGGAGGCAGTGGGAAAGGTCTGATCTATTAGCTTCTGCCCCATGTTTGACGTGGGGGTTTAGCCCATGAGTTCCTGTGGGGAAAAAGAAAGGGGAGGAATATGTGGCTGGTTTGAAGAAGCAGAGAATCTCAGCAGAGCAATGTCTCATTCCTTTGTGGCTGTTCAAAGTGGTCACACACTGAAACGCAGCAGCATGACCCGGTTAGGCAGCCCCAGTTCTGGGAACAGCAGGAAGTGGAATCCCGTGACATTAAAATTATTTGCTCTCTTCCTCTGCACACTCATCTCTCCTGTGCTTAAGAGTGGACTGGCTTTTAGCAACATAGAGGTGGTTTCTCCTGAGCAGGGTGAGGCCAAAGTGGCAAGAGTATGTCAGCTCTGAGAATGTTTGCTCATATGTCCCTGGAGAAAATAACCTGTGGAGCTGTCAATATAGCGGATTCCGTGAGCTTCAGGTGATTTATGCTAAAAAAGTTCATTTAACCTATACCTAGACATTGCTTTTCAGAGTCCTTCGCATACAAACTGATTTTCCCCCCTCCTTACTGTGGGTCACATTTCTTGTGCTGCTGTCACATGCGATTATAGAAACATTTGCAGAATTCCTCACGCTGGATTATGCTGAATGATAGCGTTGGGATCAGGGCAGGCTGGCTGTAATCTTACCCTCTTCCAGCTACATTGCTGCATCCCTGCCATGCCAAGCCAAAAATCCATCTCATGAATGGATGGTGCTGAATCACTCCAGAGGTTAGGAGGAGGTTCCCACTGCATGCACGGAGTAGTTTGGGAATTTATGTTTCCGAACACGTTGTGTGGGACATCAGCACAGCGCCCTTCGCAGAGCTGACAAACTATTGATCTGTCCTGCACATCTGTTGGAACTTACATGGTTCTGTTTTAGGAGATGAAGAGGGATTTAGCTACCTGATTGCCATTAAATGTGGCTTAATCCTCACCTTGTATGCCGCAAATTAACCCTTTCAGAAGCTTCTGTGTCCGTACAAGCGGGATTAAAGAAAATGCTGGTCTGACTCAAGATCTCTTAAAATCTGTTCGGTTTGTGTGATGTCTTTCCAAAGTGCACAGGCTATAATGTTCAATATAAAACAACGTTTTGTATCAAGAATGGATACAAACACATTGGAATAAGCGCAGATTGTTGGAGTTTAGGCCTCAGTTCTTTGCCCTGCTGTTGTCAAGCAAAGCAAGGTCAGGCTCTCGCCAGCGCTGCCTTTGGTTCAGGGCTGCAGTCGCACTCTGTGTCACCACTCAATCCTCCTGTGGATCTGAAGGTGCACAAGCCATGTCCAGCCCTTAAGATCAGGGGCTGGGGCGGAGAATTTCTGTCTTGCAGTTAAACCCATCAGTGAGGGTGGGAGATGTCCTGCCCACCAGCCCCTTCAGGTGAGCAGTGAGCTCTGGTGTGCTGCAGGCAGCCCTGGGGAGGAGAGCAGAGCATTTTGCCTTGCTCCTGCACAGCCTGGGAGGATATCCTGTCCTGCTGTTGGACACATGTGCTGCAGGAGGTTTCCTGCAGCCCCAGCACACTAAAACTGAAGCAGGGCTCTGGCATGAATGACAGCTCTAAGTCTAGTTAAATTGAGATGCACATTCTTTGTCATGAAAAGTTACACACATTGAGGTGAATAACTTCAAATTTAAGTGAATTAATCAGCATCCTTTAGTCCTGTCTTACTATGGAAAGCCCCCTTTTGGAAATGCCCATGTGTCAGCGTGATACATTGAATTTGGCCCCTCTGATTCCAGTCTGATCCCTTCTGTACATTTGTCTCTGTTCACGCACATCCCACAGGTTTGTCGCAACTCATTCCATTTGTTTAGATGTTTTCACAGAACTTACTCATGTGGCAATTAGCCCTAATGCTGATGTCCCAGGGAAGGGAATTGTGCTGGTTCCTGCAGTGCAAGTGACGATATCCTTGCGGAACGGAAAGCTCTGCAGCACCTCCACTGCCAGTGGAAGCTCTTGGTTAGTAGCAGGGCTGGCCTTGGATTCTGTATTAGGACTGCAGAATGACGAAAAGCCATGGAAAGTGTTCCACATTCAGTTCTGTAAACAGGGCAGCTTTGTTTTTTTGATTGTTTTCTCTGGCTGTTTAGAGTCCATGGCTATATTTTAAGCCTCCTTGTTACAGTTGTTTGTGTCTTGCAAAGACACCTGTGTAGAAACGTATTCAGCTGCTTATTCTCCTTCTACCACTTGCTGCTGGCAGGTGCAAGACCTCTTGAACAGGTGTGTGTGTCATTTTTTGAAGCTGCTAGCAGCCATAAAACCTGTTTCTCTTCTTACCAGCTTCCATTGCCTCTGGTGTCCTTTAGTGCTCCACTGGTGAACTTATATGACTTCTTTATGCTCTGAAAGATTTCTGTTGTCTTGACTCCTTTCTTTTTTTTTTCCTTCTTTTTTTCTGGTCATCTTTGTTTAAAAAAACCTTTAAGCAGCAGGGGAAAAATAACCCCAAATTGTCATCATTAACTTTTGAGGGAGCTTTGAAGGCAACTAACAGCAGTTCATTATGACTGTGTATGATGCTGCCAGGAAAACAAATAGCTCTTAAGCAACATGGAGACATCTTCATTGAATAAAGAGCCTCTGAACATGTTTTTATAGGCATACTCTAGCTGAGGGATATCCCAGTTTTTCCAGTCTGAAGAAATAGGTACAAGTGCATGTGAAATGGAGCACCACACCCATGGGCTTTGCTTTCCCTGTCTCTTCCCTGCTGGACACACAAGTGTTTGTACCCTGCTTGGGAATCCTCACATGGACAGAGCCATATGCTCTCATCTTTTATGTGAGTGCTAACTGCTTTGCAGCTCAGCTCTGAAATCATTAAATATTTAACTGTTTGTACTCTTGAAACAAGGAGGTGGCTGTCAGATCTGAGCCCTCCATGCCTGTTAGGCTTTCTGAAAACTTACAGGTCTTCTCTTGTGTTTCCCTGTGTGATTGGATATGGAAGTGAGATCCATGCCTAGCACGTGGATCTGTCGATTTTCACAGGTGAAAGATCAAATGATCATGGAGCTTCGATGGTTACAGCATCGCTGAGGTCTGGAGTTGCACCTGTTTACTTTAGTGGTGAAATTAACCCTAAATTCTTGGCAAATCAGGTGCCTCGGTACACTCTATAGCAGGGCAGTGTATAGGATGACACAGTGGAGCTTTGCTGTCTGTATAGGAATGATGATTTATAGTGGGAAGTGTACATTCATTTCATGAAATGTAATTTACTTGCCTCAAAACATCAAAGGACAGGTTTTAAATCGTTGCGACTTGAGTGCCTTGCTACCTCTGAATATATGTGCCTGCACCTCTCTCCTTTACTTTCCCTATAAATAAGCAAGAAAGTATCTTCTTTGGGAAATTTAATCTGCACCTCCCTTTCTATTGTCTGGATTTTAGGTTCACGCCCTGTTAGGTGTGAATCTAGAGGAGAGTGAATCCCTCAGGAGCAGAGGAATCCCAAATTATAACACAGGTTCCAAGTCTATAATGCTAAAGCCGCAACATAGCACCACATTTATTAGATAGTCCTCACTTTTTACAAAGGAAAATGTTAGAGAAACTCATAACAAATGCAAGCTGAAAACCATTAATTTTTCCCATGTGGAAGCACTAGCCATTCTTGGCTGAAAATCTAAAGCTCTGTAGGTGAAATTAGTTGGGGTTTTTTGCATGCTGCAGGAGCGTTTTCCCTCTCTGCTCCGTGAGGTGAAATGCCACAGAAACTGTGAGATGCTAAAGTAAAGATCCTAAAGATCCTTTTCTAAAGGAGGTGGTGTCTGTGGCTGGCCCCTGCCAGGAATTATTGCGCTGCTGCTTTCTGGATAATCGATGCAGACCTTGCTGCTGGAGGATTTTTTCATTAGCTCAAAACAAGGAAGCACATACAGGAATTTTATCAGCATTTCTGAACTGCTTGAGCCAGAATCAAACTTAAGTGTGCTTTAATCTTAACCCTCATAAACTAAAAACTTTGGAGCAGTAACACTGTTGCTGACAAGTCCTTTAAGCTGGTGAATTGTGCGATTTTTTTTCTTTTCCTTTTTTTTTTTTTAAATCAAAATTTGTTTTTCCTGATTTTAGTTGCTTGAGGCGGGGGAAGACAAAACCTGTCGAATTTATTAATTTAATTAATTTATCTCTTATTAATAGTAATTATTTTCCTTTTCTTTTCTGAAATACAGGTCTACAGCATCAGGACAAGAGCAAGGAAGCAGCTTGGTTCTGAGAAATGCAGAGAAATTCAGAGCAGCTCGAGCTGGAGTCGGCAGGGCTGGGTGGGTGATGCAGCAGTGTTTGACTCCTCCTGCGTGGAGCAAAGGACACACATGAAGATGAAGAGCCAACAATTCTGGTTTTGCTATTGAGCCTTTTATTTGTAAGGCCGTTTATGGGTCCCACAGTGTTTGGAAAAAAAGCCAGAAACCTAACTTTTCTTTCTTTCCTCATCTGAGCCTGCTGCAGCTGGGCAACCTAACTCCTTTCTGCTCCTTTAACAGTGTTTTGTTTTGTTCAGCTTGATATTTTTATGAACAGTCTCAATAGTCAGGAAAAAGACTCTGCCTTGACTACAGTGCGCCTTCTTTCAGGAATACAGTATTTTGTAGCTCTTTGTGCATCTATTTTTGTAGAAATACAGAAAGTTTGGGTAAGGATTGATGGGCTATTTTAGGATGACATATTTTTTTAAAAAAAATTGTAAAATTGTTAAGTTCTGTTTAAAGAACTTGCTCTCAGAGAAGCACTGGCAAAAATGTATAAAATGCTATTTTTAGATGTCTGTGATGTGTTTGTGCATTTTGGGTTTTTTTTTGTTTGTTACCTCAAATGTCTATCTTTCCTTTCTTTTTGAAGAGCTAAACTCCTTTTTTTCCACATTACTAGACTTCGATGTTTTTGTCCTTTTGTTCTAGCTTAAGCAAGTATAATTCGCACCTGAAGTTTCAGCCAAATATTTTTTCCCAGTGTTAGATTCTAGTAAAAGTGTTTTTACTTTTCTTGCTTCTGAAGGTGGCTTTGTGCTGTGCTCATTGTCAGAAACTCGAAAAGCTTGAGATTATAGGAATTGCATTTCCAACCCATCCATTCTTTTGAAATGGACCAAATACTCTTAAATCAGATATGAATATGGGCCTCATCTATGATCCATTGGAGCTGTTGAACACAGTTCCCTGGGGGTCGTGTTCCCTGGGGGCCCTCATAATGCTCATAAATATCGGTACAATCTTACAGGCAGGACTTGCAGCTAAGCCATTTCAAGGTGATGACTTACAGCATCGATATTCAGGGAAAAATAAAAAAAATTAAAAAATCCAGGTTTATAAAAACGTGCGGCTTGTGGAAGGAAAAGGTTTTCAACTGGCCTGATCTGTGTGCTGAGCAGCTCAAGGCAAACACTTCAATTTCCAACTCCTCTTGACTCCAGGATGTGTTTGTCTGCTCTCAGATGTGCTGTGGGGCTTGCGGGACCCCAGCTACATGTGCTGAGCGTGCACAGCCCTGGCCTTGGCTGTGGCCAGGGAGAGAACCTGGCCTTGGAAAAGCAGCACAGCCATGTGGAACCACAGCTCTGGGCTTGGGAAAGCCCCCCTGGCCTGGGCTGGGGTCTGACCTGCAGAATAAAGGCTTTGGTTGGAGCCAAGGTGAGCATGGTCCGGTCCTGGCTAAGAGCTGCGAGCTTGCCCTGGGCTGGAGCTGGGTCAGTCTCCCTGCCCAGCCCTTGGGGACTCCAGCAAGTGCCAGCACATGCTTGGATGGGCCTGAGGTGAGCCCAGGATCAGGAGCTGGGCTGCTGCATCCTGGCTACTCCCTGGAGATGTTGCCTTTCTGCTCTGTGCCCCCAGGGTCCCTCTGTAATGTTCCCTAAGGTTCTTACAGAGTGTTGTGTTTCTGTCATCCCTGTTTGAAAGACGGAGTGGAAAACCAAGATACAGACACATGGCTGCGATAAGAAGGAGTTTAATTTTAAGGCACTGAGCGTTGTAAATGCAGTTTTGTCAGGTGCAGACCACATGGATGTGCGTGGGGAAGGGGAGGGGGCCTTGGGAAGTGCATGCCACTGAGGTTCAGGGCTCTCTCCCTGCACTGCTGCTTCCCTCCAGGCTGTTTGAACTTGATCCTGTGAGGTGTTGAGCGTTCTCCTTCATCATGGGAGAGGGCTTGACATGCTGGCACTGGAGGCATTAGGATTATATCACAATTTGGCAAGACCCTTCAGTCTCTACCTTGCTGATTTGAAGTTTGAGATGGCAGATAAATGCTGAATGGACTATGCTTAAATACTGCTTCAAAATAACGGGGTTGTAATCTGTGTTGGGATGATGAATTAAATGTGGTGGGATTTTTTTCCTCGTCTTTATAGTCCATCAGTATTTCTTTCTCTCAATAAATTTCACTCTCATGACAGTTCTATATATTATTGCTGCTCTGGTGGAGCTAGCTCCTCAATTTGTCAATAAATTCATAACACAATGGGAATGCTGTATGGGAGGGAATGGAGTACCAGCTGCCACAGTTCACTTTCTTATCAGGACAGTACAGTTCAGGAAATATCTCAAGAAAAAGAGGTCTGACTGAGGAATGTTGACAGTATTAGGAATACTGGGAAGAAAAAAAAATTCTAAGGTTTTTTTTTTGTTTGTTTGGGTTGATTGTTTGTTTGGTTTTTTCCCCTAGACTTGGCAAAGGTGGAAATCAAAGAGGCAACATGTCCTCTTTGAACTTCAGGGATGGAGAGTTTGGGTGGCAGGGGAAGCAGAAGAAAAGGCAGCATTTATTTTTGAGGTGTAGTGTGTTTGACTTGAAATAAAGTCTAACAAGAGATATCTGCTCCCTGCCCTCCCCTTCACGAGCTCATAGTGTGTGGGACCTCCTCTGATTCCCCATGGATGGCAAAGCAAAATGGGGAAAGAAACAGGCCCACAGTTTGCACTGGAATCTCTGTCTGGATTGCAGCACTGAGTTGTTGCTTAGTGGGGATGAAGAAGTGGCGAAGCTGTTGCCTCTTCCTCCTCCAGGGCTCCTGTTCTGCACACAGCTTCCCCTGCTGGGCCTGGGAGCGAGCTGGAGGAACTTCTGCAAGCTCGGGGGGACAAGTGCCAATAAAAACCTGCCATCGTCTGTAGCCATTCTATTGACCTTGAAAGTGAAATAAATTCTGTTTTTCCCCTCCATCCCTCATTGCCCCTTGCGCTAACGAGTGAGTTGAAAGGGAAAGCCTAAGTGTGTAGCAGCAGCCCTTCTTCAGTGGTCTACAATTTGAGGGATGAAAAAGGAGAAAAAAACCACCCTTCTTTGTGTCAGACTTTTAAGTTAAATTCTGCAGATTTACTTCTCTCTCTCTTTCCCATACACGCACACTCACACACGCACAGAAGTGCTTATGAGAAGCAGATGCTGCCATGGTTTTGCTCTTGGAAGAGGAGGGCAGGGCTCGCCTGCAGCGCTGCAGTGGTGGGGAATCGATGGCAGAGAGAAAAACAGGAAGGTTGAGACTGCTCATGTTTCTGCAGATAGGAAAAAAAAGGCCTGAAATCAGGTCACAGATAAGTTATGTGTCTTGATGCATTACTAAAGGAGTTGTTTCATTCTTTTTATGTGTGGTGTGTTCTGATGCTGTCCCAAGAAAGAGGATGATTCATTTTGAGAGGACTTACAAAACATGTACTCTGACACTGTTTCTGGGAGAACATAGGGAAATTATTGTTTTATTTCGAGAAACTCAAAATAGTGACCTCCTTAGAGTTGTCCAGGAATTTATTTTATTCCTGTTAATGTTGAGAAATCTGACATCAATTTTTATGTCTTCATTTGAAGACTGGGAGGGTTTAGGCTGTCCACGAGTTTTGGAGAGGCAGGTGCCAGTTTTTTTCAACAGCCCATTTCCATCCCAGCAAGGAGACCGCCCAGGGGTTTGGATTTCTGGAATTTCTGGAGAGCTGAATCAGCTGCACTGGGCAATAGTAAAATGAACTGTGTTCTGATTCCTTTCCTCACCAGCCACACGAGTTCAGGTGGCCCTCAGTGAATGGCAGTTCTCTCTCAATCAGCCCCACCTGCACCAAAACGCTTTTGGGAGCAGATCCCTCATCACAGCTTTCAGAGAGCAGAGGTTCAGTCACATTCCCCCCACTGCCCTTAGGATTGCCTTGCTGCACTCAGCCTTTCTGCTTCCAGGCTGTCACATGTGTCCTGCTGTCCCCTCACACCATTCTGCATGTGCGTGTATTTATTTCTCTGCAGATATATCTATCCACATCCGCGTGGAGCTATGCCTGGTTCCCTCTGTTCCACCCTCGCGCTTCAAATGCACATCCTTTGGAAATAAGTGAATGACTTCAGCAAATCTCATCTGAGATGGAAAATGTAGGCATTTTATTGCATTCTCTGTTAACTCAGGAGCAAATACAATTTTTTGATACTGGTTTAGAAAAAACCCAAACCACACCACAAAAACATATTAAAAAACCCCTTTCAAATCACCTGATTTGTGTCTGTAAAGATGACCATGGAATCAGCTGTTGTGTAGAGAGGTGCAGTATATTGCCTTTCAGCAGACAAGCCTATATTTGAATATGATTCTTTTAATTAATTTCAGGTACAAGATTTTTCTCCCTATCAATGGACCAGCAGCATTTATTTCTTATAAACAATTTAGAAATATATATATATTTTTAAGTTGAATTCTTGGCTTTGGTATGTCAGCCTTTGAGCTTCTAAAGGGTATTTGGATGATTAATATTGCTTGTGTGTGGGTTTTTTAAAAAAAGTTGACGCATGTTGTTTGGAGCTAAAATCTCATGTAAAGTGGGAATGTATTTAAAAATAAATACTGCTTTTACATATTAGCCCTATGGGCACAATCTGAGAGTTGTGGTGCAGGAAGATGTCCCTTTAAAAAACATGGGACTCTTGCCTGAGCAGGTTCAAAATCCAGTCCTTGTGACAGGAGAGGCAGGGGTGGTCTTGGAAGGGTTGAGCTGAGAGCAGAGATGATCCTCTCCAGTGTTGTGTGTACATGGCTGGGCAGCCACTGCTCGATATACTAAATTTAGGCTGTGTTAGCAGGTTTGTACTTATGGGGTGAATTGGTTGCCAAGGGGAGTTGTAGATATCTCTGGAAAACCATATTTTAGCTGCCCATGGCCCTCTCCCTGTTATTGCTCTGCAGTCTCTGTGACACCACGGTGGGACCTGTGAAAGCTGGGCTGGAGTTCCCCGGGAAATGCACCGTTTCTTTTTTTTTTTAGCTCCCAATAAAGAAAGTTTAGGGATGGGGGTCATCCAAACATCCCAATTATTTCATGCACCTGCTCAAAGGCTCAAGCCTCCGGGATAAATCAGCTGTGCACCATTGCTATGTGCCTACAGCAGCCTGAGTGGTGCTCCCTCCTCTCGGTGTCCTTGGAAATCTTCAGTGGCGTTGGGATGAGCTTTAAATTCCTGAATTGCAGTCCAGTGGTGCCTGGAGGCTGCTCCAGCGTTGATTCGGGTGAGCTTGGGTTCGGGTATTTGGTACCTATAGGCAGCCAGGGTTTGTAGGAGTTGGGGTTTATAGAAATCGACTGAAGTACCTGCAGAGCTCTACTGCACTTCCCCTGCTTGCTTTTTGTAGCTGTTGTTCAAAACCATCAGTCAAATCAGGGTCCCTCTCTTCCCCCCACCTGTTTTCCCACCTTGCTTCCCTCAGAACTTCTTTGGAATTTTTGCTCCCCCCATCAAAACCGATGGGGCGGGGGGGAGGCTTTGTATAAAGAAAAGTGTCGCTGTTTATTACTGAATAAATAATTTAATGTGAATTTTATTGTTATATTTTTTATGTAGCATTTTCCGTTTGGTCTGTATTTCTCAACAATTAGCTAATTCTTTTTATTCTTATGCAGCTGAAGAACTCATAAATCTCTTTGTAAATTTCTGCATCCTGTGTTTCTATTCTTTGCACGAGATTGATTTTTAGAGCCAAGAATTTGTCTTCTGTTGAAAATGTTGTGAAACAAGTGTTCTAAACTGGTTCTGTGCTAAAATTGAACAGAGTGAAAGCCTTGCATCGAAGGGATTTCAAACAGAGATCTCTTGAAGCCACAGGCTTGCCTTTTCAGATACTGTGAAGTGCTTATGTTACAATATCCTTTTTATTCTTAATATTTTTTTAAAATTACATTAACACTAGAGGCTATTTTACAGTCAGACCTAGTGGAATTACAGCCTGAGGTTTCTTACTGTAAGACTCTTTTTTAATTGTATCATTTCCTGTCAGTTTTGACAGTCATCAGGCAGAGACTTTCCATGCAAGTTATTTACCTCAAATTGATTTTTTTTGGCAAAGTTCAGTAAATCCCGCTAAGGAGGTAACTGCCCTTGCTAAAATTATTTTACAACTGTTTAATTAAGAAATGTTTGCATGTCTGTGTTCTGGCTCGAGGGCTGAAGGTTTGGTGTTTTGGTCACAGATACATCATTTACTGCTCCAACAGTGGGGGGAAAAAAACCTCCAAGCTTTGGCCAAGCGCTCAGCTTTTGAAAAATTGCCACTTGCACGCAATCAGCAGGGAGCTGTTAAGAATTTAGTTGCAAAATCCTCTGAAGATCCTGACCATATGGGATGTGCTCTGTTTCGGAGCATCGGGAGAGGAGCAGGATTTTTCCCATCCGTCCTGCTCCAGGCCTGGACGGCAAGCAGGGCACTTTGTGCAGTCACTGTGTCCTTCTTTCTCGGGCTGTGAGAGAGAAACGGTAGCCAAAAAGTCCGGGACAGGGAGGCCAGGAAAGGAGGAGAGAGGGTTCAAAGAGTTTTCTGTGGGAGGGAATGAGATTGGGAGCTCTTGGGACAATCTCCAGGGGAGATGTAGATGGGATGATAACGGCTGGAAAATAAGCAAATAATGCCTCATGAGGAATGATCTAGAGTGGGATGTGACAGCTATCAAAAAATACCGGAATAATGTGGGGACTTAGAAATTTGGAAGGAAAACAGGACAAACAGTGCAGAAAATTTCTTTCTTTGAAGTAAGGTGTGCACACTGTGTTAGTCAGCAGAAGAGACATGGGACACCATTGCTTTAAGAAAACCGCAATTACCCTCAGTGAGAAATGTACTTTAGGAAGGAAGAGTGTGTTCAGCTGGGGAATGAGAGACCTGAAGTGCTTTTTGTTCTCCCTGTGACTTCTGCTCTTTCCAGAGTTGGTCTCCAGCGGCATTGCCCCACACCTGCATTTCCAGGTGCTCCCAGCAGTTATTTCTAAGCTCTCATTGCATCCAGAAATGAAAACGGGGAAGTGATACATTATTTTATGACTGATTTAATTAATGATGATCCACGTCCTCCATTAATGTGAGTCACTGTCACTTGGTTGGCTTTAGTCAACTTGACACCTGTGGAGAATCTTATTAGTTACATCTGGATCAATCTCATTTTGGGTGTTATCAGCTGGAAACTGGGTCCTGGAAGGGTGCAGGGTACTTCCTCAGAGCCGGGGTCTGGCTGGGTGACCTCAGTGGTGCTCAGTGCACCTGGCACAGGGGAATGTCACAGAAAAGGGGAGTGGGACTGGAATCCTCAGTGCTGGCGGGCCAGACGAGCACGGCTGGGGCTGTGGCTGGCTGTCCCTGGTGTCACCAGCCTGTCACGGAGATTCCAGCCATGGTGGGGCTGGCTGTCCTTGATGTCACCAGCCTGTCGCGGAGATTCCAGGCATGGTGGGGCTGGCCATCCTGGCAGGACCTTGGGCTCGGAGGGGTTATGCTGCCTGCGTGACGTGGGAGGCCGGGTGGGGACCGAGACATCTGGTGAGAATTCCTCACGGCTGAGCTGTGCGTTGGGCTGGGATGCCGAGTAATTTAGCTGATTTCTTTTTTGGGGTTGCTGGGAGGAGGAGGAGGAGGGGGGCTGGATGCCACAGCCTTCCAGTAACTGTCTCTCCTCCAAAATATCACTTTTGCTTTCTTTGAAGACAAGTAAGGAATTATATTAAAAAAAACAAGACAACAAACCGACACCAGGAACTGCACCAATGTGTTTGCCTTGACAATAACTGTCCATCTGCATCGGTTTATCACTCTGGAAAATGAGTGGGTAATAAAGTTTTGATGTTGGCTGTTGCATGTACAGAGGTATCACAGGCTTTGAAAATGATTTGTTATGTGAATGCCCATAGTAGCACCAGGGTTCAAACGGAGGTGGTTTGTTTTTCGTGCCCATTTAGTTATGAATAACACCAGCTCTAATTTCCTCCTCCCACCAGCAAGCAGAGAGTCCTGCGTTGGAAGCCAAATATAGCAACAAAGATTTCTATCTCTGGCCAAAACCAAAAAATCTGTTCCCTTTTAAGAATAGCACTCTATTCTTTTCTGATGGAGATGGATAAAGAGAAAATTCAACTTTAAGGAAGTGAGTTTCTCAGTGGGAAACTCCCTGGTCTCGCTCAGATGGCCAATGGAAAAGGTATGCGCTTATTTTTTGGCGTCTGTGTGGATGCCAATGAGGAGGCTTCTGTCGAACCCCATCAGCAGAGCCCTTTTGGGGTGGCAGCCTGGATAAACCTTCCCTCCTTGCTGGTGTGCTTTTCCTGCACTGCCCTGCCTGTCTTGTGAGCAGCAGGCCCAGTGCTGAATGGGAATTCCACAAACTGCACAGCTACTCCTGCTCGCTCTGCGCCCTTTCCCTGCTGGTTTGCTTTGGTGGAGAGGTTAATCCCTCGGCTCTGAGGGACAGACTGACGAGGCAGCTCGACCAGGCGATGTGGGTCAGCACTCAGCCCATGGTCCCTCCTCCTCCCCCCCTGGTTTTCTCCTTGGGGAGGATGCGGGAAGCCATCCCTGCGCGCCTTCCGAGCGGTGTGGTGCCCTCAGAGAGCGACTGTGGGCACTGGGGATGGCTGGGCTGGGAGAGAAAGGATGCTGTAGGAACAAAAAGGAGAAATGTTGATGGTAAAGTGCTTCCTCAGGTGGTGAGTTGACCTTTTCTGGGTGGGAATTAGTCCTCCCTGAAGATGAGCTCACACGTGGGTGTCACTGCCTGGGTTCAGGCTAGGATGTGCTTTTAGGAGAGGCACACACCTACGCACACCTCCTCTCTGATCTTGAACTGGGGTTTTTTTTAACTTCTCTATGCCATCTGAGCAAGGCTATTCAGCCTCTCCT
>VZRL01000718.1:512528-587734 GCA_013397895.1 Origma solitaria
TTTTGGAGCCTTGGACCCCTAATGCATTTTAAAAACAACGCAGGGAAGTGTCATCCAGTAAATATATTTGCACTGGATCTGTTTTGCCAGACATGTTTCTGATGGAGTTTTAAATAAACACAAGGATGTTTGGAAGTATCTTGTGTATGTAAATATGTAAAATATGCAAAACAAAGCTAACAGCTGTGGGGTGTACTCATTGCTCACGTGAGGAGGCTTTGTGTAATGTTTTTTTCCATCATCCTGTCTTTTTTTAAGCATCTGTGTCTGTTCCAAGATAATCTGTGATTCCCACTGGGCAGAACGGGAGGAGGCTGGATGGGCCTGAGTGATCCCCCAAAGTCTGCCCAAAATTCTGTGCAGAGCCTCGCAGCGAAGGGTGGAACTGCTTCCCAGAGAGCACCTGAGCGCAGCACAGGGGAATCCCTTTTCCCTGGAGGTGGGACAGGGCTGGGTCTGGCCGAACTCGGCCCTTCAGGAGTGGGAGAGCGGAGCCGTCCTTGGGCAGCACCGCGGAGCGAGCGTGACAGCAGCATTAGTCACCGGCACGTGGAGCTCCATTTCCTGAGCCGAAGCTGTTGCTTAGGAGAGGATGATAGTTTTGCAACCTCAATTTAGCCTTTATTTAGCCAGGGAGGGTTGGAGCCCACATCCCTGTGTCGGGTTTAGGGAGCACTGCAGTGACAATGAAAAAAAAAATCACCTAAACGCTTAACATATTTTGTTTTAATTATGCGTTATGCTGCTTTTTGGACACCCTTCCAGAGGGTAATTCATCCTCTATGCATAGTAACTGTCCCAATTCCAAGTTCTACAGGATATTTAGTGTGACTTAGCCACCTGTTGTTTTTCCTGATTTTTTTTCCACCTCTTTCCTCGCTCTTGTTTTCCAGTCGCACAGCTTTAAGGGCAGTGTTCCCAGCTCCTGGCTGCCTGGCACTGTGGATGTCCAGGGCCATGGAGCAGTGGCTCTGTGTGCTCAGAGTCTGACCTGTCCATGAGCTGTGGCACTTACTTGGATGTGTATCTGTCCAAAGGTGCAGAACAAATGCAAACTCCTTCAGTTTTCTTGGTGGTTCCACTCACAACAAATGGAAGAGCTTGGCAGGAGCATCAGCCTGGGGAGAGGACAGGGTGAAAGTAAAGCAGCTCAGGAGACCTTCTGGCTCCCTCAGGAAAAGTCCCATTTACTCTCTCCAGGGAAACAGCTTAAGTGCATCCTACACAGATGTGCTGCTGCTCATTCTCTGTGCTCCCAGGCCTCTTTCCTTGCTGGCGCTGACATCTCTCTGTGAATAGGCTTGAGGAGATCTTTATGAGATTGAGTACTGATCCTCATCATCCCCTGGCCTGTGTTGTGAAGCGGAAAACCTCATCACCACGGGCATGGATGCTCTGGCAATCGATAGCAATCTGCAATTAGTGCCACGTTCTCTTAGTTTTCAGAACGACAGGTTCCTGAACTCGTTTCCTTGGCTCTTACCCCACATAACATCTTTCAGCAATTGCTTCTGTTCTACCACCAATTTCTCCTTGAAATGGCCAGGAATTGCTACCAGTCTGGATGGCGCAGTAAGATCTTTGAGACCACCGTTAAAGCTCATGACTCCAAAAAATATTACTTTTTTTGTGACTTGTATATGACCTGATTTTCTGTCCTCTCCTGTGATGGAGAAATAGTTGTTCTCTTTGTGAAAGTAGACAGAAAAGAGCAGAATACTCTACTTATGCAGAAGGACCCAGACCTGGGTGAGCCAAAGAGAGAGTCAGAGGCAGAAACAACTTAAGAATGGGATACTAAATTTCTTTATTTGCTCTTCCATCCAATGCCCGCATTTCGTGGTAAGACCAGACATGGCACTTCATTCTTCACACCCAGATCACAGGGCAGAAAGTAATTTCTTTTAGTTGCTTTGTGTCTATGATGCTTGACAGAGACACTGAGTAGGTTCCCCAAGCTTCAAATCTGTGCCTTCAGAAATCCCCTTCAAATATTTTGGGCTGTATTCCTGTGGTTCTTGACAAAGGTTCTCCCCAGTGAAGGAGAAGACGCAGCTGTCATCCATGACAGACATTGCTGATTATTTTTCATGTGGCTGTTTGTTAATTTGAGGAGGTCTTAGAGGAAGTATAGAGGACCCAGATCAACTGGTGGAGCCCCCAGTTCTCCCATGCACAGTTTAATTCATCACTGCCGGGCTCTTAAGCAAATCTCAGAGCTGTTATTTTCTTTACGTGGAATCAGTAATCATTATAATTTCGTTTCGCCTGGAGTATTATTTTTCCTTTTTTTTTTTTTTCTTCTTTGCAGTTTGATGGGTCAGATTTAAACCATCTGCAGGCAGATGGAAAGGAAAAGTGGAATTATTGTTTTCACCAAAAAATTTTGCAGCTGTCAGGGTGTGTTTGACACAAGCCTGATGGCTGAAAACAAAGACAGGACACGTTGTCCCGGCTGGATATCAGAGAGCTCAAGAACTCTTCATGGCCAGCTCTGGAGGACTTGGGGCTAAATGAGGTAAACAAGGTCATTATTTAGCCATACTCAAGGGCTTTTCAGAGGGAATTATTCACTGAATTATGTACTGCTTTTGCTGGGGCTCAGTTGGGCCCTGCTGGTTTTGGCGGGAGAGGGTGGCTCTCCCCCTGATTGTCCCCATTTATCACAGTGACAGAGCTTTGTGACTGTCACACCACATGGCAGAGGCTGCAGCCATCGCTCCCAGTACCTGTCATTGCTTTTCTATTCCAGTTTAATTTATGGCCCCGTCATTAACAACTGCAGCCGATGAAAAAGGCCTCAAAGCAGAGCTTTCTAGGAGGGACACGAGGAGCTCTGAGTCCAACCCTCCCGGCAGGGATGAGGTTATTGCTTCATGTCCAGCACTAGTGGCTCCTTGGGGATATCAGCACTCCTCCTGCTTTTTAAAGCAGGCCTTCCCACAGGGATTCAGTCTGTATCAGGGCTGGATCCACCCTGGGAGCTCGTGCGTCCTGCTGCTGGTGTTTTGTTGTTGGTCTGCATTAGAGTGGCCATTCTTTCTGCTTGCACCAAGCTGGGCATCTTCAGGAGCCAGAAATGAGTTTCCAAAGTGGTCTAAACCTCAAATCTCCTTACACACACGTCAGTGTATTTTCATGAAGAAGTGAAATTCTTTATTGAGTGAAATTATTTATCATTATTATTATTTATGGCATTGCTAGGCCTTCCTGATTATCAGAGTTTTTTTCTATTTAATGGGAGATTTGTGCTTGGTGTATATGTTGGTTTGTTGTTTGGGTTTTTATTTTTTAACTACTTCAATATTAACATAAGCACCACGGGCTAAGACAATTAACAATAAAGCTTTTGTCCTTTTCTGCATGAGTTTTGAGAGTGCTGATACAATGAAGTCACTGGCAGGTGTATTTTCTGCTTTGAATTGACAACAATGTACTATTACACCTCCTGTTGCTGGCACTGTCCTGTTGGTGTTAATCCACCTTGTATTTCTTTTCCCACCAAATAATGACTGTGTGTATCTGTAGACAGAATGTTCTTGAACCAAGCTAAACCTGAGAGAGTAAGACATTTGTGAGCTATTATGTATCATTGAGCCATCTGAAACCTTCTAGTGCATAAGAATTGAGGATTCTGTAGTCTGAGTATTGAGCATTCTCCTGCTGTTCGGTGCTTACTGGATGTGTTGTACAGCAGCTCAAACTGAAAGCAATTTGGGAAATTGTTCATCAGATACTTGTCTTCCAAAATAGCTCGGAAGACCCAGCTTCACACCCATCTTTGGATCCAGGTAAAACGAGACTACACTGCCGCAGTTGTCATAATTTGGCTGCTGTGGGAGGAAGGGAAAGGCCTGGAGGCGTTTCAGTTGTTTTGGGTTTTTTTCCCCCCACCCATGTTGGGGGCCAGGATCCTAACTTCAACAGGAAACCCAAGAAAGCAGAGATCTATTGGCAGTGTTATCACAGGGAGCCCAGAAAGTGTAGATCACACAGAACAGAGGCCAAATCCTACCCATGTCACTCTCATTAATTCGGAAAGTACACTTCTGTAGGAAAGAGTAACGAGATTTAGGTTTAAGTGCATCAAAACTCTCACCAAGGCATTGATTATTAATGCTCTCAGGGAGGTGAGGTTAGTCTGATTTCTCAGATCTATACATTTTTCTTGTGTTTTTTTGCTGTCTGTAGGTTTAAGAGATTAATTCCCATATGGGAAATTGCAAGTGCCTCACTCTGATCTCTGAGCAGGTGCATCTGTAGCATTCCCTGTCCCTGAAAACTTCCCAGAAGTTCAGCAAAACAATTCCTCCACTTTGTTCTTTCTGCCCTATTATGGAAGTGCCTTAAAACCAAAAAATTATCCAAAAAAAAAAAGGGAGTGCCACCCCTGATTCTGGCTGCTTTGTGCGCATCAGAGCCCTGTAACAGGTGTTGCCTTTCTCAGTGCGCAGCTGAAGATGATCTGACTCCTTAGCAGCCCTGATAAGTCTGGAGGGAGGAAACAATGGGTAGGGAGCACAGTGGGATGGATGCTGCTCTGGTTTTATAGGTGTTGGCTCACTGAAAAAGCATTATTAAATGAAAGTTCAGCACTAGAATAGAATTTATTATTATTGTACTTTGTGATCAGTATATCATAATATAAGGGAAAGCTTCAGAAAAGCTTTTTTTAATTAAGGCTCAGGGTAATTACACAGAGATTCAGCTGAGCTGCGCTGACTGCTGACCAAGCTGAAGAAAGAGGTAAGAGGTTTCATTATATTTCATCAGACATTTCCTGAAAGAAGAAGATTGAAATTCAGGTAGGCTTTCATCTATTTTTCACCAGTGAGATGACCTTCTTTGGTTTTTGTAGGGTCTGGTCTGGAGCACTGAAGAAGTGATGAGTGTATCTTGTATTTTCTGTGATTCTGTTCCTGAAGTTGAGAATGTTACTTGGCTTTACTCTCCTGAAGCTGCTTGAGATTCTTACATAGGAGGAAAATTAGAGGCATAGCATAATGCATTTCCTGTAGTTTTTTCACTTATGTGTTTAGTTTCTTTACTGAGGGAATCATGCAGTCTTCTAGATTAGAAGAACAGAAGTACTTTTTTTTTTTTTTTAATATTTTTTTCCTCTGGGGCAGTTTTAGAGAGGCTTGCATCTGAATTGAACTCTTTAAGAGGTGCAACGTTTTATTTTGGTGGACGCACAATAATAGGTGTGCTTCTTGGAATGGGTGAGACAGCACAAAATCTCATTCTGCCAGAGTCCTTGAGTGAAATTATAGCTCAGCTGAAGGTAAACAGCATTTTGGTATTAATTTTGACCTGCTTTCCCAAGCTACTCCTATCTAATTGTGAGATGCGTGCACATTCTGTCCACTCCTTCAGAAAACACTGCACATAACTTAAGGCTTTAAGCTTGTTTTAAAGATGAGTATCTATTTTATTTTCTGTGGACAACATGTACCAGTTGCTAGATTATGTATCTAGACTATTAATAGAGACTGCACAGGCAAAAGGAAATTTAAATGTGTCAGTGGACGATGTTATTAATTAGTTCTCACAGTGTATTGTACATTTAGGGCTCTGGTATGACCAGGGTCTCGTTCTGTGTTAACTGCTGCATGTAAAAGCTGGAAAAACTGCCTGGAAAAAGTGCAGCTGCGAGGAGCTGGAGAACAGGGAGGTCCCCCTGCTGTCAGGAGGCAGGTGAGCATAGGCAGGGATGCTGTGGTGAAACAGCACATCACAGTGCCCTGCGAAACAAATGTCTTGCTGACAGGCGGAGATGGATAACATTAACTACGAAGGCAGGAGATGTAAACACAACGAGCAGATTGAAATCCTGAGAAGGGATTATTTAGAGTTTACCTCTGTCAGGTTTTGTGTGGGTGGTTGTAATTGTAACCACTAGGCACAGCCTGTGCAACAGCTTGGCTGTTACTATTTACAAGCAATTATTAATAACACACTGTTAAATTACAAGCTAATTTCCTCTAAGGCAGATTATGCTTGAAGCTTCTGTGATTTAAATGTGAAACGACCCCATTATTCCTTTACTTGATTGATACTAACTGAGAGTAATTAACATACAAAATTAAATCCGCTTTAATTAGAACACCCTTGCCGCCACCTCTCTAATTATTATTGAAGGCAATAGCATTTTTGCTGGCACAGAACTGCTAACATGAAAAGTAGCTGTATGAACCACAGTGAAAGCAAATGGCTTTGGCCTGAATACACCTGCAGCGGTTTTGGCTTCATTTTTTTAAGATTTAGGGATTTAAACTGTAAATCTACCCTAAAAAACTATGTACAGGCTCTTATTTATGAACTCCTTTGAGGACACCTGAATATGTATTTAGCTTTCGTGGTGCACTATTACAGGAGACTCCTTTTCTGTCCATAACAGAGGAATTAAATTGAGCTAATTGTCCTGAGTTACACAGTCTCATTCACAGCAGGGTAAACCTCTCCAGCTGTTTATGAACTGGATATGAACAGCTGATCTCGTCTAAAGAATTCAAGCTGGGAAACAAGGCCGGGGAAAGCTGTTGAGCAGGAGGTGAAATGTGCAATGATGTAACTCACTGTGAAACTGGCCATTCACTAAAGCTGTGTGCTTTACCTGCATCTGCTTTTACTGCACTGTTGGCTTTGCTTTGAGATTTTATTTTTCTACCATGATAATTTTAACACTGCAGAATAAATCTGTGCTCTTGTGACCGACTTGTTATGCCATCAGTCACACAGCGTGGCCCTAAAAAGGAAATTTTTTTGCATTGGTCACAAAATGAGTGTGTGTGCAGGAAGGGGAACGCAATAGGGAAAAGAATCGAAGTTGTACAATTTTTGAGGCAAGAAGACAGCTTGCTGTGTGGGAAAGCTTCCCTGAGCTAGACCTGCATCACCAGGAAAGGTGATGCCTGGGAGCAGCAAGAGCACAGCCTTTTCTGGCAAAGGTTTCACTGAAAGTGTTCAAACCCTCCCCAAAATATCATTTTTGTGAGTGGTGTTGTTTATCACTGGTTTGTTGGTTTGTTTTTTTTTTTTTTTTTAAATTTCTGGAAAGATCCTATTTGAGCCTCTGAATGGCTGCAGCACTATTAGGGAAAGCCAGCAGACCAGATTCCCTCTGTGACATGGTTTCTGTTTTGTTGTAGTTTGGGGGTTTTTTTAAAATTTTTCTTTTTTTTCCTTGTAGCTCCATCTGTATGAAACAAATGTAAAACGTGATTTAACCGATCTATAAAACATGATTTAACGCTGCATGGAAATTTCTGCTGTTTCAGTCCACCTCCAGGAGATTTAGTGGTAATATACAGTCCTAAATATGTGTTTGAAAAGTAGAAAAAAATTACCCTTTGCATATCTGCCTCTTTTTGAGCCTTGTATTTTGTTGATGTTGGAGAGTAACCTCTTACACCAGAGCTGGGTTTGAAGCTTAGAAAAGGTTGTAAGGCACTGATATGATGTGTTGCTCTCGGTTAGTTTTGTTAGGAGGTAAGAACAGTCAATCTGATGTACTTGGCTCGGTGGGGAAAGGAGGTTACAGTATAACAACGTGTCCTGATAAGCTTTGAGATTCATGCAAAGATTTCTGAATGACTCTTGCAATGTTTGAAATGATAGGAAGTACGTATTAGAACAGTTTCAAGAATGTATTCGCTAAATGCCTATTAGGTGCAATGGTAACAAAATATCAAGTCGTCAAAAAATAATACCTGTTTTAAATTTCTGTGGCTTCTCACGGGAAGTGTCTTGCACAGCTATAGCTGCAGATATAAATACAAATATTTTGGTGACCAAAGCTATGCCATAAGAGAAATGGAGCAATTGAACATTTGTTCCATGCTAATAACTGATGGGCCAATGAGACAATCTAGCTGATGTAACTTTTATAGCATATTCTAAATTGTAGCAAGACTTCAGATGACATTCTCATATCTTGTATGCATTCTCTTTTTTATTACCAATATTGGAATCACTGAAAATGACTCTGTACACCTTCTAAAGGTCGTTACTTTTGATTTTCATTACAAGGCATTCAAAGATGTGTGGGTTTTATCGTATGTAGTCAGAATGGAGAAGGAAGTTCAGTGGAAAATGCGAGCATGAAAGAACTGAAGAAAATGTTAGTAGAAAAAACTTATTGAAACATCAGCTCAGTTACTCCCTATATATTTTTTTCATAAGTATTTGAGTAAAAGCTGTATGTGTATTTTTCTTTTATGAATTCTCAGCTTTTCAGCCTGTCATCTAAACTTGGGGCAAATGTAAAGCTTCGATAAGTGATTGTATTTAGGCACAAGTCCTTGGCTGAATCAGGACCTTTGCTCTTAAATAAAGTGGGATTATGCCACTGAACAACCAATCAACCCCCTGACCAAAAAAGAGGAACCTTTCCCACCAGGAGCCATGTTTGTAAATGCTAAATTAAAGGCAGTCTCTCGGATATGAGGCCAGAATTACTTGTATGCTGTGTGTGAGCAGAGATAAGTGGTTCTTGCTAGAACCATCTCACTTTGAAATGACAGACAATACCAGCAAAACCCTTCCTCCAGCTGAGGCTCTCATTGTGCTGCTGTCATTGAGCAGAGCTTCTGGGTACAAATAACCTCAATGCAGGGATTTAAAAATAAAAAATGCCTGTTCAAACTTGGCTTTCTTTGAACTTCCTAGGCAAGTCTTGTCTGTGCAAAAAAACATTCTGTGCAATTTCAAAACAGAAAATTGAATTGCCAAGTGTTGTGGAATAGACTCAGGCAAGCACCACAACCAAGATCTGAAAACATTTGAAAAGCTTTATTTACCCTCTCTTAAATGAGTTTTGAACTCACATGCTATTATGTACATTGGAAATGTAATTCTGTTTTAAAATGTCAACAACAGGGTGGTGGAAAAGACAAGATATGGAAGCTACAGTGCAGCAGGAAAAGAAATGCAGCAGAGGCAAAAAGATATTTTCAATACAGAGAAAGTAATTTAGGCCAAATCCAATTGCACTGGAGAGAGGGGAAAAAATACCCATTAACCTCTGTGCAGCTGGATTAAACCTTGGGCTGGGATAACTGACTTCCTTAGTGGATCATAGTTTACATTTCACTCTGTGTGTTGTTAAGCTTTTTCAGTTGGATGCTGCCTTAAATAACATTGGTAGTGCTCAGCATTATTGCATATATATTATATATATATACTCTGTGTGTGTATATATATATGTATATGTGTGTATATATATATGTATGTATGTATGTTGGATTTTTTTCCCCTTAAGTGTGGGAGATGTCCCTGAGGCTGAGAAAGAAGAAATCTGTCCCCAGTGGGCAGAGGTTGGATCAGTGCATTTTAAACCTGTTCTCTGAATGCTCTGGGACTTGGATCATTTTGTGCAAATTTACACAGAACCACTGACTAAACCCTTTCAGAGTGATCATGGACTTCTGGAAATCAGAATATCTTCATTCATCATGGGGAATTCACCTTCAGGTTCATGACAGGTTTTGCATGTTTGTAGAAACTGAGGGATATAATTGGGAAAACAGAAGAGAGGTGTTGACTGACAAAAAAGATTTTTAATTTTGTTTATATATCATGAATGTGACCTAAATAAAGTTGCTGTAGCTAAAGGAGGAAAAAAGTACTTTTACAACAAAAATAAGCCTATATCCCATTGCTGAGCGGTCATTAGTTTTTATAAGTTCCTTCCTTTTTCCAGGTTCTAATTGGTGGCCTGTTGGGAGCCCTGAGTGCAGAGCTGTCAAAGCAACTCCTTTTTTTACTTTTTTTGTCACATTCCACTGTAATTAGAGAGATGATTATAGTAACAAACACAGTCCCAGCTGTTTGAAGCTTAATACTATTTAAGTATTACCATGCCTTTATTTTAAAGGTACCAAAGCATGTGGAAATCATAAACTGTTTCTCTCTCTCCTTTCTCTGTTAAACTAAACTTTTGGATTCAGATGCTAAGCCTGTGTTTGAAGAAAGAGGGGAAAGAGAGAATATTTCTGAAATATCCTCTGATAACTCCAGCTCATCTGTCCCATTCATGCAATTCCAATTCCCTTTTCTATTCCATCTCTTTCCTGGCATTATTTCTCTGGGCACAGAAGGGTGACCATAATACAGAAACAGGTTGGTGCAGCTCTGACAGCTTAAGAATCAATTAATAGCAATAAAAATAGTAATAAAACTAATAAAAATTTTTTGAATGCTCTTTTCCTTGCAAAACTCCTTGAGGCAGCAGATGTATCCTTTCTAGATGGGGCTACACTGCTTCTTGGGCAGCCACTGGAACTAATTTCCCTCCCAGGATTCAAATTTTCTACAGTGGAAGTTGTTTTCAGACAGATACTTATTTTTCTCACTTCCCCTGTATGTTTTAGAAGAAAGCTTATATAAAGAAAAGAAAGGAACATACAGCAGTAAGTAATTTAAAGATATATAAAAAAAAATTACAGCCTAACTTGCCCTGTGCAATATTACTCAGAAATCTGCAGAGCTATTCCAGGGATTAAACTAACCACAGAGCTTGCATTCTTAGTTATTCAGAGCTAGCTTTCTGCCAAAGCACTTTAAGACTTTGGCATCTTTTGCTTTCATGTAATGGGGTATCGCGTCCTACAGCTTTATCCCCTCCTCTCGGGGCTCTGTTCGGCGAAATCCCAGGGCTTTGCTCTCCGTGGTTGTGATGGGTGGGAGGAATGTGTGCCGGGAGGCTCGAGGGATGAGCGAAGGCAGGGGTGAGAGCTGGCCTGGTCCTGCAGGATGGAATCAGGTTCTGTGCCGGTCCCTGGGACATTTTGGTGTCTCACAGCGGTGGAACAGAGGGATGGACGCAGGAATGAGTCCCACTGTTCCCACCTTCCACAACAAGTCATTTTCTGCTGCATAAGAAAAGCATGGGCTTTGGTGATTTACTCTCTTAAAACACCATCTATGCTCACAGAGACACATTCCTGAGCCAGGAGAATGTCGCTGAGCTTGGAACCGAATGCCTGGGGTTGTCACCAAGGGTTTTGTGGTGCAGGTTTGGCTGGACCCTTAGGAAAGCTGCTTTCCCCCTGGCTTGGGTGACAGCACAGGCTGCTGGCTGGGAATGTGCAGCAGGAGCAGCCACGTCTGGGCTGGGAACCCTGCAGGGTCCCCAGAACAGTCTTAGTTTTGCTTGAACTGGAGAGTAAAATCCCACTGAGTGATCTCTGTTTTCAACTCTGTCAGAGTATTGGGATGCTAAGTGTGGTCCCCTTTTAAATATGGACTGAAAATATCATAAAAGCTGCTCAAGTCAAATAGAGAATGTAGCACCTGCTGGCTCTCAGAGGTGCCTGAACTCAGATTGTGTGATGAGATTGCTCCTGTTAATTGCAATTAAGCCTGATTATATCAACAAATGATTTGTAAATATTAGCAAGGTAGCTGAGAGAAAAGAGAAAATCAAGATAGCAGAAAAATATGTTAGTTTATTTTGGTTTAAAAGTAGTTAATCACGTCAATGTTTTCAACACAGCTTTATGAATGGATATTGGCTGCATGAAAATGAAGTGGTTTTTATTTTCCTTTTTTGTTTCTTTTTTCTCTCTCCTCCTGTTGTTGCTACCTTAAGTTTTGAAAGTTAATCCTTTCCGAGAAGCCAATGTTTTTTTGGTTTTTTTTTTGATCTCGAGTCAGTAGACAACTGAGTTATTTCACACTTGGGGAGCCAAATTTTGTCTCCTACTGCACATGTTCAGGCATAAATTTGGGCCTCAGATGTTTCAACAGAGGCGAGAGTACAGCAGGCACAGGGCATAGAAAATTACACTGGAGCTTGTGTAGGTATTCTAGGCAGATAATGCTTTCCAGGATAGGAAATCATTTCACCTTCAGTGACTCGTTTTGGAGAAATGAATCTGTTTAAAGAATCCAACAGAATTAGAGAACAGAAGATGTGGTTTAATTGCTTAATGGAAGGCTGGGGAGAATTTTAAAGGCATCCTCTTCAAAGGCAAACCGAGCCTCTGGCATAAATCAGAGGAGCTTACAAAGTGCTAGAGTTAGTGTTGAGGGTCACCACTGTCCCCCTGACAGTCCTTTGCTCTGCCCTGGCCCTCCCTTGCCCCAGGATGTGACCCAAGTCCCATTTCAGGGTGAGAAATCCAACTCATGCTCCACTGAGACAGAAATGAGGGAAGGCAGGGAACTGACTGTGGCCAGAGCTGGGGCAGTACAGACTCTCCCAATACACGAGACATTATGAAATTATGTATTTATGGATAATAAAAATATCAATATATTTCTTTTTATATATGGATTATTGGGTTTTAGCTGTGAACTAAATGCCTTTAACCTGTAGTTTGTCCCAAAGCAGCCTCTTTGATGGTGGTAGAGCAGAGAGACCTTTTGGGCAAATCCATCTATTCCTTTGTGCTGAGAATTGCTCACGCACAGCCCTGAGCAAGCAGAAACCTCCTCTGGAGATGCTGGGAAGGACTCTGAGGTGACCCTTGTTCTCCTTGACTCCCACAGGACAGCATTCAGCCATGGATGAATAGATGGACCCCAGTGTAAAACCTTATCTGAATAACAGTGCCTTTGCCAGCTCAGAGTTTTTCTCATTTTCTAAATTATTTTTTGTCCCCTTTTTTTTTTTCCTCCTGCAGTTTCTCTGCCAGGAATGAGATGGTCTCCTACTGGGATGATTAAAACCAGTTGGCTGCCTCTGAAGTGGGCACACCATGTAGTGTAGCACAAGACAAGAGATGCTCTGGGAAAGCTTTTGCTCATCTATCTGCTCTACCATTGCACCAATTAAAAGCAAACAAATAAAAAACAACTGTAGCTCCCCTTCCCTAACCATGTTTACCTAGAGAAAGCCAATATTGAATATTGAAACTGGATTTTTTAGACATCAGTGTTAAGGCTGAGCTGTCATCATTTTGGTTTGGCTGCTTTTAATTGCGCTAAAAGAATTTTTTTTGTTGTTGTTATTAAGTCTTAAAAATCTAAAGTAACGCACAGAGATTGCTGGGAGAGGATGGATTCTGATCCAAGTGGACTAGAATGCTGACTGTACCAGAGAAGTACAAGATTTTATATTTATTTATTTACTTTTTAAAAATCCTTATTCCGAGGATATGCAAATACAGTGCCACACAAATCCATGAAGGACAGTACTTGGAGTAATATCTGCCTGTTAAAAATAAGCAGACTGTATGCTCTCTGCAGTGCTTCCTTCCAGAGCTGTATTCTGGCTCCTTTAGTATGCAATGGAGTGAAAATCCCAGGCAGTTATCCAACCCCAGGAATGCAAGGGGGTGAGATGCCAAAACAGAAGTTAAGGCTGTGTGATTTGTGCACATCCTTTAATTAGGCTGCCCAATGACTCCTTGTGAGGAACCTTACAGAAGGTGGCCTGTCTGTATGAGAGTGATTGGCCAAGGTGGCTTGTGGCAACCCTGACTCTCAGGGACAACAAATTGTTTCCAGTTTGGTGCATGTGACCAAAATTATTGATGCTTTCTGAGCTCTCAGCTGCATTTGATGGTGTATATTATCTTATGGAAGATACCTGGAAAATTAATAGTATCCAGGCCATTTCCATAGTAGAAATTGCTAATATCAACATGAATTGCTCAGCATTTCTCTTAGTTAAAGATACAGGCTTTCATGTCTGGTTGATAAACCAGAGAGATCAACCTGAGACCTTAAAGATGAGCCTGAGGCATTAAAATGCCCCTGTCTGGGGGCTGATCACAGGGCACTGGAAGAACCCCAGACTGGCTTTACTGGGCCCAGGTCAAGGTCCAAGTGGGTTTTGGCCTGCTCTGGGCTCTGTGCTGTTCAAATATCTGTACCTGAAATAATCTGATTGTGTTCTGAACCAGCCCAACCTGCAGCTGCACCTGTTTGTATGTGGGTAAGGGTGGGCTCGAGAGTAAAACCTGACCTTTTAATTTATCTTGGAATGTGTCCTGGTCAGAATTCAGAGGTGTTTTGCCTCTCCCTGTGTTCAAATGCTGTGAAAATGCATATTGTTGTGCATATATATAATATATTATTATGAGCATGATGATAAAATTTAGCATGAGGCTATTGTCAGACATCTGAAGAGAGACAGCAACATAACTCTTCCATTTCAAAGGTATTTGGAATTTTCTGTGGATTAGCTTTGGTCCCACAACTCTCTGTTTAAAAGACCAGTATGGTTTCTTCTCTGTGCTTCATAGCATGACACTGGCTCATAACACAATATATTTTAACCATGAGAGGAAAGAAAAAGACCACTTTTGCTAAGCCACAAGCATTTTGTACAGAGATATGTTTTGATTCAACTTCCTTCATCCACCCCAGACTATAATTTGCTTTGCTGGAAGCTCTGTAGGGCTATGCACAACATGTGTATATTTTTGGCTAGTTATTTCAAAACAATCTTTAAAGCTTGTAGGAGGCAACTTTGAATTTTAGTGGGGAAGAGAATAGGAGACAGTGATTTGGAAATAATCACAGTACATGCCCAGTTAATGCTTTTGTTCAGAATATTAGAGATGGCTCTAAAGACCAACATGGACTTGGGTGGTGTCTGTAGTACTGCTACGTCACTTTTTCATGGAATGGTTGACATTAGAAAGGGCCCCTGGATGTCACCTTGTTCAACCTTCCTGCTCAAACAGCATCACCTGCATTTGACTGCTCAGGACTCTGTCCAGACAGCTTTTGAATATCTCCAAGGTGAAAGACTCCACAACCTCTCTGGGCTTCTCAGGTCAGAAGGCAGCTGGCTAAAGGCCTTTTTCCAATTTTTAAAAAAAATTTAAAATGTGTCCTTCTGTTAGGCACTCAAGCACTTCCTGACTTTTAGGGAATCTGTCAGAGGTGCCCAATGTGAGGCACACAGGCCACATCCAGAAGCAGCATCAGCAGTTCAAATCTAAGTGAAATATTTCGGCAGCTTGCCATTTTTTTTGCTCACATATTTATTAGGTTTTTTTTTCTTTTCTTTTTTTAAAATTTAAAGTCCTGGGTTTCTGGATTAGCAGAGGGACCTTGCAAATGGGAGCTGAAGAGCTCTGTGTGCATGCTCGCGGGTAATAGGCACAAATTAGGAGCAGTGTGGGAAAGAAGGCCCCTGAGGAACAGCTGCTGTGCCATGTGCACATGGGGAGGGGGTTGGGAAGGGGGAAGGCAGGTGGTTTTCTGATCAATAAATGTTATTCTGGCCAGAGCCATCTTGTGGATGCAGTTATGGATTATGTCCCTTTCACATAATACGAATTTATGCCTCTATCCCCACAGGAGGCTCGGACTGCAGTGAATTATACTTGCGTAGCTACAGTATGGTTCAAATTATGAGAGTAGACAAGACTGATTTCCAGTTTTTAATGAAACAATAGGGACAGATCCAAAGCCTGTCAAAATTAACGGCAGGAATCCTGTGGGCTCCTTTCCATTTATTCAAGAGCCACCTAAGAGGGCAGTTTACCCTCTAGAAAGGATTTTAAATATAATTTTCTATGACTTGTGGGCTTATTTTCCCTCCCAGGCTAGTGGAGAGGACCCCTATTATTACTTTTGGGAGGTGGTTCAGATTCTGGTATTGGATGTGAATTCTTTGAGAATGTAATTAGGAAATACATCACTTCAGCAATTTTTATTGTAAACATACATCACTGTAACGCACCGCTGTTATGAAATAAATATCTGATATTCTGGAAATATGGAACAATCCCATTTGTTTTAAGAACAGAAGGCAGGCAACTTTTCTTCAGGATCACAAAAATATGCTGAAAGCATGCTTTGCATTAAATTCTAGAGTCAGTGGGTCTAGGCCCACGGACATGTGGCTGAGGGTGTAGCTGTGGGATGTGTAGCCTGTGGAGATGGCAGCAATTCTGGGAGGCTGATTAATGAAGACAGGCACCTTGAGAAGTAAAACCATCCTTTTCCCTCACAGTCTTGTAGAATTTTTTTTAAGATGTCTGTACAGCTCTCCTGTACACAGCAGTTTGTACTGCCTGTATGTGCCTTTAGAAATATCCTTCCTTGTTGAGTCCTAGGGGACATGAGTAGCTGATAATTTTGCTGGTGCTCTATTTGCTTTCCATAATCTGGTTTGCTGCTTCAAACCCTTCCAGTGCAAAATGAATCACTGCCCAAATCAGAAATCAGTGGTTCTTTGCATAGAGGCTTAATTATCTGACACCCTGACTCCTTTTGTGAGTTAGAAGTTAAACTACCATTAGCCTGAACAAGACACAGACTACTTGAACCTGAGTGTTTGTAGCAGAGTTACTTGACCTAGTGCCTCCTCTTTTGTTATTTGTCACCTTTGATTTTCTGCTGTTTGCTTATTTTGGTGCTGGGTACTGACGTAGCAATTATTTTTGGGCAGTGGGTCCTATGAACATGGCTCTGCCTTATGCCAGCCCAGCTGGTGGCTGACCCTCTCCCCAAAAATGGTAATTTGTCAAAATAAAAGCATTTAGCAGAGATGAGTTTTTCAGACTAATTTTTTGTTGTTTTTAATAGAATCTTTTAATAAAATATTCTATTTGTTTGCCCGAAATACGTATTCACAATTTCTTCTTTCCTTCACCTTTTTGTAAATCTGTCTCTAATTGAAAAAGTGGTCACAAAGTGCCCCCTCTGAAGTGACAGACCAGAACCGAGCTGTGTTATAATGCAGCAGCACTGGCACCTTAAAATGGTGTTTGGTTATAGCAGGAGTGGTTTATGTTTACATCAGTCAGTCCCTCAGTTGTTCTATCTATATGCCTTCTCATCAGCTTGGCTTTTATAGGAAAAAAAAGCTAGTGCATAATTCATTGTTTCCAATTAATTTTGGATATGATTTTCATATTGATTTTGTCAGTTCACAGTTGAAGTCCATGAAGTGTAGGCTTGGAGTCCTTGCTTTTTTTGCCGTTTTCTTAGCAACTGAATTTATTAAAGTGGTCTGTTGGGAGTAGGATAGTCATCTTTCCAGTTTACAAACAAAAACTCTTGGGATCCCAAGGAAATTCTTTCCTGGAATATGTGGTTAAAATGCATTCTTTTCTTCCCAAGGCCTGTGCTTTAGGGTGGGAGAAAAACCTGCCTTAAGACTGTATTATTTCCTTATTTCACACATGTTATACCATCATACATGCACCTCTACTGCATCTAACATTGATAGCTTTGTCAGGCACATCTGACTTTCCTTAGTGGTTCATTTGTGCTCTTAAATCTTAGAAAGTGAGCAACAAATTAAACACTGGAGTCCTATATTCCTTCTGCCACCTGTTGAGGACTCGAACTTCCTCAGAACAGCCACTTGGTATTTAAAAAATAATGTAATTCAACCTGACAGCCAAGCACCTGAAGTTAAAATTTCTGTTCTGCGCAATGTCTTGTCTTTACTATGGGAGAATCTGAGTGCTCTCCCCAGCCAGAAATTAATCAGATGACCTCTGTTGGTCAATATAAAATCAATACAGTCTATAAAGTTCTATACCACCTTTTCCTTAGAGAAGTCACAGTTACTGACCTGATTGCTTGTTTTTTAAGATTTGACTGTCTGTCTGCACACACCCCCAAAAGTGTCAGTGCCTTAGGATTGTTGTCAACACAGATTCAGCTGACACTGAATGACTGGAATTTTGTCCTGAACCTGGCAAAAATGAAGCACACAGGTAGACCCAGGCCTGACCTTGAAGGCTGCCACTGAAGCGAGGACTTAAACCTCAGGATTCTTGGAGAAGCAACTGGGGAGAGTCTCAGTTTTTGCAGTTTGTTTTGAGGTCACGTATTCCTAGTTCTGCTTAATTCCGCATCTGTAATCCTGTTTGGAAAGACAAGAACTGGTGTAATTGGAGTCAGATTATTGCTGATGGACTCTCTGACCTGCCTCAGTCTCTTCCAGGCAGTGCTGCCTGTCAGTGAGACAGGAATGCAGGTCCTGAACTTGTGGTCTGTCCTTGAGCATCTCTTGGTGCACACCCTCAACCACTGGAGACAGCTCTGCAGCAACTCCCTCCCAGAAAGGATATTTTCCTTCTCTTGCAAACATAACTCTTTTTGCATGGATTTGATTCTGGCCAACTGTTTCTGTGTTGCATGATGAGCTCAACATGGCACCCGTGGGTAATGGGGATTGAACCGAGCCAAGTTTACCACAGAATTCCAGAAATATCCTTGAATCACCATTCAAATTCTTCTCCCAGTTCCCCTGAGATGGAGCAGTCAAGTAGCTGAGAAAACCAAGAAGGGCTTGAGGTCTCACTCCGTAACTCTTCTGTGAACCTGAACCAGAGTAGACAGAACACACAAATATCTCCTCTGCCTGCAACACTGAGTGTGCAATACTCAGCCATCCCCTGTGGTGCACGTGAGGTGTAGGGATACCAGAGCAAGCCAAAACTGCCACCTGGTTTAGACATTTTGGTGGCAGTCACTGTCATTGCACCTGGTAATTTGTTCCAGTGATTAATTACTCCATTGGTTGCCCAAATACTAGCCTGAATTTAGATGGCAACCCTGTGACTTCAGGGTTTTACTTTGTAACATATGGGAACTTCTCAGGATGAGGAAATTCACTATAAATCGGTCTAGCTGTATATTCACAGTAATTTACATAGGAGATTTGGCTTTTGGCATTCCCTGTATCCTGGAAATGTGAAGAAAATACTTGCTTTCCTTTAAATGAAAAGCATGTTTATCAATTACTGCGGTTTAAAGCGAGTCATTAACTTTTCCTGGGATCACAGAGGACCAGCTGCTTTTTTTGACTGTTTTGATGGGAATTCTGACAATTCTAGCTGCAGAGAAGGAAGCAAAAGGCAGGAGGTGGTTCTCCCTTTACTGGCTTAGCTCCTGGTTGCTAGTTTTATGTTGATACTCTTGGGTGACATTGTTTGTTATTCAGGGGCATGTAAAATATTAATAAAAGACAGTAAAACATCCGTATTTCAATGATAATTAAAGTGGTGAGATTTCTAGGCTGAAGCACCTGGTACAAGGTGCTTGCTTAACAGAACCAACTTGTTTTTCAAGCAGCAAGTCCTTGGTAGGTTCATCAAAGAATTACTTCTGTTTTCTTCTCTGATTCTCTGTCATTGCACAGGAACAAAGATGGCTCAGGGGACTGACAGTGTTAATCTTTCCCTAGTCCGCAAGTAGAGACCACCCTGGCATTAGTGACACACCCTATGGACCAAAAACTGCTTTGTCTAGATCTAAATTTTGATGCTTTATGGCAAACCAGACATCTGTCTGAAAGAATTGCAGAATTCATCTGTGTATCAGCTCCACTGCATAAGTGGAAAAGACTTTTGCAATGATTTTTTCCTTTTTTTGAGTGAGTGAGAGTAACTAAGTTAAATACTTTTGGGGGAACATTTATTAATATTGGAAAGCGTGTCTGGAAGGTCTTCACAATATACTATACACTTGCATTTTGATAATAGGTTCTTCCTTAGCTGCATAGAAATAGTATTGACTGAAAAGGGTGATCCTGAGTTTTGAGGCTAGTGCAACTCATTACATGAATTCAACAGAAGAAAGGGTTTTTCTGGAAAGCATTCATATTATTCCAGGCCACAAATCTAACAAATTAATATAGGATTTACAAGGTCACATGAAATTTAGGATTTTTTCAAGGAAAAAAGGACTTCCTTTATGGTATTATAAAGTAAAGAATTTCCTATCACTTTAATATTCTGTGAAGGTAACCTCAGGATTTACAGCAGACTGAAAATTAAATATTGCTTTTGTTTATAAAAGATATATATATATATATATAAAAAGGAAAGAAAATGATGTTTGGAGTTTTTCAATCAATGAATGCATGTTTAGGATTCATGTGGGATGCGTATACATGTATGTATATATATTTTGATATATATTTTAAAAAGATATTATTCCCAAAACCGTTTTTGAATCATGTTAATATATTATCAACTGACCTCAGGATTAGTTTTGACTGCTGGGAATTACAAAAGCCAAAAGTTGTGGAAACTTCTCTGAAAGACAGCTAAAGATATATGAGGAACTCATAGCTCTGTAATGCCCCTAAATTACATATACAGGAAGCTTACAGTTAGACCAACAGTGTAGTATATAGTATTCTTGTACACAAAGACATTCTTACAATAATCTGATTTGCCATAATTTGATATATTGTTTCTTGACTAATGGGAACTCTCTAGTTTTTATTCACCCACGCAATTCTTTAACTGTCTTACTTTCAACAAATCTAACTTCTAGAATATTTTAAGACAAACTTAAACAGTCCTATATTTAAGTTGCTCTCAGTTCAGAAGAATTATTAATATATATTCAGCCCATTTAAGCACTTCAGGAAATTTGGGTTAGGTACCTTCACAGGATTTGAGAGATTTTTACTTTTATCTTCAATCAGTAGGCCAGCATCATGCAGTGATGCTCTTGGATGATTTCTTCAGCAGACAAGGGTTCCCCTGAGTGCAGGAGGTCCTTTACAGCAGCTCTTACCTTCTTGCCAGCCCTGGACACCAGCACTGAAATTCCCCAGTAGTGCAGTGCTGTTAATTCAAATGGCTCCAGGAATAAAGATTATTAATTTATTGTTGGGTTTGCCCATACAGTAGAAGTATTTTGCAGACCCCAGCAATTATTGCCTCATGCATAATTCACAGGGATTTACTTTTCATTTCTCCTTTATGCTTATTGCCTCCTCAATCACCTGCTTAAAATAGTGCTGTAGGCTCAGTGACACCTTTTGGTTAAAATTATTCAAACCAGAAGACAAATAGGAAAAGAAGAATGTGGAGTGGCTTCTTTTATGCTTCTGAGGATTTGGGACTTGTATGTAAGGGTGCTTGGCTGACTCAAGATAGGTCATTTCATGTTACCAGATGTGTTAAAATAACAATCTCAAAGATGTTTATTTAACAATCAAAATTAGTTCATCATTTTGGGTTTACTTTAGTAAGTCTTTAAGTCGTCTTTACTTTTAGTAGGTCCTTAAGCAAGCCAGGCTGCTTATTTTGACTGAAGTATCCAACTTTCACCTCTCCTTGTGAGAGAACAGAGGGTAATCGTGCTGCAGCAATGCCAAGCAAGGTCACGATATGCTTTCAGATGGACTTGTTATTTAGAATATTTTGGAATAGGGTCTGAGCCAATGTTTAGTTTTGCTTTTAAAATGCCTGTCCTCAAACACCAGATACTTATACAGATGATTATAAATACAGGAAAAATATAAATAATGACAAAGCCTTTCAGATTATGCCAGATTCCCAAACATAAGTAACCAGCAAGAGGACTAATCTCTTCTAGCAGTTACATGATTTACCTTGTTCCCGCACAGTTTTCCTCTTACCAAGAGTTTCAGCAGGTGAAGGTGTTTTACAGCGTTCCTTGAAAATTGATGGATTTTGGTGTGGGCTGAGATGCTGCAGAGGGGCTGAGTAGCTGGTGATCGTGAATGGAAACACCATCCCTAGCACTGTCCTCTCTGCAGCAGGGGAACCTTTAACTGCTGTTTCAGACCACACAGCTCACCAGAAGCAGAAATGTCAAATCACATGCTCAGAGTATGATCTTGTCCCCTAGAATTCCTTCCTGTGTCAACCCTGCCTTCCTGCCTGTTTAGGAGAGAAGAGAGTCCTCCAGATGTGACTTGGAGCACCTGCACTGGGAGGTTTAACTCTTGCTTTTGTCACAGGGAGTGCTCTGATAACACAGTCAGAAAATTCAACAGCCTTCAGTATGAAGCACCAACCCCAGTGAGAGCTGCTTGATTCAAACCAAGTGAAATATGTCCTTCTGCACTGACTTTTCCTCCTGGTTTCCATGGAGATGGATGATATAGCTTCTTATTTTTAACTCCATGGAGAGGAAGGAACACAAATGAAAATGCACAATAACTTCGACCACTATATTTCTTTACTTAATTAAGAAGATATGCCCTGTTTTTGAGACACAGTCAAGAGATCACATTGATGATAAGCCAATTCTGGCAATGGTTGTTTTTGTAATTCCAAATTTGCAGCAAAGGGTGCGTTTTGTGTGTCTTTGTTTTAATGAAATAGTCACAAATTACGTTGTACTCCACTGAAGTCAATGGCATTGTCCACAACGGAATGGATGAATTCCACTGACATCAGAGCAGATGGGCTTTGCCCAAACTGCAGCTGAGGGGGTTTCAATGAACCAGAGGGTGAAAATAAGCATTGCCATAGTGTGTCTAGCATTCAAGCAAGCCTATTTGAGGTGGATAAACTGTGACTGGACTGTGAAAGCCATCCCAGTTGTAGAAACATTGAAATCATAGAAAGTGTCACAATGACTTCCTCAGCAGTGGACTGACCACATATTAGAGCATGTGTTGACAATATTTAGTAGGAAGGCAC
This sequence comes from Origma solitaria, assembly GCA_013397895.1. Lineage (NCBI taxonomy): Eukaryota > Metazoa > Chordata > Aves > Passeriformes > Acanthizidae > Origma > Origma solitaria. Next base: position 534,866 of record VZRL01000718.1, read on the forward strand.
AGCAAAAATACACTTTATGATTGTCAGCTAAATGAAGCTGTACATTATAATCTTTTGTTTCTGGATTTCCTGTCATTTCTGAACCAGAGAAGTCATGAAGAGTTTTTACCATTTTGGACAGCACTATGTGCATGGTACAAGTTTTCTCATCCAATTACCACTTAGATAGTCTTAATGTTTAGTGTCATTTGTGGCAATAAAAATGTGTTTATTACGCTCAGAGGTTTTAAGATATAGGTTATTGGTTTGTTTGTCTGAAAAAGTTGAGAAACTTTGTTAAAATTGGCAGTTTTCTGATGAGCGTTCCTGGTCATGAAATACAAGAATTAGACATGCAGGATACAGATTAACATGCTGAATTCAGGTAAAAATCTAATGAAAAATAAAATTTTACAGTTTTTTTTTTTTTAAATAATCTGAAATACAACTAAAGCAAACTTGGGACAAAATGTACACTTAATTTCTGCCAAGATTTCTTCAAATGACAAACCAGGCGGTTTTAACTTGTGAGGCCTGGAGGAAAGCCAAAGCTCTGCAACCTTTTTACCTACTACTTCACCTTCACCAAACCATCAGCTACAGCAATGTGGTGTGCTCATGCTTGCAAAGTTGGCAGGGAGGTTGTCTATATTTGCAGTTCTGTAATATTGACCTAAAGCATCTTCACCAAACTATTTTTTTCTGGTAGTCATTCATTCTGTGCGGGAATGTGTGGCTGTTTCTTGATGTGGAGGAAGGAGATCAAAATGAGAAAGACAAAGGTGTTTTTAACTGCAGCAGGAAGATGAGTTGGAGGAGGGGTGAAAAACCGCTAACTCTCCTGGGAAAGGGATAGAAGGATTTTCTTTGCCAGCCAGTGAGACAATTTTTCTGTTGTGACCCTGTTGTGGTCCTTGGAGTCGTGCACCTTGCTCTGTTTCCATGAGATCCAAGTGAAAAAAGGAAAACTAATTGCATAGTTAGGTTTCACTACCCCTGATATGCAATTCCTGTGTTATGTGAAATGAAAATTGTTCAACTGGGACAAGGCATGAGTTCAGCAGTAGGTACCTGCCAAATCTGAAGCCTTAGAAAAAAGAGAGAGGAGAGAAGGGGAGCTGATTTATTCCATCTCAATAAAGAATTTAACCATATGGAACAGTTGGACTTTCTATGATTTTTTACATGTGGATGACCTCAGAAGTGGCCAAAAATAATAATGCACTTTGGGCATTCAGTGAATATGAGAAATTTTTACCCAAACCAGTAAAGAGGGAGGGGATGCTACAAGGTTTTTTAAGTGAGGTTTTGCATGAAAATACTGTCCCAAGTATCTACTGCATGGCAGCAGTGATAAACTAATGCCACTGGACAGCCATTATGAGCATCACAATAACCTCTGACAGGTGCCAAATGAAATCTCTAAATCAACCTCTGCCTTCAGAGGCTGCATATTCCCAAAAGGAATATTCACTCTTCTGCTTATATCTCCTGCTCCATCCTCTTCTACCTGCCAACAGCTGTGAATGCTGGTGAGCTGCCTAGAGGGCTCTTCTTAGTCTAAATTAAAGAGGCATGTTAATTTGGGAAGAATTCTTCAAAATTCTGGTAGGTGGTGGATATGGCATAATTCTGTCTCATTCATGTTCTTCTTGTGAAGAGATCCTCCTTCAACACTTATATATATTGATGCACATCTGATGGGCCAAGGTTTATTTTTTTTTTTTTTTTTTTTTTCCCTGTTTCCCCGGCTAATTCCCTATTTTTTGATCAGATGGTGGCAATCTGGCACCCAGGATTGTACCCATGCACTAATTTTATTTTACTTTGTTTCCTGGCACATTGTTCTGTTAAGAGTATTGAAACAAAGTAGTTTGGCAAAGATGAGGATGGCTGTTCTTATTTGGGAGAATATGTCTGGAGTTGGAGAAGGTGCAGCCAGGATGGGAATGACAGTCCTTAGCGAGCAAGAAGTCCTCTGGGCAAGATTTAGAGCAGCCTTGACACTGTTCTAACCTGTAGTATGGAAAGGTAAAATGTCTTCCAGCTGCCTGCTGGATCTGGAAGCAAGAAACTTCAGCAGCCTTCCCCTGTGAGGCCCTGCAGAAACTATGTGCAGTAGCAGAGAGAGCTGCTTAAAGGAAGAAAATATGGAAATTTAAAGAAAAGTTTCAGAAATAAGTTGCTGTGGGTGCTGAGGTTCAGAAGAAAGACAGAGATGGAAACTCTTTGGAAAAAAAAATGAAAAGGGATCGTGCGAGCCTCAGTTTAGCTTTCCAAAATTACAGAGTCTGCCAGGGAGGTCTATGCAGGATTGCAGACCCAAGGGAGCAACAAACCCAGTTGGATTAAACTGGCTTTCCTGCCAGCTCTCTAAGACAAGTGGGAAGTCCGAGGTTTGTAATCTCCTTTTAAGTTTTCTCTGGACTTAAGTTGCTTGGAGTTTGTTTGCTTGTTCCCTTGCCCCCACCTTCCTGCCATTTAACAGGAAAATCAAGGATAAAACGTTAAGTCTTCCCTCTCTTATTAAAATACCCCAAAACAAGCACGGAGCAGAGCAGAGAGAAATAACCCCAGTGACCACTAGCCAAAACTCACAAGTAGTATGTGCATATCTGAAATAGTTGGTGCACTCGCGTAGGAAATCGCTGGATATTTTACACCTCTTGCAGCGGTTTAGTAACTGGCTGTGGAAGCTCATTCCCCACTTGAGAAAGTCATGAATTATACAGTTTTTACATCTGTTGAGCATGTTGTGCTTCTCAATCATCCAACTATACTGAGCCCTAAGTTTTCAGCCTTCACAATGAGATCACTGTTTTCAAGCACGTTCTAGTGGCATTTTGTCAAGCCATGTGTGTTTTCAGGATGGGGGCAGGGAGGGAGGAACAAAAGTATGCTGCTGTTTCACAGGATTACAATCTACTTTTCAGCCTACATAAAACTGTGGCTGACCCATCAACAAGAAATATTCTTTGTTTACTGCTTCTTCTCCCACTTGAAATGGTCAGACTTCTGTTAGGAAGAAGAGCATAAGAGGGAGGAATATGTTTTTCACTTTTGATTTCAATACCTGAGTATCTTAAAAAACCTCAAACTAAAGAAAACAATCACCAATCAAAAAAAAAAAAAACCAAACAAAAAAACCCAAACAACAAACCAAAGCCACAAAACCTCAGTCATCCTTAATCTTCCTCTTAGTGCATTTATTTCACTCTGTGAGGATTCATTTTTGCTTCACTCTGTGGTTTTATGAGTTAAACTCTGCTATTGAAAAAAGGCTTACCATGCGATCACTGAGAATAAGGGAGATAGAGCATTTTAATTTTGTTTAGGTATAAAGAAATTGCATACACTAATCAGCAGATGTTAAATCAAACTGGTCCAGATTCACAATAGCAGAAGGTAAATTCCCTACAACTAAGAACTAACAACTTGGGAAGGGCCAAGGAGGGAAAACCTTGGTAGAAATTATCCACAGATAATCGTTCCAGTAAAGGCAAACAGAGAAATTAATACATTTATCTTCAGTCGCCCTGGACTCATTGAGATCCCTCCAGGCTGAGCAATTCACAGGCAGATAATAATTCCTTGCACTGAATGGATCATTGCTATATTAAAATTTTTTTTTTTAATTTTTTTTTTTTCCTGGAGATGGTCACTCTTCCCTTAAAAATTGGTCAGCCACGGTAACACTTCTCCTGGCTAAAATTCAGATGCAAAGAACAAAAAAAATAGATGTAATGAAGCTTGGTTGCTTGGTGATTAGGGGTAGCTTAAGATTTATGTGTCTTTTGTACCGGCCTTTTGAATTTGGACTAAAATCCACTTGCTTGTATAGTTTTTACATTGCTTGAAAAAGATGAACAGGCATTCCTATCTAAGTAGATAACAAGCATTGCTGGAAAGGCACTGAAAATTATAGCCCCATGCAAAATAAGTTGGACTAGCAGTTGGATCAAAAATATTCTTGCTGAGAAATAGCAGGCAGAGAAAAGCATTGTAAAGGCAAAACTCCTCTAAAGCACTTAGACCCTCAGTGCTTAATTCAGGTAGTCTAAGTGACTGTAATTCATCTGTTTTCCCAGTGCTGTGAGTGTGTAGGGCCAGCTGGGCCCAGCTGGGCTGTGGGAGCGTGAGGAAGGAAAAGCTCTGCTGCTCTCTGCCGTATCCTGGGACAGATGTCAGACCTGCCCGTGGCTGATGCTTTCCCCACTGCCCAGGGCTGTGCAGGGGAATGGGCAGGGAAGAAAGTAGATCAAGTAGGAGCCAAGGATGCTCTTGAAGAGCTAGGGCAGGGTATAGGAAAAATAATCCCTCTTCGGGCACAATATGGCTGTGGTTGATATTCCTAAAAACTCTTGCCTGCCTGCAGCTAAACGCAACTCACAACTTGTTTATAATATTTTATTGTTAATTATTCTAATTAACAATTGTATTGTTAATTATTCTAATTAAATAAGCAAATCCCTTTCCATACAGAATATAAAAAGGCTGAGATCTCCTACAGCTAAGTGTCCTCGTGCTGGATTTAAGTTTTGGCTACTTAAGCTCTCTAAGAGACTCTGATTAAACTTTGACATCTGTGGTGCCTCTGTCCTTTCTGTTTAGATCATAACCTTTGGTGTTTCCATTTTATGTATGGACAATATCTTTCTTTACCCTAATGCAAAGCATTCTATGTAGCCAGTTTTGCCAGGACGTCAAAATACTATTAAAAGTAGGGAAAATAGTCTGTGACTAGAATTCTACTTGGCACATAAAAACTGAATATAAATGGGTGTGTAAAAATCAAAGCTGGTTGGAAAAAAATCTGAAAGGGGATGAAGCTCACCAAAGAAAATTATTCACTATAAATCACTAAAATATATTTTGATTTTATGGTGTTTACATTGAGTTCAGTTACCACAGAAGTTAAGACAAGGGATGAATACTGGGGGAGGGTGGCCTATGGGTTAATATTAGCAGCACTGTTCTCTTCAGAACACTGTCCCAGAGTGGATGAGAAGCTAAAGCATCTTTGGTATCACCACTTGCATGTTAAATGGGATTCCCTCCTTGAAGATATTTTTTGCGTTGTCAGAGGAAGGAAACAGCAGCTGCGAAGTCGGGCTCGTCTCATGCTGACCGCAGAGCCCGCCCCACCCCCCTGGAAATCTATGCCAGATGCAGGAAAGAATGAGCAAGGTTTTCAAAGTGGACACTCAGCATATGGGAAGGAATATTTTAGCGACTAGAAAGCCTCAGATGATTTCAACAACTCTCGGTACTTGAAGCGCTTCTTCAAGACAATGCGCCCCGAGTCCCTCAATGGTGTAAAATTAAGAACTGTATGTCTTCTTCCCATCTATGTGGAAACCAAGTTGAAGAGCAGGCTGCTGAAAGCCTCTTTTGATATGCTGTCTGCGTGCTTGCTGTGAAGCAGAACTAGTGAGTGCTGGTTTGGAGGAGCAGCGGGCTGAGGCAAGCAGGGATCTGTGAGAAAGAAAAGATCTTTGACCAGCCTCTGAGACAATTAGGTCTTTTCAGGCTCACTGTCTCCGGGAGGTACCTTGGTTCCTCAGCGCAAAGGCACAGCCGTTAGGACTGGGATTGATGAGAAAAATGGTAAGAAAATGCAACAGAAAAACTTAAGAAATGCTTTATCTGCAAATAAAAACAGAAAGGTTTTTATTTTTTTTTTGAGCACTCAAAAGCCCAGCTTTATTTTCCAATTATTTTAAATGTCTCCATAAAATCTTGTCTTTTCGAAACAGAGCTGAAATATTTTGGGCTCCTTTACCTTATATACAAAAAAGAAAAACCGGAGCAAAACACAATGTCTCCAAAAGGATCCTTTTCAGGAGAGGCCTTTCTTTTGCTGAAGAGTGCTCTGGTTGAAAAAGTGTGACCACCTGCATTATTTCACTGAGTACAGAAGTTAACACAGGACATCTTGGCTCTGCTGTGAGCTCTCCTAGTGAATGGGCTCACTCCATCCCTCACTTTGGACTAAACCCACCAAGTGAATGAAGCCTTTGGTGTGTGGAACAGTCAGTAGCAGATACAAGCTGAAGAGAAAGAAAAATGAAACATGCATGTAAGGAGGCAAAGAATGAACACAGGCACTGGGACAAGGTTATAGATCTGCTGTGAAAGAAGATGATTCTTTAGCTAGGAAGTAAATTGCAAGCTGAAAGGAGAGGGACAAAACAAGGTCACGTGCTTAAAGGAAAATTTATGTTTTCTGGTTCTTTCCCAGTCTTCAGTAATAGACTTAGTTTCTCTGGCCGTCCACCACAGCCATCTTTTTAGTGTTCTAATTTCTTGACTCACTAACTGATAAACAATTTTAATGACATAGTACTAGGGTTGTTTTCTGAAGAGCTTTTCATATTTTCTGTCTTCCAATGTTGCAGCAAATTGCTGTTATTTAGACACAGCTGCTGCCTGCTCCAAGCGTGTTTATAGTGTCAAGATAGGCTGGATGTTCAAATCTGAAGGTTGGGTCAGAGAGCTCCTGCCATCAGTAATACACTTGTTTTTCTCTTGTACAATGGGCACCTTATTGTTCTTCATGAACAATGAATTGAAGTTATACCCTTATTCCAATTTACGTCAGCACTGGATGTAAGTGGAAATATTATATATATATATATCATTGTAGGTTGAGGCATTCATTCTTATATTTGGTCATCCATCTATCATGGATATACTCCACATCTGTGCCGAACACGACATTTTGTGCATTTTCTTGCATTTCCCAGGTGGATACCCTCAATCTTTTCCTATAATCCATACCCAGAGGATCCTGGGCACTCGGAATCAATAGCATGCTGCAGCTCTCTGGCTGCAGAATTGGTCTTCATAGGAAAATTTTGCTTTGCCCTTCACAGTCAACAAGGTCATGGGACAGCTTTTCTGAAAGTTACCCAGGCTAAACTGTGTGTTAGAAATTCTTGCCCAAATAGTTCATAACAGAGTTCAAATATGGTGCTCAGCAAACATTAGCTTTAGTGCTGTGGTCTGCTGTCTGAGAGTTACACATCCAACCATCATTTAAACAGAAGCTTAAATAGAGGTATTCCCTTAGTCCAACACAAAACCACCCAATGATTATAATGATAGAAAATGGTGTTCAGTCTGGGGAAAATAGTTATGATCATATGTTTGAATGCTTTACTGAGCATTAAGCATTGAATACTCTGCCTAGTCCTCTCCTCTTTGTTGCCATGGCCATTTCGAATTTGGGTTGTACTTGGTACGAAGCTTTTCAGCACCTTCTGGGCTGTGGATCATCCTTGGTCTTAATTTGGGAAAGCTTAACTCTGTAACGTCAGGTTGTGGAAGAAGATTAGCAATAATACCAGTAACTAATCTGTAAGTAATATATTTCTAAAAGACAGAACTTTGAGCATCACATGCAGGATTCAGCTTTTATTTGATCATTCCTTTTTTTAAGTTCTGCTTCTTCCATACCTTTTTTAATCCCCACTTTGTTGTCATAGAATCATAAATGTGAAGGCTGAATTAAGGGTTACAAAGAAACATTTTTTTTCCTGAGGAACTTTCAGCTGCAAGGTTTAGATACTGGAAGTGAGCCTAGCAGAACTCTCAGTGGAAATAGTACAGTAGCATAACAGTAAGTTTTGTCATGTCTGAACACTCTGTTTCTCTGAGTCTTGCTTACTTGACTCCCAGTATAGAGGACAAGGCACTTAAAATTTAAGTGAGGAGAGGTCTAGAAATGAAGACTGTATTTTGACCAATGGCATCTAAATATAGAATGATTCAAGTAAAAAAAAAAAAAGAAAAAAAAATGTCCCAGAGAAAGAGCGGTTTATCTTTATTTTTAATTCTTTGAGTTTTCTCTTTTTTTCCCCTCTAGGAGTTTTAAATTCAAAAACTTAATACCTTTTGCAGAAAAAAATCCAAAATATTACAATAGCAAAAACACCATGTCCTTTATAATGGAACACCTATTCAGGATATCAATAAGTGAGATGAGCCTTTCATAAAAGCATAACAAAAAGAAAATGGAGAGTTGTGCTTATCATCCGTAGGAACACCTCCCAGACAAATTACAAATAAGGGCAGCTCTGATAACTGCATTCCATTTCACTGGCTTCTACCAAATATATAGAAAAGGATGTTGAGCATGCCCACAATCTGGATTAAATCAGGAAGGTCATCTAAAGACAGATTTAGATATAAGGAGAACTAGGATTTAGAAAGTTCACTTTAATCTGGCCTGTGATACAGTAACAGCTTTATAAAGAATGTCATTTGAGTGACTTCTGAATGCTGCTGGTTAGAAATAAAAGTTCTGTGGGATTTCTTTATTTCTAATGAGAGAAGTTCCCCCTTCTTTTTATTAGATGGTTAAAAAAAATTGTTTTGCAAAGCAAGGCATGTAGGAAGTAAAGTATTTCTGTGAAAACTATTAATGGAAAAAAAATACTACTTCCATATTCTTCCTTCATTCTCTTCTGCCTTTAAGAGGAAAGGAAAACCCCACTAACATTACATGATTAAAATAATTCTCGTAGAAAAAAAAGATTCTGCATAAAATGTGTCCTTGCATTGCTTTTAACATGAAATTGCATCAAGCTGTGACAGGGACTGAGTAGAGACAGTGAATTCAGCAGATGTCACACTTTCCTTGGCCTGTAGTGATATTTGCCATAAAACAAAAGGGCTGGAAGTTCTTGTGTGTGGTACTGAAACCTTGAGGACAAGATATTCAAGTAAAAACAAATCAGAACCAAAAGCCAGAGCCCAAAACAAGCCGGAAGGGCTCTTTCAGTCATCAGCTGGAAGAAAAATGATCATTGTAATCTGGTTTGGGTTTTTACCTAATTGATATGTAATTAATGCTCTCTTCACCTCCTTACAAGTCTCTCTTTCCAGGATAGTTGAAGAACATGAGGAATCAGGCCAGGTGGAAAGCAGACCACTTCCTCATCGAGAGTTACTCGCTTATGTACTTCCCTGTGTGTTGCAAAATTAACCTTCAGATGGTGAGCTGAGCTCTCTCCATAAGCCTTCCACGAGATTGGAATGGTCCAGATGGAGCTGTTTTGGGGGCCAATCTTGGTATCAACTAGTTCCTCTTCAAAATGCTTCAGAGCATTTTCTGCCTGTATTAATGTCCCAGGTATGGTTTCTGGGTGAAGCCTCAAGATCCAATCTCCTTTGCTATGGGATCTGCTCTCCAGCATCTTGTCTTCATCGTGAAATAAGCATGAACTAAGGAGCTGCTATGAATGGGCCCTTTTCCAGAATAGGGGCCTTCCCTTGATATTCAGAACAGCCTTTCTAACTGGCCCCCATGATTATTCTCTAAGCACAAATAGCTCTCCTAATAAAATTGCCAAAATCATGGATAGCATGAGTTTTTCCTCGCATACTGTTAAATCAGTCATGCGAGTAAAACTGAAGATCTGTAGGAAGTTTGAAGCACAAACTGGATGAAACTTACTTGGATTTAGGTTTTCTTTTCTTCCTGCTCTTTTGGACTCACACGTGTTCTCACATATGCCATATGAGTATGGGAAAGCAGAGCCAAAAATTAAAGTGGTAGTTAGTGTGCCATTTTTTTTCTGCCAAAATTAAAATTGTTTGGCCCTACACATGCTTATACAAGATGTTACTGGTTTTAGTTTTAGGCCCTCGTTATAGTAATATCTTATCTCTGATAGATAATTCATTTCTAAGGTTATTGAAACCAGGGCTTGTGTAGAGAAATGGTCTCAGTCAGAAGAAAATTAAAGGGTCAGTTTAGGAATTAGGTGATGTAAAACTGTATCCTCTGTTAGCCTGTGATGAGCTGTTCACTGCTGTGCTTTCTCACTCCAGCAGCAGGGAATCTATGAACAGTAACAATACCAAGTATTCAGCTTGGCTTCAGCTGTCTTCCAAACTTCAGCTTCAAGCAACCTCATTTGCACTTACATTTTATACATCTCAGTCTTTGTGTTTTTTTCTGCCTAGCTAAATGCTTAATTTTCTGTTGTTAGAAAAGAAACAACTTCATCTGGCAAACTCAGTTGTCACATTTTGAATGTAGTTGCGCTGGTAGCTCTCCTGAGGAATGTCCCTCCAGTGAGGGGCAAGGGAACCCCAATACCTCACAGGGTATTCTCACATCCTCTCTGCTTAAGTCACAAGTGATAATCACCAGGAAGAGCATCGACTGCTTCATTAATGACATTCAATCAACCCCATAGATCCACCTCTTTCCCAAAACCCTGTGAGGCTACATGAGGGTTTTCACAAGCTTCATCAGGCTCCAGATCATGCCTGTGCAGGCTTTGGTCTCAAAAAAGATTGATACCACTCCAAAGCACTGTATCACTCAGCTATCCTTCAGCTATCTATATCTATTATATGCATCTATTTATCTATATCTATCTAAATCTATTATCTTGTCAGATGAGCATTGGTGGGCAAGGACAGTGATGGAACTTGTCTGCTTCTTGGGCCAGTTGAAAGCCATAGCTAGATAAATTTCTGGCTTACACTGAAAAAGTGTGCTTCTTAATACCCTTGGTGATTGTACTGTAATTAGTGTGTTTTAATTAGGCATCAAATAGTTTGCTGTTTGCTCCCAGTGTATTCATCACTCACCAATATCTCTGCAGCAGCAGCTGCATTAAAAAAATTGTTTTCACAGCAAAGGTGTATTGAAAAGGAGAAAAAAATTCCCACACCAAAAAACCAGTATTAACTTTGGTACACTTGGCCTGGCTGAGGGGTGAAACTTGGTAATCAATAACAACAGAAAACACTGGGTGGTGGGGGGGAAAGCATGACACATATCCCAAGAGGAATAATAAAGTATGCCTTGCTTATATGGTTAATCTGCTCTGTAGGCTTGCACTGCAAATTTAAGGAAGATTAAATTTCAGATATGCTGTTTCTTGTTTTTTCTGGCAACAATAAACTTCAATTTGAGGGAGTGGGGGAGGGAGAGGCTGAGTGGGGAGAAAGAGCCACAGTAAAGTGTCTGCTGTCCATGTAGTTTTGCCAGACTGCTGTCTCAATTGAGAGCTGTGATCGAGATTTATTGGGCTTAAAATATGAAACAGACCTTTCATGTTGGAATTCTAAATATCTTTTTAAGCGGTAGTGAGCACCACCAAATGCTTAAAGGCAACACATTAGAGTTCAAATCCACACAATAGTTTCTTCTCTCTTGTGAGCCAGCAGATTGTAGGAATCATGCTCCATCTTCTTATTTTTGAACTGGGGAAAGAGAATGTTGAATGTTATTATCGTTGTCTGAAAATCACTTTGTCTTTTTATATTAGATTTTGGCTCAGATGGTCAGGATTGCTTCTATTTGAACATGTGCATTGAATGGGCAGGTTTATCACTTAAGTTCATAAAGAAAATGCTTGAATGTGTGCAAGATGCTTGCATCTTGGTAGCACATTTTGCTAAACTCTTAGTTATGTAGTGGGAGCAAGAACAGCTTGGAAAAGATCTGGGCTATTTGTTTCACGCCATTTTGCCAGCCTCCTGTTCTTCTGTTATGCCAACAGTGATGTTCTATGGGAAAAATAAAGCTGCCTGCTGGAGAAATTAAATCCAGAGCCAAAATTTTCTCTGTGGACCTCAGGGGTTAGAGAGCAAAATGCAAAACCTCCTGCCTTCTCTCACTATCATTATGTTTTATAGGTATATTCAGAAGAACTCATCTTCTCCTTCAGTTTATTTAGTAGGTGCAGCAATGAGAATACATTAGGATAATTAGGCTGTACAGCATTGTTTATGCTGAGATCTGACTAGGCTGCAGGTCAGGTAGCAATTACATTGAATTTTTGGTATCAAATATTTGATTATTGCAGATTTTGATCATTGAGTGGAGTTCCAAACAGCAATTAAAGCCTGGATAGCAGTTTTTTAGTGCCTTATGGGTTTTCAGTAGCAGTTCTACCAATAACGTGGACCAAGTGACTTGTTGAGTCATTGCACATGTGCTCAAGGGCTTTGTTTTCACCATCTGTCCCAGGGGAACAGGATAAGAGAGAAAATATGGAAGAGCAAGTGTACCACAAGCCATGGGAAGGAGTAGAAATTTGTATATTTTCCTCTCCTTCACAAAGACTATCACTTAGAAAGGATGAAAGAGATTGAGAAGAGTAGAAAAGTCCCTTTCTCTGCTGGCTGGTAGATACATAACATCTGATCCACAGGATTCATCTCCTGAGTTGGGTTTCTTCTCTGAAGATGCTGCATTTCAGCTATGCTCAAAAGGCTCTTAGATCCCTCTTCATTGCCAGGCACACCCTTTCAGAAACTAGGCTATATCTCATTTCATTATTCTGTGTTAGTCTTCCCTAGTAAACTAACATGGATGCAGAATCCCTGTGGTCTTGCTCTTAGCAGTTCAATTGTTAACTCCTGAAATAATATTGACATGACTCCTTGGGTTGAAAAGGCCACTAGTAAGATCTTGGAATTGTTATCCAGATCACTTCTAGCTGGGGATTTGATGATGTTTGTGATGCAAGGACAATTCAGAAATGCTGTATTCTTCATGCTTTAGAATTTTGCACCATTAATGTAACACACAGGTGCTCTGCAGTTTGCTCTTCCTGGGGAAAAACTGGTAAGCTGAATTTAGATTTGCTTAAAAGAGCCTGAGATGTTTTTAGCTGAAGGAGGATGATACTTTTGTAGCTGACTAGAATCCTGTGAAGGATTCTTCGCTCTGTAGTTGCCACTGCTGCTCCAGAGCCCAGATTTGTTAACATTCCAGGCATGCTGCAGACCTCATAATTTACACAGTATTTCGACTTGGAGTGGGTTGAAGAGTGATGAAGGTAGAATGGATTCACTGTAATTATTGTTTATTTGAATCAGTTATACATCTCTTGTAGTTTGGATAGCCTTCATTGGGCAGATCATTTATGGTTTTGCATTGTGAGCTTTATTCCTTTTCTTTACTTGCATTTGTTGGGCCAGGTCTAGAGCAAAACCCATTGTCCTCATTACCTGGACAAAACATCCTTGCAGAATGTAGGTCAGTTTTGTCTGTCATAAGTGGTATTTCAAGTCATGATAAAATTACCTGGTTTCTCCAAAATGAGTTTATGGTTTTCTTTATACCATACTTTATATGCTGTTTCTGTCAGGATACCGAAAGTACTGCTCAACAGTTAGCAAATTTGATGTGAAGAAAGAGACTACGAAACTCTGAAGCCTATATAAATGCTGTAGGAATGGAGAAATATGAGTTTTCCATGCACAATAAGCGCTGTAGATGTGCTGCATTATTCATTCGTCACTGCTGGAGGAAGGCTTAAGGTTTGCTGCAGAGTAAATAATAAATAAATTGCAAGGAAAAGGAAAAAAACCCCATAGATAAAGCTCCATGTGTGTTTAATTTATTCTCTGATTTGATGTGCACAGCTGAGTAGCTGGTGGTCCAATTATTGGTCCAAAATGTTAGTTCTGGAATAATGAACATACTTTGGACTCATTGCATTCCCCTATGCAATGACCCTGATCCACTTTTCATTTCTTGTGTAATGTATGCTGCGTGGCACTATAGCTCCACAGTGGTCTGACATTTGCATTGGCAGCAGTAGGATTCCTGGATATAGGGAGAATGACAATAGCCAGTGTGGGAAGGAATGGGTGACAGTCAGGACACTAAACAGATGTAAAATATCTTGTCATTCCTCTTAACAGCTGTCAATCACAGGCCCTTACTAAATCAGACACCCCTGAGGGTGAGAGGCTCTGTTGTCTTGAAATCTTCAGAGAATCTTCCCACAGGAAGCCTGGTGGGACAGCTTACCTGGGAAAGCCAGGCTGCTGCAACCTCTATCTTTTTAGACAAGTCTCAAAACAAGCAAGTATGGAAAGTGGGAGCTCCTTTCTCTTTGGGAAGGCCTCTTGGCACACGCGGCCTCACTGGAGAACGGGACGCAATGGAATTAGCACCCAATTTGTATCAATTCCCATTAGGGTCAGATCAACTCGTGTTATCCTATTAGCTTGCAGCAGCTAGAGAAACACACAGATGGGTCTGTGTTCTGAAGGCCAAGACAAAGCCTTGTTATGCTTTTTTTCCCCCCCTCTTGCCTCCAATGCGATTACAATGGTCCCTGTTGTCTCTCTTTGTTTCAGTACTCCTTGATTGACAATACCCTGGGAGATGTCACTGTCCTTGCTCCGTGCATTGTAATAGCCTTGAGTACCAAGGGTGCTTTTGGACCTTCGTCCTCTCTCTTTTTTCAGGTGTTGTAAACATCTGTCACTGCACCACAATGATGACCTCTTGTTGAGCTTACATGTCTGATGCTCTATCACTCAGTGTCTGAGGAAGATGCAAGAGAAAACTTTAGGTAGTGACATGAATAGAGGGCAAAGAAATAGGGCAACTTTATTATGGACTATCATCTCAAAGTAGCATGTGTGGAATGTCAATTTAATAATAGAATTGACAGCTTTTCTCTGGTTTCCGCAATGCCACAAGTGTTTCTTTGACAGTTTAAAAAATAAGCCCTTTGTGGCAGTCAGTGAGTGGCACTACATACATTTGTGAATGCCCTGCATAACTGAGATTCCCCCAAATGCCACTGTCCTAAGACCAGCCCCAAGAATCCTTCTGCATTGACTCAGGGTAGTGGTGCATGGAAATCTGGTGAGCCTAAGCAATGTAAAATATGGTGTACAGTAGCTAGGAGGATGCAGAATATCTAAAGAGATGCTGAGTTACCATTCCATCAGAAAGGAGATCCTAAATCAAAGACAAGGCACGTGCCATGGCAAAAGTTGCTAAATAGCTGGCAATAAATTTTCAGATGCCTGATGACAATTTATTTCCCTTTTTTCATTCAGTGAGCACTCACAGAAAGCTTCCACTTGTTCACCATAGAAAATACTAGTGACAAAACTAGAGGTTCTTAACTTTTTTTCCATTTTTCAACCAAAAGGTGAAAGAAATAGAAAGGAAAAAATGTACATGATTTTTCTCTGGTTTGTTCTTTATCTGGGGAAGAAATTCTAACGAGTTCCTCTGGTTTTGTGTTCATGAGTACAGCTGCTCTAGAAAGCAAAGGACATAATCTGGGGAATAACATTGCTCCTCTACAGGCTGCAAACACAAGAATAAGTCAGAGATCTCTCTTTTTTTAATGTGTTCTTTACAGTGTTGAATGTGACATGAATTATCTTAGCAGAGAGCAAGGCACGTTTCATAACATTTCTAAGACCACGAACTTCAAGATTTTTAATTAAACTCTAAAATGATAAGTAAATACCACACCTTTGTTTCGGTGTCAGCTGAGAAATTTTTCTTCCTCTTTTGAGGAACAGACTCATTCTAGTTAAGAAAAGGTGTCTGAGCAGAGTGGAAAATAGAATAAAATTAAAACAGTAATGTCTGCTTTTTGGAAATGATAATTTACCTTCCTCCATGGGCATGGACTTTATGATTTATTTTGGCTTATAATTTTGGACAGTTTATTTGTCTGGAAATCCAAGGAGAGAGACATCCAACTGGCTTTTACGCATTTTCCTGTAACAGTTTCCCAACATGTACTGACAAATATATGGGAAACATATAACTATATGAAAACCCCATTTCCTTACCATTTGGTGCTTTAGTAAAATTGTTTCTCCTTCATAGATGCAATTTACAGTGACTGCTTGAAATTGAAAAGAAGCTAAATCAAGGAAAACATGTCAAAACTGAGAACTCTTATACATCCATACAGCAAAGCAAAAGAAACAATCTTTGTTTATTCCCTGTGATGTGTTGGGAGAAAGCAATAATTGAGTCTGAATGAAAATTCATTTGTTCAAATAATCTGCAAAATAGCCTTAAGTTTTCCTCCTGTGGCAATTTCATGAGGAAAGCAATTACTTGTGCCCATTATGAGATTTGTCGCATTTCTCAAATGCCAGACACGCATACTCTAAGTCAGACTATTTGGTAACTTTGTAAATTTTGAATTGAGGAGCACTTGGACTTATGTCAGAAAGATATCTTAAGGATGTGTTCGTTCTTCTGGAAGGAAGGGATCTTTCAAGGCCCCTGTTGTGTCAAAATTTACTAATAGGTGCAGTCTATTTTTTGTATGAAGGCTTTACGCATCATGAAAAAGCCTTCCATTACCTGGTTCTCAGAGGTTAACATGAATATTCCTTCTCTGATTCTTTCATTTATTGTAGCTTAGAATTAGAACACTCGTGCACTTGTCAAATGTACTTTACATCGCTTGTTTCCCTTTTAAACAGTCAATATCTTTGAAGTGAAAGCTTAAGTCAGACAAGCTTAGCTCAAAAAAAGGCATAGCATTACAGTGCTGTCACTACAAGGAGCTGAACCACGGCCAGTTCAGGCAGCATTATATCATTGGAATTAAACTGGTTTCCTGTCCTCTTGAGAGAAAGTCTTTAAAAAAGAGAGGGAAGAAGAAAACAATATTCTTCTTGTTTGACTTTCCAACTTTATGGCCCTGTGCAGTCCCTCTGTCACTTCCATCATCCAAAGAAGTATGTTTCTTTGTTTGGGCATCCAGGGCTTCCAATTGGATGCCGTCTGTATTGAGGTCCTCTGGCTACGTTATGTGAGGTACTTGAGTTGAGTTACAGAGTGTGCTTGTAAGCCCAACCTGCTCGTAGTGCAATCTATTCCTGCCAAAGAGTTAAGATCAAAATGCCCTGTACTGTCTGGATGGATACAAATGCTCTCCAAATTTTTTTTTTTTTTGGATTCTACAAAGACAGAGAAGGCATGGATTAACTTTTGGATCTGATCGTGTTTTGGGGGGCTGACAGGACAAAGAAAACCAGACAGTCTAGCCCTTACTCATGCCTCTCTGGTCACAAAAAAAAATCTGTTCAAGGAGCAACTAAGAACACATTTCTGAGAGTTTTAGTCTGCTTCCTGTGTCTAAACAGAACAAAAAGAAAACTCTATCAGAAATGTTGCTCACAAAACAGTTTGTCTATATCTAATTTGGAGACAAGGTTCCAGTCAGCCTGACCTCACAGTTAAGTCAGGCTGGTGGTCTCAATCTGACACCTAATCAGCATTTCCCCACCTTGCCATTATACTGTCTGCAGTTTGGCATGATCTGTGATTTCTCCTCAGGAGACCCCAAGTTGTGCAACGCTGAGGCTCATTTGAGTTGGGAGAGGAAGCTCAACTGAGCTCCAAAGGGAAGTTTGCAGAGACTCCGTCCGCACTCAGCCACCACCATCAGCCTCATATTTTCACCATTAAACTGAAAAATAACTAATGAAAGCCTGGAGACTGCAGTTTAGCTTCAGTGGAATGGAGCATAGCTTGCAACAGTTGTGGAGACTGAACTCCAAGCGAACTGTGAGAAGCTTCCAGGGCACAGCTGTTCCCCCAGCGCCCATTTGCTCCGTGCCTGGAAGGTTCTGGACTCCTCGCAACTGCTAATTGGTAATGATAGCACAGCAAGCAGAGCAGGGAGGCTGTGCCTTTGTAAAGCTCTCCACAAGTGCCAGGAAAGCCACTCTGGAGTAAAGTGCTTGACATCCCCATTCACAGAATTCATTTTGCACATTTTATCTATGGGGAGAAAACAAGGTTTTTCAGACTAAAAATAGTTTTCATATCCTTATTCTTTAGTTTTTGTGGGCTTTTTTCTTTTAATTTATTTTAACCTCATTACTTTGCTTTTCCTGTGTAAAATCAGAGCTTTTGCTGAAGCATAAAAGTTCTTTCTAAAGGCTTAAAAGTTGTATGCAGGCTAAATGTCAGCACTTGTCACTTCATTACATAAATTTGATCTATTGAATGAAAGGAAAAAAATCCCTTTCAGATAGAGAAATTTCTGTCATCTACCACTTAGGACCTGTATAGTATATGTTTCAGGCACAGGATGAGGTGATGATGATTGAAAGTTATTGCAAAATTAGAGAAAAACTTACCTGAGCACAATGAACAAAATAGTCCACCAAAGGAATGAGGTTCTAGTCACTAAGTAGTAGAAAAGGTTCATCCAGTCTTAGTCCTTGTTTCCCAGCAAGAAGGCCTAGGAATCACACTCCTGCTGGCTGGCCTCAAACCAACATCACTTTGTCTTACAGAGGATAAAAATTTTGGTCTTCTCTTTTACCCTGAAAGAAACCTTTGCTGTCTGATTCTGCATTCCCTTTGCTGTGAGGAAAGCCATGCTCAATTCTTCCTTTATCTTCTAGGCCAACATGAATTCAGTTCTTTCTAACCTTACAAAATACACCCCTTCTGTGCAGATTCTGCCATTGCATCCCTTTAAATCCTCTTTCTCTTACATATACTTCCTCTTCTACTCTCTTGACAGTAATATAGAACCAGAGAGTCATTTAAGTTTGAAAAAACCTTTAAGATCATTGAGTCCAATTGTAAACCTTACACGGCCAAGTCCACCAGTAAGCCGTGTCCCCAAGTGTCACATCCACACTGGTTTTGTGCTCTTCCAGCCCTGAGCCTCCTTTTCTCCAGGCTGAATCCCCCTGGCTCCGTCAGCTGCTCCTCCTCAGACCTGCGCTCCAGACCTTTCCCCAGCTCCGTGCCCATCTCTGGACTCGCTTCAGCCCCTCAATGCCTTTTTCAAAGTGAGAGGCCCAAAATGGGACAGAGGATTTGAGGTGTGGCCTCACCAGTGCTGATACAGCATGAGGGCAATCCCTGCCCTGCTCCTGCTGCCGCACCAGTGCTGACACAGGCCAGGAGCCATTGGCCTCCTTGGCCAGGTCACACTCTGATCATGTTCAGCCGCTGTCGCCCGGCACCCCCAGGTCCTTCTCTACCAGGAAAAGATCAGGTCAGACAATAAAGATCAGATCTGACAATTTCCAGCAGATGTGATCTAAACACATGATATGATTTAGACATAGATGTGATTTAGAGACAGAGCTGGTTCATGATCCCACACGCCTACGAGGTCACTGAGGCCTGCAGGCCTGACGCGCCACACGAGGCCTGAGAGAGGAGCAGGCTGGGGACACTCAGCGCCGTCCTCACGGCAGCAAATGCCTCAGGGGAGGAAGATCAGCTCTTACAGAGAGACTTTTTCAACTCATAGACCAAGCTCACCTGCCCTGTACTCCCACTCAATTCCTCCATGCATTTCAAATCCCTTAGGTTAGAGAACTTGAGCGTTAGCAGACACAGGGCCCTGTTGGCAGCCAACAATCGCCATGTGCAGCTCTTCCACTGTCACCAAATTCCCTGCTCGACCTGGCACTGACACAGGGACTCATACTGGAGTGTGTTGGGTTATTTCTGTCTGGTTTGCTGAGCCCTCAGCTGTTTTTCCCTCTGCTGGAGCACGGTGGGGCACTCCCAGCTGCCCTGGAGTGGGGCACCTTGCTGGGTATGAAGAAGATCAGGCCATGGTGGCACCCCAGTCACACTGCAGAGCCCTGTGCCTCCTCCTTGGGGCCCTCCTGCACCAGGAGCAGCTGGTGAGCAGACCACGGATGAGAGAATCAGCATAACATATGAGGTTAGAGAACACGAGTGTCTGCTTTGCTGCAGTACAAATGCTAAATGCCAGGACGACTTTTTCTAGGGGAAGAGGGAAAATGTACTTAAGGTGGTGCTAGGTGAGGAGGTCTCTACAGCAACATGTATGATTTGACACAGAATTTCCTTTTACCAAATTCTTTAGAAAGAGGTGCTTATCATCTCTGAAAATTAAATCCTGAGCAATGCCACACGTGCAAACCTGTCCCTTGTTATAAATGCTAAATCTTCTGAAACTTCAAAGAAAACAGCTTGGAGATAGAACACCAGCAATGCTACAATAAAGCATTTTACCGAGAAGGGGAGTTCCCACTTTAACACAGTTGTATAAAAACTCTCCCTCTGTAGAACAAGATGTATCAGTGCAGTAAATCAATTTATCCAGTGCTTATGTAGGGCTCTTGTATTTGCAACAAGTGCATTGTAACCCATGGCATGTTTACCCTCAGAACACCCCACAAAGTAATGAATGCTCACAGGGGGTGATATGAGGCTTAGAAAGTCAAAATAGGGTACCAAATTTGGCTACCTGGTAGCTTGCTGCTTCCTGAAAATCATCTCCCCACTTGCCTTGGGCTGGTACTGGGATTCAGCTCACACCTTGATGGGTTCAGGTGATTCTTCTCTCTAAACTGACAGAAATGTGGTGTTCTCTCTTGCTGATTGATTTCCTTTCAGTGGGGTTCAGAAAATAGCTAGGATGAGGGCAAGAGAGGTGATGGCAACTTGAAGCAAAAAAGATGCGTGAAGTGGGGCTATTTCTGTTTCTAGAAGGGAATCTTCGTTTAGTAACAGGTAATGATTTTCTGAAGCGGAGCTTTTCTTAGCAGCACTCCCACGTGTTCGAAAGCAAAAAGGAAGTGACCATGTTACAAAACTTCACTGAAAGTGCCTTAACTCAGGTTGTATCAGGGCACCAGTGGCTGAACAGACTGGGGTGGAGATTGAATTCAAGGTTTCAAGGATGAGGATGACACCATACCTTTGGGATTATCCTTCCTCCATCTCCTAAGCTTTTGTTCTCTTTTATTGTTCTGAATTCCATAAAAGGAGACTACAGGAAGAGAGAATTTTCCTGACTTGATTATAGTTCCATTAAATACACATGCTCCCAAACATACCGAGTTCCTTCTACAGTAATGACTTACCGAGCATTACAGTAGAAAATAGTTATGTATTACATAGGGCTGCTGTGGAGAGCAGAAAAGAATGTGATTGTGCAATTAAGGTCTCTGTATTCGAGCACTTGAGATGGAGAGCTAAGCTAAAATTACATATAAAACATTAATTTATCCATTTCCTGACTATAATTCTTTGACTGCCCAAGCAGATGGTTGCATCAACACAGGGTGGGTGGGTTTTTCTCATGTAAAATAGTAAGTTGTAAGTTGTTCCTAATAATTTAATTATTACTGTATCCTTAACCACAAATAATTTCATTCATTAACTTCCGTCTTTGTTTTCCCTAGGGTATGATTATTACGAAGTAGATAATATTTTAATCTGATCAAGTTTTCTGCACATTAAAATAATATGGATATTTACAAATAATAAAAGTTATAGGTTTGATTCAAATTTAAAGTGACTTATCCAAAGTTTAATATTTGGGTGAGAGGTCTGTATTTTGGGAAGGAGGGAGTCTGATTTGAGAGCTGCTGTTTGGAAATAAACACCCTCAGATGTTGTCTTTAGTAACTACTAATCAGATAATTCTGCTTTGAGAGAGGCTTCTTTCTTACTAAAAGAAACATGTTGTCTGAAGCAGAATTTTTCTCAGCAATATTGCTATTTGTTAAAGAGCAGAACAAAAATATTTGAGTGATTTTAAATGAATTTCACGTTTACCTAGAGAAAAACTTCAGCCCAACCATCTGCAGGAAAAGGCCACTATAATTCACGTTTCTATAAACATGCTGTGATGACAGGATTTTTAATACTGCACCTGAAGGAAAAAGATAGTGTACAAATGTAGTGCACCTGCTGGCTTGGGTGTTTATATGATCAGCTAAGCAGCAGCTCTTAATACTTCCCAGCAGATCTCTGCCAGTGGGCCTGTCATAAATCCCTCCACAGCCAGACAAGTTGGCCTTTATTTTTTTCTTATTGCTCTGGGCATCTCACATGACATTCCCAAAAAAGGAATTGTACTACAAGCCTGCTCTGATTGCTAGTAATGACTTAACTGCAGAGGAATTATAACAGTATGAATAACAGTGGTTTGCACTGTGAATGCCTGAGCTACTCCAAGAATGCCAGAGCAACCAATATAATGTGCTTCTCACTCATAACTTTGAAATGGGAGAGAAAGTCAGGGCACTTTACAACTGCTGCTAATCTGTAAACATGGGTTGTTCATTCAATGGCAGGAAGCAAAAACAAATTGAGAGCAAATAATATTATTAGCTGTTATTGGGTGTTATGGAAGCAAAATTATGCAGATGATTAAATCGAAAAATATAGGAAGGGAAATAAAATTCCCCCTTGTTTAAAAAGGATAATTTGAATGGACATGTTGTCAGCAAAAAGTTTCTCTGTGCATTCTGGTCCTATTAAACAGCATTAGATTCCTGACTCCTAGCTCAAAAGAAGCCAACACTGTTTGTATATGAATTACACTGCAAACTCCCTGGGGACAGAATCCTCTTAATTGTTTTGCCTTCTAGCTTGTTTAAACTGGCCTGTAAGCTTGGGCTGTACTTGTAAGCTGTTTCTGGATAGGTATCTAATAAAAGATACCAATAAAAAGATTGTAGATTTGAAATATTTGAAAATATTGGAAAAAGGCAACAACCATATTTTAAAAAAAAAAGTAACACACAGGTATCTTCAGCAAAGCCACTGAATTACATACAGAGCAGGAACTGCTTAAAAATAGGCACTGCCTCTTAGTGCTTGTTCATGGAAAAAGCTGGGAATTCTGATGTGCATGGAGGGGACACAAGAGGAGGGGAAAGTCAGACCAAAAAACAATTTGCAAATCAAGCACAGGGAAGTAAGGAAAGCCTGGGTTTAAGCTCAGCAATTCACAAGCAATTTCAGCCACTCTCCAGGCATGATTTAAGCAAATTCTTTGGAAGGGTTTCACCTGCAATTGCTACTGTGCTGGTAATGAGTAAAGCAGTTTTCCTCGGTGTGGCTGGCACTGCCTGGCAGATCTGGAGGAGCGAGAGCCAGAAAGGGCTGAAGGGAGATGTTGGAAAGGCTTTGTGGGAGCCTAAAGCAGTTTAGAGCTTGTTGTAGCAGCTCTGGTGGGAACTGTGATGGGCTCTTACCCAGAACCAGCCCCCTGAAGGATGGACTTGACCTTTCTGGCAGGGGATGCTCTGTGGGAAGCTGCAGGTTCCTGTGTGTGATCAGCCAGCTCAGAGAGCTCCTGTGCTTGGGTGGGCAGCTCCAGGCCTGGAAGGAGCAAATCTGTCACTGCAGGGCTCATGCATGCCCAGGAAAGCTCCAGGGCGGATGCTGTGGCACCCTGGATAGCCCTGCTGGTGCCTGTCCTGCCACCACGGAGCAGCCTTCAGGGCAGAGCCTCGCCACAGGCAGCTCTGCTATTTGGAGCTACAGTGAGAAACCAAAAGAATTCCTCCTTCCATGCTATAAAAACCTGCATTCCTTCCTTTGGGCAAAGCAGGCTGGATTTCTCTTTGTCTGAATTTTCTGACTTAGCTGTGCAATTTGCCAAGAAGTCTGCCTCCCTGGAAAAGAGCAGTTACCACTAATTGTTTTGCCTGGGAATTACTCTTACTAGCTGTCAACCAAAGCTGCCTTCTGGCAGCTGCCCAGGTTGCCATAGTTCTAGACAAAATGAAAATTTTATTCGGTGAGGCATCTGTATCAAAGCAAGAAGTGATGGAAATATCAGTCAGCAAAACTTGTGATGTTCTGCCTAGGAGTAGCTGTTCCCCAGTACTTTACACCATTGCAAGAATGATGCTTGCAAAGAGGATGAAACTATGAGAGCTGGCCATGGATTCATAATTCCATATAAGGAAGAATTCCATTTTTCAGATTTCATTTTCCTTAATATGAAGTGTGCCTTCAGTTAGAATCACTGTTTTCTCATCTAACTCGCCTACCTGAGCAGAAACATACAGGAAGAAAGATCAGGGCTTCATAACTTTCACATCAACCTTCAAAAACTTATTTCTTTGGAGATTTTATCAAAGCCACTAAAATAAAATCATCACTGTTATGAGTAAAAATTAGAAAAAAAAAAAAAGGTTTGTAAATCTGGGACACTATCTTCTCTGGGGTGACAGTGTGCTCCAATGCTCAGTGCTTGTTTGGACTATAACAGAATTATTAAGAATTTTTGGAAAGGTTCACCATGGTATGGTAGGATATTTAGTAATTTGATAATTTTTCCTTTAAGAAAAGAAAATGACTAGAAAAAAACCTGAGATGATGGAAATATTACCAACATTAAAAAGTCATTTCAAAAGGAGAAGACAATGTTGAACTGAGATTAAAAAATCATTTTTTTAATCACAGAGGAAGATCAGCTAATACTCCTCTTATTCACTCTGGTGATTGTGTTTCTAATGGCTGACATACAAAGCATTTTTCCAAGAAAAAATAGGGTGATTTAGTGTAGTTTGACTCTTGATACAGTTACCCATTACCAGAAGAGAGAAGGAAGGGCTGACCTCACCTCCACCTCCTCTCCAGGATTCTCCTACAGCACATCCACGGCCACAGTTCTGAGGTTTTTGCAAGGAATACTTGGTGGTTTTAGCTACCTTCTTAGCAGTTAGGACTAAGGCCTGTGTGTTGAGAACACAAAGAAAACATGAGATGTGGGGGGGGGGAGTGTTGTTTGCTCATTTGCTTTTTTAAAAAAAACCTCCAGCTTGATATCTATTATTTTTGGTACTTATTCTTATTTTGGTGGTTTCTTGAGTCTTACATCTTAGTTATGCTGCCTCCCAAATGTGGATTAATCAACCTTGTGCCTCACAAATACATTTTGCTACAGATTCGGCCCTGAGCTGGACTTTGTCTTCTGCTGGAGGTTCTTGTTTGAATTTTGTTTGAATCATGTTGTGATATCTCAGAATCTTTGACTGGAGGGGAGATTGTACAGAGAAACTCTGTGTAGTTGGATGCTTGCATGAATAGGTAAACATTCAAATATATGGTTCCTAAGGCCCAAGACAGCTCCACTGTGACTTTGTAGGCTGTGGAGATAAAGTGATATAAATATTTGTGATCATATCCAGTTATATATAAAAACCAAAATTTGAAAAAAAAAAAAAATGATTTATTCATGTTGGTTTTTTGTTTTTTTGTTTGGTTTTTTTTTTTTTTTTTTTTTTTTTTTTGTGTATCACTCTTGCTAATCTGATAAGCATTTCTATCTCTCTCTGGTATTTTACTGACTATTTTCTTTTAACAATAGCAATTGTGTGGAGTGTAGTCACAGATAATTTGCATTTGGGTTTTCAATGTGCATTCTTCAGAGTCCCAGGGCAATAGTGGGATGCAAAGTCTTGTTTCACTATTGTCTTTATTAACCAGCTCATGATTCACAGGAAAATATTGTAATGACCTCTTACACCAGCAACTAATTCTTTTAAAAGATGAAAGTTATTTCTTCTCCTGGCACAGATATCAGAATCTGCCTTCAAAGAATGATATGGCATTAATAGTACAAGCTGCCCAACACTTCTAAAGGAGTAAAAACAGCAAGAGCATTTTTTTTCAAGTGTATACACAAGCCAGCTGTATTTTTTTTTTATCCTGGGCTTCAGAGGCAGAACTGTTTCCTCCTGCTACTCAGACACAGCACATGTTAGCAATAAGTGAATCATATTTAAGATGGAGAAGAAAAACAACTCTGAACAGAAGATTGACCCAACTCCCAAATCAAAATTAACCTATAAAATTTGGATTCGTTCAGAGAACCTTTCACAACTATGCTGGCTGTTCTTAGTGCAAAAGTGCACAGGTTCTTATTCCAATCTGAAATGTGCACCCTAAAAGAGCACCTAGATAAAGAGATCCAATTTTTTTTCTGCCATGGGCATTCATGTAATTTTTCTCTTTTCTGAACTATACTGCTGTGATTTCTTGTCCTGAATGGTTTTGATAAATACCTGCTTCAGAATGTCACTTTCCTTGTGATTTGACCTTTTTCCAGTTTCTTGTCACAATTTATTGTCTACTAAAGCTGATTGAGTGATGTTCTTTAGCTTAAATGAGTTTCCTACTTCCTTGGTGGTTCTATTTCATCAGGATAGGCAGCAGCCATTTCATCTTAGTAGGCCTAGTGAATCCCTCTGTCCTACAGATTTTCTGATTATAGATATAAGGGTCCAGGAGGTTTACAGCCGTGTTTGGTTTTGGATTCATTTACTCATGGTTCAGGGGTTTTATATCTGTAATAAGGAGCTTAATGGTGTTTTGTTCTTTACTGTTTCTGTGGGAAGTGTAGCCTGATATGTCATATTTGTCCTTTCAAAGTGATACATCACTGGTGGATTCATCATTCTCTAGGGCTTCCTCCTTCCTGGCCACTTTTGATTCATGAGTATGAATTTGTAGGAAATATTCTTATCAAATGCTAAGTGAATGATCTTTGATTTAATTTTCTGTTTCATTTCACTTATGTCAGTCCTCAGGTTTTCCAGACCTGTTCGCATTTGCCAGTGCATAACCATTTCATCCATAACACTTGGTATCCTGTGACATTTTTTTGCCACCACCTTTAATTAAATAATTACTGCCATTGTTCATGGAGTTAAACTCCTAACTGTCGTCTGCATCAAGAGTTCCCCTGTCAGCAAATTATATTCTCATTTTTGCCACAGCCAGATCTTAACCTGTGCTGTAATTTTAATGAAATGAGGGAAAAATGTGGTTTTTTATACATTTTATGCATGTTAGAGTGGATCCAAAGGGCTGAGCATATTTTGACTTAAAACAGCTCCTTTGCTGGTCAAAATTCTATCTTAATAAAATAGAAGTTGCTTATCAAAGATAACTTTAGCGAACACATGCTGCATTTTCTCCCCTTTTCCTGTTTGTGCCTGTTTCTAATTATGTCCTCCAAGACTTTTTCATAGCTTTTGAGTGTTACTGTCCTTCTTATGTACAGGTATTATTGGCCCTTGTTTTTCTTTAGCTGTGTTAGTTTAAAGCAAAAAACCCCACCTCTCACACCCTTCTTACAGGACCTAGATTTCAAACGTAAAATCTGTCAGCATTTTAGAAAGAAAGGATCCAGCTCTTCTGATGTGAATGTGTTGCATGCCAATTTTTGGCAATGTGCTTCTCTATTACATGTAATGACTCCTCATCTTGCTGGCTGCTCATCCTACATTCTGCATTCAAAATTACTTCATTCAAAATGGAGTAATTAAAAATATTAATCTTGCCTTGGAATATGAATGGGTTAATTTTCGTCCTGCCCCTCTACTACATGATAAACTAACTTCTGTTCCTTTACAATTTTTCCCCAGTGTGCGCCTACCAAACCATTTGTTTATTCTATTAATTTGTTTTATAAGTTCTGACTCCACGTCTAGAAATCCTTGTGCTGTTCCCTTACTTAAAGGTCTCCCTAGTGATTAGTCTCTTTGCTGATCTTGGTAGCTGTATCCTTATTTCTTCTGTCTTAATCCTTTTCACATTTTGGTGGTAACCATGTTGGGTCCTGTGTTAAGTTTGTGCAAGTGTGTGGGACAGCATCACTGATCCTCTGCCTCAGGCTGCCCTTGGTTAAGTTCCCATTTGGCTGTTTGAGTTTTCAGTCCAGATGAATTCCCTGACTTTTTAGATGTGCCTCTTTGAAATCATAAGCTTAATTCTGTGATCTCTTGTGCTATAAACTTGTGGTAGCCTTATTCAGGACCAGTTTTATAATCAGGTTTTCTCTAAGGCCCATGCTATGCTACCTTTCAAAAATGTTTCTAAACCTGCATTATATTAACCTAAATAATTGTTTCCTTACTGAATGCCCAAGAACAACTTTCTATTACATTTCAGTGCTTCTGAGCATTTTATTCCTTACATTTGCTCTCCATTCTACATAGAGGAAGCTAATGCCTTTTAATAACAGAATTTTAACTATTGTCTCTGAAGTTATGAGGGAAGTTTGCAACAGACCCTTACCTATATTGTCTTAGATGCTTAATACATATCTGACCTAGCATAAGGGATCCACACTTTTCTGGTTCCTTGTTCCCAGAATGCCTCTATGTAGCAAAATAACATTCCTTGAACTATTCTGTATCTGAAGATTTAATAAGCTTAATGCACTTCTCATAAGAGGAGAAATAAGAAAAATTGTCAATCTTTCTTCATAAATCATTTTTTCTATGCCTGTAATAATTGTCAAACCTCTTCTTTAATACATCACCATTATTTTTTGAGCAAGATGCTGAAAACTACATATTCCAGTACAGGCTTTATCAGTTCAGAATAAAATGGAAGAATTACTGTAGGAGACCATTAGACTTTCTGTTTATAAATCCCAGGGTTTGCTTGTAATGTTTGGGGAGTTATACTATTTTGCTTTATTAGGTAATGTGCTCCAATCCCAGATCATCTTCAGCTACATTGTTTCCTGACCAGTTTCCCATCCTGTTTTGTTCACTTGTTTATCCTTGCCCAAGCACAATGTCCTGTGCCTGTCATGTGGAGCAATTTTGAAGTTTTGCACTCTATTTGGAAACCTTCCCCCTCTTCTACCTGACTGCTTCTTAGTGTCACTTGTATCTGCTTGCATTTGAAATCCTTGCTGGAGTGGTCAGGTTCCGAACTAAGGACACTGTCCCACCTTATTCAGACCTCCGTAGGAAACCATTAACAGCACCAAATCCCAACCAGCACGACCTGCAAAACCTGCCCCTTTCCCTTCCATATAGAAAACAAATCACTGATAGCTCTTTTAAGTGATTTGGTAGGTTTTGAGTTTTTAAATACACCATTTTGGACAAGTCACTCAGTTCCCATTCCTAACAAGAACATGGCTCAGGACACCATCGTGTCTTCCCAGCATCCAGACTCAAAGTTCCCTTCTCTGAGAGACAATTACTTGGGGTTGATATGGTTTGTTCTGTACCCATCCAAGGAGCAGCTGCAGAGAGCTCTCATGAACACAAGAGCTGGGGGATCTTCAGATGAGGCCATCACTCCTCTGCTGAACACAGATTAATGTTAGTTAATTAACACCTCTCTGCTCTGGTAGAGTACTAAAATTGCATGCTTTTAAAGTCAATGACAAAGCAAAGCAGTTTACACTTTAGTGTATTCAATTCTGATGCAAGTGAAGAAAATCCTGCAAAGACAATGCTTTCCTTCAATTTTTGAAAAAAAATTAATACTTCATGGCCTCCCTTCCATTTGGAGCTGAATTTGTCCTGCTGGCATCATTAGGAGACCAAACCAGTATGAAGCTGAGCTCTTGTCTTTCTAACGATCATCAGTAAATTCATGAAAGGGAAAAACCCAAGATCTTTAATTTCACACAAGTGATGGTTTTGCCTTTGGCTAGGATCAAAGGCCTGCCCTGTGAACATTCAGTAAATGGCAAACACATCTTTGTGCACTGTGGATCTGACACTTCCAGTGCTTCAGAGCAGCATTCAGCAGACAGAGCAGTGGTAATGAGAGAATTAAATCCATGTGATTAGAAGCAGAGTACCAATGATGTAATAAAATGCTGGGGAGCATCTGATGATCTGAAGGTGGGCTGGGCTAGGGGAAGAAAGTCACATCTTCTGCTCTGGATGTCAGGCTTGCCACCATCTCTGACTTCCCTACCTCTGCTTTTTTCCCTCTCACAAGTGCTCAGCACTGAGTTTTCTCCCTGACTGTGGAGCAATCACAGAGCTGAGGAATGGGGAATACATCTGGATGCTCTGCTTTGGTTAAAGTTGTTTTTCCTGCCTTTGTGACCCCATCACTCTCAGTGCTTGTGCCCACGTATGCACATAGGATGACCTTGACCCAGCAGGATTTTATTCCTGTGTCCCAGGATGAATTGTGAATGAATCAGAGATAAAGTCTGATTTCAGGGCTATTGTACCCACTGCTGTCTCTATGTTTCCAAGATGCATCTTGCCTTTGAGCTTTACGTTGTTTTTGGAGAAAACCGACCCCTCAGTGATTGGTGTTGGTGAGGTCTCTAACACTGAGTGCCACCTCGTATCTGCTCTATAGTGACAGAGGTGACAAAACTTCATTTAACAGGCCGCTGGAGAAGTCAGCAAGTTCAGTAAACCACACCAGAGCAGCCAGAAAATTCCTGATAACTTCCCCACAAAACCTCATGTTTCTGGAGAAAATGTCTTTATTTTATTTTTCTTTTCTTTTTTTTTTTTTCCCAAGCTGAGAACATGAGGGGAATGTTTGAGAAGATGTTGTGCAGGCTAATTCTCCATCATTTAACTTTGGTGGAAGTTCCAAATTGCTAAGCCACCATCATCTAACAAGTTTTCTGTCACAAGGGAATGCAGGAATCTGCAGTAGAGCCCTGTCACAGTGCCATGGTTTGATCTGCTATCATAGGAGCTTGATAATTCCTATAGCTTTTGGCTTCCTAAACTGCTCACTGCACATTGGGGGTAGCATTTCTGTGCTGCATATAACAAAAGGGAACTTGTTTGCTTCATGCTTCTTCTGCTGCTGCAGCTTGCCTACCATGGCAGTTGTGATTCTAGAAACAAAAAATCATCACTTAAACATCTGAATAAATAATAATATTAAGCATTCTCATGCCAGGCTGTCCATTTGAAAAACCAGTGACCGACTAATAAAAGACAATTTTCTGCATATTCTTTTCCCAAGGTTGCTATTTTGGCTAAATTTGAATACTTTCTCTAAATTTATTTTTCATTCCACTAAAGCAAAACAAAGTGAATACCATTTAAAAATTGCTACAAAGCCAGAAAACTTGGATTAATTTTAATTAATGGCTGGTGTCTAACCAATATGTAATTCCTGAGAGACTGATCCTTTTTCTCGTGCACAGTGGTTGTGAAAGAAAAGGAAAATATACTGAGTGACAAATAAATTTGAAATAATTGAAAGAGGATGAACAAAGCACAAATTCTAGGAAGTATGGGCAGAGGCTGATTTTTGCATTAGTCATTCCTTTTATTTTTAACCCAAATTAGGGACTGACTTTCTGTACCAAATCTGTGTTGTGGCCTGAGCTCTCTTGTTGCTGCAATATGGCTAAATATAAAAGTACTAATGAGGTTTCTCAATAAAAATACTTGGTATTCCAATTTTCCAGCTACAAAGTGTGAACATCAGTGATGAATGTTTTTCAGTTGGGTCACTGATTTTTCTCTTTCTTCTCTTTTTTTGCCACTGGATTCTTTTAAATGGTTGTCTTTTGGGTAAACTGAGTATTGCAAAAGTTTTTTCTGTAGAATGGAGCTAAAATAAAACTGGAATAAAAATGAAATTGTACTCCAGGTGTTAATTACAGTCCTGGAATGTTGCTGCAAATTGGATTTCCTTTAAAAATGGAGGGTGCTTATAACTGGACAAATTACACAGGCATAGATATCAGATTCAAGTCAGAACTATTCAGTGAGAGGCTTTTCTGTTTTTCGGTAACCAGACTTTATCACCTTTCCTTATGGTAACTCTTGGCTCATGATGGGTCTGTGAATTAGAGCTTGACACGAAGGGACCATCGAAACTTTGGTTAACTTCTCCTGCCATCTCCTGGACAAGGATCTAAACAGCTTTTCCCAACCCACAGCCATAAAACCTGAGGCAGTACAGCCTTCACACTAGCAGCCATCGAATTGTGAAATTATCTTAGCCTCCCTGATAGCAACTTTTCAGCATAAAGCAATAACCAGTATGCCATAAATTAAATTTCTTCCCCAGGGAGTTTCTCTCAATCCCTGGAGAAGAATACCGAAAATTTAAACAAAATGTTTTAACTTCTGTGAAAACAAAATCCCTCATCACAGAGATTTCAAGTCCTAACTAGCAAATTTTCTAGCTGAGGTGGTGCTGCCTTTCACTGATACCAGGGTAAAGGAAGAGTCACACAGATCTTGAATAACCTTTGTAGTAAATATCATAAACGTGGACATACTCCGACTTTGAAACACATCATAGGACATCCTTGTCCTAATATTAGGTGTAGCTTTTTTTAATGAGTAGGTTTTATGGTAAAATGCCCTAAATAAAAGAGGACATGCTGCAGAGGGGTAAATAATGGTCTGGGTTTAAGGCAGTCCTTACAGATCTGGCCTTGCTGCTCAGGGCACTCAGGTGCACTCAGATGCAGAGAAGTTTTCTGCTCCAAATCTGTCCACTGAGTTCGAATGCTGGTCCCAAAAGACGTGTTCAAGAATAACATATGTAGTACTCTGCTAGTGGTAAAAAGCAACTTAATTTCCCTCCTAGCACCCTGAGTGGCTGTAAATACTTCTGCTGATGTTATTTGCAACTGGCATCATCAGAGATGCTCTGTATTCTGCAGTCACTACAGTAAATAAATAAGCACTGTGCCTCACCTCCTCTAAATACATTAATCTTGTTGTTTTGAATCTACTTTACTGAATTTATGTACCTGAATTACTATTTATGTTTTCTTTTAAGTTTTAAAATTCATTAGTATGATGGTTTACTTTGTTTGAATTCCTTGGTGTGAGTCTCCAGTGCTTCTATATTCCAGAAAAACAGTGCATTGGTTTGTACCTACCAAAAGGTTTCCATATTTGTCATCAGGTTGCTATGTAATTTAAAATCATACTTTCTAGTGCTTAACTTCCACTGAGTAGTGAAATGCAAACAGTGGCTTTCTTATCTTCTGGAATATTCCCCTAGTTTGGACAATCTTAATTTGAATGGATAGGATGTGGCCTTTTCTGAAAGGTTTGGTTGACAGAAGCTTTGAGAGAGAAACCTCAAATGAACCAATATAATTGTATTTTATCTCCTGTCTAGCTCAGGCCACACCACCTTATAATTCCTTCATCGAACTTGTAATTTATATTTGAACTGTACTCTATCTCAGAGAAAAATAGCCAGACATGAGTGTGTAGCTTTCCTTTTTCCTGTGTCCCAGTGACTGATAAGCTTTGCTTCGGGATTACTGATAGAGCACTTAATTCACTTTTAGGCCAATGTATCTTCTGCTGATGTGGAAATGGAATGGTGGAAACTGAATTGCATAGAAATGGTAGATTTAGCTCTTAATATTGCTACTCTCAGAGTAATTAGGTGCTATGTCAGATCAGTGCTAACTCAGATTAAACTTGGTAAATAGCTCGATAGTAAAGAAAAGCTAGAAGTTATCTTTACGTGATATTGCCAAAGTGAAAAGTTACAGCTCTTCCTCTCAAAGTTTTTTAAAGAGCTGGAACAAAACTCTCTGATTTTGCACAAATCTAAAATTTTATCTTCTCTTTCAGTAAGCAGAGGAGGGAAGTAACCTGTTTTTTCTCCATTCCTCTTTAGGGCTGTGACTTCACATTTTTCCAGTTTCTAGCATGTAACAGTTTTGCATGCGGAACAACAGTCACCTGTATAATCAGTCAGCTGGGAGGTATTTTGCAGCTTCAGAAATACTGCTTTAGGTAACATTCCACTTCTTATTCCTCAATGGATCTGTTAACAAGCTTTGGTGTCAAGGACTCTCTTAAAAGAGCGTTTGGCCCATGATTTTATAGCTCACATCGTGAAAATACACTGGGTGAAGCACATGTGAGGAGATGTGATAAACAGAAACTGCCCTCCTTACAAAACACTTCTAAAAGAAAAACAGCTTGGGAATACAAAAAGGAAGCATCAAACCTGTGTTCCTCACTGGGCGACAAAGACGGGCAGCGTGGCAGAAAAAAGGCATAGAAAAAATACTGTCTGCCACAAAATCAGGGAGGAGTCTGACTGAGTTTAAACCCACCTCGGATCTTGATTTCTGGTCTGATGGTTCAGCCTCAGAACCTTGGCATCTGTCAGGAGAAACCTCAAGCACAGTTTCGTAGCCTCTTTTACCTTGCCACAACATTTAATGAGCTTTTCTCCTTCCTAAGGTTCGCATTTGTGTGAACCAAGTCTTGGAACAGAGGAGAGGGAAGTTCCTTTTCTGGCTTTTAGGTGTCAAGAACGCTGCTGAGACACCTTCACTTCTGTAATTCAAAATTTAAATTGTAAATATATATCTCTCTCTTTGTGAATACACTGAGGTGAAGAGTTATTGTAATACCACTGCAAGGGTACAAAATGAACCTCGGAAGAGTCAGACTTGGGGGTTACATGGCCACAGTTGAACCCGAGGGACTGAGAGATGTCTTGAATTCTTTGCAGCTCTTTTAAATTTTTTTTTTCTCTCTAAGGCATAATAATTGTATTTCTGGAAGAAATTGCTATTAAATTGTGCAGGGGAGTACTTTTTGATTTATGTTCCATTTATGTTGCATCTTTTGTCATAGTAATACAGAAATAAATAGAAAAAATATTGGAAAACGGCAAGGTTACTGAACATTTTTGTGCAGTCAAAACTTGGGGCAAGAAGGAAATAAACTAAAGAATTCTCAGAAGGTCGTTAAAATTTTTATCAAGTGAAAGTGTTTTTTCTCTTTGTGAAGACAATTTTTTGCTGGGTCCCCACTAATTAACAGAGAAGTGATGTGAAAATGGTACAAATCACCACTGTCCTTGGCTCCTCCTCTGAGTCTGCAGTGCGGGTATCTACACAACTCATATTTAACTGGGACACATTTAAGGAATCTAGATTTAAAATTTCAGTTTCCACCGAGGCTGGCATCTTTGCTCACTTCCACCTTCCAGAATTTAAATTTTCTCACCTCAGATGAAATGTATTGCTTTGGAGGTTTGCATCCCCAAAGCCTACAGGTGTTGTGCTTGAGTTGTGAGAGACCATGTGCACTCTTTTAGCACATGGCATAATGCCACAGTGTCTCTGGCATTTCTCTGTCACCACATAAAATTTGTCATAATCAGTAGAGAAGGAAATTGGGAAAATGTTACATGCAGTCAGGCAGGTTTAGAAGATTTGTCTCCCAGCAAGAACCACTTGAAATTAATGTTATGAGAAGTGAGATTTACAGCTCCTCCTTTATATTGAAAGCATAGAAACCAAGATGTACTTCTTAAAAACACTCTGAGATATGAATTTATAACAGCATTTGATGTTCAACTCAGACAGCATTCCAGGTTAGGGCTTACCTGGTGAATATTTAGTTCCTGTCTAAGGTTTCTAAAGCAATTTAAAAAGAAATCATTGCAAATTTCCAATGAAATATATGACTTGTACTGTCTACATCTGCTCGCTTCTTGTGTTTTACAAATATATTTGTAATATACTGTGCATGTCACTGGAAAGAAAGTACATGGAAATCTTTCCACAGTTCAGCAATCAGTATATTGGCAAATTTCTTGTGCCAATACAATAAGGTGAATTGTGCATAACTTGGTTTAGAGGAATTTCCAAGGACTTCGTGTATGGATAGTGCTGTCAATCAGTTAAAGGTGTTGGTCTTTATGTTTTTTGCTAATACAGCTAAACCAGTGCAAGGTGTGAGGGGATATTTAATCACACCAGTCTAGAAATGCTTTATATCTTTGTTCTTAACATATTGGCTGTGTTTTGCTGCTCCTTTTCTGGAAGCCAGCCGGAGCAGGTGTTGGCAAACCTGATTTATCTGGGCACCACCAAGCAGTCAGGTCCTTCTCTCCTCTGTCATCAAGTCCATGTCCCTGCCCAGCAATGGCAAAGCAATGGCCCTATATATATATGTACATCTCATATATATATATACCCTATATATATATGTAGGGTATATATAAACATAAGAAAGAGTGGAGCTTGATTTGCCATGGATGATGGAACAGCAAACCCCATTTTTGTTTATTCTTTATAATTTTGCTTAAATGTTTCTTTTTCCTAGTCTACTAGCTGCAAATTTAAAGTGTAATATACCTCCAAATTCCTTTTTTTCCACTTTTCATTAAGGGCAAAAGGAGCGTCTCTTTATTGTTCCTAACAATAAAATCTATAATAGAAATTCTCAGGTTGTTGCACAGATGGCCTCCAGCTTCATTTACTCTTTCATCCCCACCTGAGCCTGACATTACAAATATCCTGCCTTTTCAGTGCAGCTGAATGAAAAATAATCTCAGTGTATTACAAGAAATAAAACTTGCAGGAGCAGGAGAGAGAGAGAAGGATAGACAAATGCAGAGAAGCAGGAAAAGGGAGAGAATAGGCAGACAGCAAGTGCCACCTGCATCCAGCTCTTGTATTTCTGCCTGCTAGCCAGCTAAAACAGAGCAGAACTGGAGGGGCAGCAACTCTGTGCCCCCTAAAGAGTTGCAGCTAAAACAGCCAAATGTTTTTGCCCAGATCCTGTGCTTCATTTTTTGGCTCTGGTGCGATCCAGCTGCTGCTTTCTCTTCCATCACTGACTCCACCTCAGGCTGTGGTGGGAGGGAAGCCTTCCCCCTCTCCGTGTGTTTCCAAATGATGTCTCTGCCACTCCCTTTCAAGTTTTCCACCTGCACTGCAGTGCTTGTCCACATTCTTCGGCAGCAGGTGGAATTTATGCCTATACTTCTGGAATGCCCTCAAAGTTCGTGCCTCTTCTTCTGGGGTGTTGCTTGTATGAGCAGCAAGCAGAAGAGGGTCTGTAGCAGCAGAAGGAGTGCTCAGATTGCTTTGTCATTTTAATTATGGGCTTCGTTAGGGGTCCCCTTTCAAATGGGTTGTGCCTTTCAAGTGTCCTTCCTGTTTGGTGAACTTC
Organism: Origma solitaria; assembly: GCA_013397895.1. NCBI lineage: Eukaryota > Metazoa > Chordata > Aves > Passeriformes > Acanthizidae > Origma > Origma solitaria. The sequence goes on from VZRL01000718.1 coordinate 571,067, forward strand.
TAAGTCACTACATGCAGCAAGCAGCTACTTTTTATTCATGTTTATGCCTCATGGAATCAAACAGAGGGAGACAGATTTTCTAATTAAAAGAGAGACTGTATTTTTATATATTGCCAGAACGTTACATAAACGTGTTCTGGATGCAGTCAGTCTCTTACATCAGCAGAATTTGATGAATCCCAGTTTTCATTAGCTGTCTTGACTGAGGATGGATTATTGCACATTTCCTGTAAGCAGCTTAATTTTTATTGTTATATGACATTCCTTGCTTAGCATAAAAAATGAAAAAACTGAATGGCATTAAAAAAGGCTGAGAACCCTCAGCAGTAGCTGTGGGGGAGTATTTTCAATCCTAACATGACAAAGATGCCATATATATGAAATCATGTGTAAGTTTTCTGGATTTTTTCCATAAAACAAACTTTCTTCTAACCAATAACTTCAAGAGCCACTACACTTCATTAAGGGAGAAAAATCCTAAAGGCACAGTGATTGGAGAGACAATGTGTGACTTCTCTATTAATGTAATGAACCATTTATAAAAGGCAAACCATCAACAGCTTGCTGTTCTGCAGCAAAAGGAGGAGTAACATAACCTTTGCGCTATCGATTTGCCATTCTGAATTAGTGCAGAAGGGAAGATAATTCCTGCTGAAGCTGTTAAAAGAAAGTGTCGTTGTCTTTAGAAGTTGATCTAAGATTACAGATGTCCCAGAAGTTTTCTAACTTGTATCTGAATATTAAACAAATAATTTACATTCTGGTAAATGCAGTTATTAGCTAAAGAAAAACATCTGTAAATAATTTCATCTGTTGAAATAGTTTAAGATGTGAGCAAATTATTCAGGGTGAGAAATGACTAATTTTGCCTTCTATTTTTCTGCTCATGGGATGCAAATGGCCAGGTCACGGCTTAAATTAATCTTGTTAGCAGCATCTGATAGAGACCAGGAATGATTTTAATTGTCCTGTTATCTAAAGACAATACAGAGGAAGTGTCACTCAATGAATTATCTGTAGATATCCCCACCTGTTGCTCTCAGAAACTGCAGGCTGAGCAGATGGATCCTTGCTCTGGCCTAGTATGATTGTTCCTTCACTCTTATTTGGCTGTGAACAAAGTGCATTATGGAGTGTTTAGATAAATGTGCCACCATTTCTGATTTAAATATTCATGCATAAGATTTTACTGTCTTGTCTGCAGGAAGTCTTCTGCAAAGGACATTGTAGTCTTCATTTTGTGAATGTTAATGGCAAAAGTAAATATTGAGATTCTGCTTGCATTAATTTTCCTTTCTTTAGTAAGAAAGAAAGAAGAATTGCAATTCTCAAGGAGTCTTAAACTGTGGGACACCATTTCCCTTCTTATTTCTAAGCATTTTAGCCAAAAAATACCCCAACCCAAACCTGTTTGTATGGATGTGACAGTTTAAGCTTGTCTCAGGATGATAATCCTCATGCCAAGAGAGCCAGATCCATGGATTTTCCCACTCAAAGAAAATCCATTTTCAGATGAGATAAATTTTCTCACTCTTCTTTGCAGGGAGTACCTGTGAAGCTATTAAATAAGGTGTCCAATAGCAACTTGTCACTGGGGAGAAAAGATGAATAACAAATATATTTGTCTTTAAAATATTTCAGTCCTTGGAAGAGCAGAATATAGAGATTCCACCTCTTAATGAGTAATCCCTTATACCTATGTTGATTTTACTGCTGTTAATAAAGCACTGTTTGGCATAAAAAAATCCATTTGCACTTATCTCTTTTCAAGGAATCTGTTTTAGAGCTGATTATTTCATTGGAAAAGGGAGAGGAAAGGAAAAAGAGTTATTGGTGGCTTATGGACCAGACCTGCTGTTCAGATAGCATAAAATTCACAAAATCTAATTTGAACAGATGTTGTCTGGCTATGAGTGTGAAGAAATGCTGTCAATGACTCCTTTTTCCACGTTTCTCTTTTCTTTCCTCTTTTTTTTTTCCTTTTTTTTTTTTTTTTTTTTTTTTTTCCAGCTAGTAAGTCCTTCAAGGACCTTACATTAACATGTTACCCTAATTACTCTCAGAGTCCATTACTGGGGACTAAGTCATTCTGTTTTCTTCAGTCTTACAGATGAACATGTAATGTAATTCCTAGGCTGTAATTCCCAGCTGAAGAAGGCTCAGACATTGGGTAGGAGTGTCCTTGGAGGCCATAAATTGCAAGCAGTGTGTCAGGAATAACGATCCCAATCTGGACTCGTTTGCTGATATTCACTGCCTCTTATTGACTCAAATTCATACTGAATTAACTGTTGTCATTGTGGTGGTGATAAACAGCAAGAACAACTTAATTGTAGTCTGACTTTTTAAAAATACCTTTTCCTTTTGGTTGTTTTGTGCAAATGAATGGAAGGCAGTGTATTTCTTAATGCACTCACCTTGGTCTGTGACTTGTGTATGTGAGAATGTAATTTAGGCATTTGTTTTGCATGTTTTGGCTGTCTGAGTTCCACTCCCAGTTTTGGTTCTGTCACTGGGCCTGTGGCATTGGTGTTGAGTTTCAGAGTAGCTATGCTAAGCATTGCTACACTTAAATTTTAGGCAACTTTTTCCAGGAGTGGAATTCAAAAACTTCAGGTGGGTGCTGAAACTGCTTGCACAGTGCAAGAGGGGATGTCCACGCCCCAAAACCAAATTGGGAGACCTGTTCCAGCCAGCAGGAGCAGGTCATGCAGGGGAATCCAACTGGGCACTCTGTGACTGCAGGAAACATAGCCCTGGTGCAGAATTGGCTCATGGATTTATTTTCATTACAGTCCCAGGCTGCGTTACCCCAACAGCGTCTCAGGGTCTGAGGGTGCCAGTGCTGGGGAATCCCAGGTTTGGTTCCTAAAGCCAAGGAAGTCAATATTTCCTGCTGTGTGATGCACAACAAGTCACTTCCAGGCAGAGAGCAGAGCCTCTCCTCAAGGAAGTGCCTTTACACTTGGCTACCCCAGAATTCCCCACTCAGGGAATATTTCAGCTCTAGTCCAGTTCCCTTGTCTAGTGTCTGTAAAGTGTGCATGCAGTGGTGTTCTCTTGTTCTTCTCTCCAGGATCCTGAGGCAACCTAGAAAGGATATCTAGACTATATAGAAAAACAATTTTTATTTTTTCTCCATCCTTCCACTTAGAAAAATACCAGGGTTAAAGTTGTTACTTTTCTAAAGGTTCAGTACAGGAGATAAGCGTCCTTCCAGCAAGAAAATATGAACTGCTGATGTAACCAAAGAGTTTTCAACTGTGCAGTTTCTGCTGTGGCAGATTGCCAGTAAGTGATGATATGGGGTTGGCATGATACTCCTGACTCTGGCCTTTTCCCAGCCCTGAATGCATGCTGGGAATCCTGAGTTTTTTTGCTGCAAACTCAACCATTAGAAAGGCATACCCTGCTTCACTCCAGCAGCTCAAGAAAGGATGAAGGAAAACTGCCAGCATTTCTTTCCTCACAGATTCCCTCTTCCGCAATGCAAACCAAAGGTTTATATCTAATTCCAATATAGCTAAAACCAAAAAAAAAAAATTGAACTGGCAATTCAGAAAAGTAGGAAACCAGAAACTGTTTTCTTGTTACTTCAGAAGACATTGAAAGCAAATGCTCTGTGCTGTACTGATGATGAGGAGGAATCCCTCTATCCCCTCGTATCCATCACTCCTAGATCACATCCCACCTGCACTCACCTACATGAGAGGCATTTAAACTCTATGACTTTGCCCAGCCAAACTCTTTTCTGCTGTCCAAGGCTTTCTCCACCCAGACACAGACTAAAGCTCTGGCATTGAGCCAGTTAAGATGTGTCACTCCTGCCTCCTATCCCTCTGAAATCATCTATGCACCAGTCTGTCCATCACACATTAAACAAAACTAGCTAGGGTAGAGCTGTGGGGCACTTCTAAAGCAGTGAATGAAAATAAATTTAAGGGTTGATGAAAACAAAATGGAATAATTTATTAAATTTCTTAAAATTTGGGTTATCATTCCTTTAACGTAGACCCACGCCTCCTTTATAATTTAAGCAAATGCCTTGTTTAAGCATTTTAAGTTGGCCTTCCTTAATTTCCCCTTAGCTGCCCTAAGTCAGAGTCCGGGAGGTAATTGCATCACTCATTTGAGAAAGATCTAACTGCAGATACTTAACCCCATGAACATGAGCTTGTCCTCCCCTTGTGCTCATTTTGGCACTAATTGTTAAAAACCTGTCCCAAGGACTGTGTGTTTGATGGGGTGGATTCTCAGAAGCTATTATGGGCACAGTTCTGTGGATCACTGCTCGTGAGCTTCTGCTAAACTCAGCTGGTCTGCAGTCCGAGCAAATAAATCCTTTTATTTGGCAGACTAAAAAACAGAGAAAGAGAGGGAAACAGAGGCCATCAGACTGTTCCCGAACAGGAACATCCAGAACAGTAGCAAAAAATGTTGCTGCTGTGTTGCACAATTATTAGAATAATAATCCCCATCAAAAGTCAAAAGCATTAACCACGTTGGCAACATTCATAAATAGACCTTTTGTGGAGCTTCACCTAGAGTGGAACGGATAAACACTTTGACTCAGGAAGTCCAATCAGAACCAGTAGGATCTTTTAATTTAATAGCTGCATTAGGCAAGATGAATGAATGTTGTTGCAGACACAGACATAGAACACTGGACAATTTCACTACTTAGGGAGTCTGAAATAAAATGCAATTTCAGGTTAATCACAGAAGGCCATGGAATGAGTGGTCCTGGTGTGGCCATGTGAGAGAAGGAATGCAGAGAAAGTTTTTCTAGTCCCCACAGGACCGTGTGACAAGCAATGTGCTCTTGCCATTAATGTGTGGAGGGATGCACTTTGTATTCACAGGGATAAAATGACCCAAAAATTGGCAGGAAGCTTAGGCCCACTGCACAAATGCCAACTGGTGGGGTCTGGTTAGTTTGAAGGATAGGGAATATGCTCTAAATGCAAAGGTAAACTTGCAAAAATGCAAATAATTAGAGGCAAATTCTGGTTTTTCCTCTTAGTTATTCTAATTCCAGTAACATGGGTCAGGTCAGTAGGAATGATAAGAAATTAATAGATGATAGTTGAATGCAGACATTAACTTGATGGCAGCTGTTGATTTGGCTTCATTTGCTTAAACCTCCCTCTTGTAGACAAGCAATTACAAATAGAATTTAAAAATTGTCACACCAGGGGCATAGCGATTGCCTTTTGATTCCTGGAGAGGAAGCACAGTGGGTTATTTGGGGTTGCACCTCTCAAGCTTATTCCTGAAGCAGATGTTTCCAACCTATTTGTACATACACAGCAACATCTCCTCCCGGGGACTGATTTAGCTATCAGAGATCTCTCTGCACTCTCCTGCTTCTTCATCCTGGGCTGTGTCCCTGTGCCCCTCAAAGCAAGGACATTATTCCCGACATTTTTGCCTGCTGATTGTTTCACACCTTCTAAGATAGGTCTGGGATTGGAAGCTACAGCTGTGTTGGACTGCATATTCATCTCATATTCATCTCTTCTTCAGTGCACTCCCTTAGTTTTACCTCTTTCCACTAATGCTAGGCAACCTTATTCGTGCAAAAGAGGCAAGAGTTAACATATTGAGAGATAAAAGTTACAGGTAAATGAATGCAGACTGTTTCAAGCAACAATGTGGTCTCTTAATCATCCTAAGGTACAGTCTTCCATATGCTCACTGGTCTTCAGAGCTGATGATCACTTTGTAAAAATGTACCTGAAACTTCAAAATCTACTTTCACTGAGGATAGCTTTACTGTATTTTTGTTTTGTATCATATTTGAATTCATCAATCATGTTGATGGATGGTGTTTTTGCTATTCAGTATTTTCTGGTTTTTACTATCCTCCCTTTCTAGCCACTTTTCCCTGTTTTCATTTAATTTCTTTCAACTCCTTCCTACCCAGAGGGACTAATAATTTTTTTTTAGTATTATTAAAACTACCTCAGAATTATGGGATGTTGCTTTTTTCACATTAATATGAAAGAGCAAGTTGCTCTTCTTTTGCCCTTCCTCTCACCTGCGAAGGTTCCTGATTCACTGAAGTGGTGCTGTACTCTGGTTGCCAAATCATCTTTATTTGTCCATTTGTTTTTTTTACAATTGCAGAATTAAAACAGACAGGATGTAACTGATTGTCCCAATTTATTTTTCAGCCATAGGTTATAGACAGATTTCAGATGTAGATAAGAGAGTACAGCCTAGAGCCAGTGTTTGTGCGTGTGTAAGCCATTTTAAGAAGGCTAATCAGCTCTAAGAATTTCACTTTTAATTACTTTTTAGCCTAAACTTTCAAAACAGCTAATCATTTTGGCTGCCAGCCTTGAGAAACGGAGAGTACTGTGATTTTCTAGAAAGCGTGAAGCACCTCTATGCTGAAAAGGGGGCTTGTTTACTTGTCTCTTAGGACAGGTGTTTCAGGAATTGAATTGGTATTTGGGTTACCTGTCCATTTTGAAAACACAGGCCCCACTGAAGTCTCCTGCAATTGTCAGTGTTCAGATTTTTAAAGTGACTGACTGAGAGTTACTTGGTTACTTACATAGCTGAGACAGGCGACAAAGCATTCAACTCAAATTGATGAGCCCAAATTTGTCTCCTAAACAACTGGGAGAATGAATTAGGGAGTGATATAATCTTCTAAATTGCATCTATTATGATATAATAATGCGACATGCCAGAAGGAGTAAGAAACTCTCATAAAGGCTCTCAATTTAAATTTGCTTTGAGTTGGCAAAACACACACAAAACCAACATAGTCAATTTAACTCATTTAAACAATGTCAGCATTTAATTAGACTATGAGGATAAAGTGATGGGATGTTACAGTTCAGATTTCCATGCAATTTTACTAATCTAGGGGCAAGGACTTATAGCACTTGGAACATAAAATAAGGCACTTTAAAATTTAAAATATAACCCCATGCATATTAGCATAATTAAAATGCCAAACTTTAAAATGCAATTATCAAGTAATAGGAATGCCATGCATCTGTAATGCTAGAATTTCCTTAAAGCATATTAAGGACATGCAACACTCAGCAGATTCCTAACTACTACTTAATTACCCTTGCCACTTATTGCTGCAAAGATGCAGAGTAGGGGAAAGATACACATTTTCCTCACCAAAAGAAGGATTAAGTGATTTTCTTCTGTAGTTCTAATACAGATAGCCTTTAAATATCTGCTTTATACCTTGCTCAGTGAGGAACTAATGAAATCATCTGTAAATCTAAACTTTAACATTGTCCTCTGAATACTTCAGTTAGCATCAAGCACTCCCTATGGGATGGATCTTTGTTGCCCTCTGTACAAAGCTCAGCAGTGTAAGAGTTTCAGGGTTCTCCTTAAAAGCTGCTTTGTCTTTGTACTCACCAACCTGTTACCTTTCAAAAGAAAGGCTTACCTTTAACACAGTTAAAGCTTTGACAGCAACTCCTTTATAATCAATTTTGCAGTTCTTAAGAAGAAATTCAGGTTTTCATAATATTCTAATACCTTCCATACAAGTATTGTAGCTTTTGAGTTCATTTAGAGGCTGATGTCCTTCCTCTTAGGGCTTTCTGGAACAGTTATATGTTTGAGTCTTGTGATTATTTTTTTCTTTCTGACTTCTCTGAAAACAGCTGGAAATTTGATGCTCTGCTAGTACAGCCTTTAAGATTAGAAATAGCTACCTAAGATAAACACAGATTAAGATGTGTCTCTGATAAAGACCTATCTCTGATAGGTCAGAGATACTTTCTGCTGTGAAATACTTATTTCAGTGTCGCACTGCCCCAAAGGGGATGGGAGGGGAGGAAGGTGTCCCAAGCAACTGCATCTGCAATTATTTTGTGCAGTGTCTTCCCATCCTGGTGTCCTTTGTCACCTCGTACGCTGCCTGTGTGTGCCTGGTGCTGTTACCTGGCCAGGAGAGCTGGGATGTCTGAGTCTCATCCCTGGCACAGGGAACATCCTGGTGGCATTCAGGCCTGAGCTTTCAGGGTCCCCAGGTGACGGTAGCTGGGTCTTGTCTTCAGAGAAGCCTTGTGGTAGTCACTGAAGACTTGGTTTCAGATTCTCTTATTCTCAGTTTGAATGTCTTCACCTCTGTGCTGATTAAGAGATTATGAAGTCCTTACCCTGGGAAGAGTAAAGATAAATAAAAAGTAATAGGGAAAAAAAAAGGGAAAAAAATGAAAATCTTTGTAAAGGAACAACACTCCAGAAACAGCAAAGGAGGAATTTTGCTGAGGGGAAATGTTGTTTTGAAGAAAAGGATAATGACATCTGGGGAATGGGGTTTACCACAAAACCTTGCTCCCTCTGAACACTTGTTAAATTAGCTATTTGCCTCCTCTGCACTGACTCCACTTTGAGCAGAGGGAAGACACTGAGCTATTTCCTTCTGCACCAGCCCAGAGATTCTCTGAGTTGTGTTGGCCTCAGCTCCTGGAGCCCCCTCTGTGTTCTCAGGGCAGGAGTGAGACATTGCTTTCAAGAGACAGGCAGCTCCTGCCTTAGTGCTGGATTGCATTTCTCTTATCACAAATCCTGCAAAGAAGTGTTGGAAATTATATGCAGCTCAAAATAGTAGTGCCAGTATGAAAGATGCAGAGCCTGCACCAAACTTGCCATTTCAGCTCAGGCACCTGGAACAGGCACAGTGAATGAGAGTGGAAGAAAGAAACTCTTCAAAGAGCACTTGGTCAGGAGTTCATTTAATTTTCCTTTACATTCACTGGACTGATGAATACGATTAACAGCTGCTTCACTGGAAAGAGTTTTCACTCCATTATTTCCTTCATCTCAGACTTGGGCTCATTTGATAATTATTTTTACATGCTGACTTTCACATCATTGGCTGTTCTTCCCAACCTTGCACTGTAGTGACAAAGGAATTATAGCAAAGTCAAGCCATTGATTTTTACTCTTTCCTTGCTACATGCTTACTTTTTTTTATAAGTGCAGTAATTTCCCTCACCATGCTGAGATGTGTTCTACATCTTTCCCAGGACAATGTATGTGTCTGATCAAATGCATCAGCCAGGTAAGCCAGATAAAACATCTACTGCTGTTCAGAAAATAGATTCTGCATTGAATTAACTACTAGAAAAGCAAATCTCCATTATTTCAAAGAGCAGTAAGATTGCCCTCAATACTTATTTCCTATCAGTATGGGACAGATAAAGCACTGAAGTGGAAGCCAGAAATCTATCAAATGGCTCATTGACTTGGGACAATTTAGAATGTTTTTCCTTGTGCTTCTTGAGTGTGTGTCTACTTCTGTACCATAATAACTCTGTGGAGGAGAAATCATTTCTGTACTTGTTTGTAAGAAACTCTATTTTGCTTGGAGTCTCCAGGTGACTTAAAATATGCCTCACTGTAAACCAAGCTGTGAAACATTGCAGCTCCCACCCCTTTCCTTCCAAATTATCTGGAGTAAATAGCTTTGCCTGATAACAAGTGCAGTTCTGTGGTTGGGATTAAGATGATGTGCAGCTCCCGTTGTCGCATCATGTGGCCTCAGCGTGTATTTCCTTGGCAGCTACTGCTTTAAGTCTTTTAAAGCAAAAAACGCTTCAGTTCAGCCCATGGGCTCAAAGTCGACAAATGTGAAGGTGAATTAGTCCAGTCAAAACAAGCTGACTAAATGTGGTGATATTAAAGTGCGTAAATAGCTGGTATGTGGATAAAATTAATGGAGAAATATTGGAGCACTGAGAATTCAGTTAAAAGGTAACCAAAGTGATGAAAGCGTGAGCTATTTAATCCATCATTCCATCTTCATGTCCAGAGAGCAACAGTGCTTCTGAAGAGTGCCAGAGGTCTCACATCAAAAATACACCACATGGGGACAACATCTTCCACTTGAACCATGTCCTTGCCTCTCTGGGTAGCAGAAAGGAACCCATGTGCCACCAACCTCTCCACAGGCTTCAGCGAAATTCCAGCCTGTGCCAAACTATGGGACCTGAAGTCCTAATATGTTATTTTCTCCTGTTTCCCAGTGTATTGTATATTTCTCCTCTTTTGTCCTCTGCTTTTACTTTTTTCCAAGAGTTGGGCTTTGGTAGCTAGGATTGTTTTGTAACATGTCAGAGAACCTGTGATCACAAAGTGAAGTTTTAAATAGTCTGATTTGTGGGGCTTTGTCAGATCTAATCACAACAGGTAAGACCTTGTGCTGGGACCTTGCCACTCTCTGATGGTAAGTGAGAGACAGCCTCAGGAAATTTTTTAGTCTCCATAGTTCTTTTTATTTTATGGCCTTTTCAAGCTTGCTTTGTCTTTGAGGAAAGATGATCAAGCTACATCAGAGACAGCAGTGGCAACAATGCATCCAGCTCACTTCAGCATCTGTTTTTCTTTCCCTTCAAAAGGCCCATTAGTTATTTCCCTTGTTAGCACCCTCTGATAGATCTGCCAAACAGCATCCTTTGTGTGTTAAAACTCTGGTGACAAAAGAGAAAGGGAATACCAGAGGCTGAAAAAAATGGTTTAATTCTCTTCCTTCCATGTGTTTTCCTTTCATTATATTGTGAGTTTAATTTGCGTGTCAGGAGTAATTTGCACGGAATAGTAAATAAATATTTTCAGTGTTCCTTGTTCTGAGTGTTAGGGTTGAATATGGAGCTGAGCAGAATTTGTTTCATGTCTTTGCAGCACATATTTGAAAATGTCAGTGTTGCTGGTGATTAGGGTAAGAGATGATAAAGTTTTATGGCTTCCTCAGAGACAGAGGATTCCTTCGAGATTTGGGGAATTATTGAACATATGAATTTGCGAGGGATGCTAGCAACATCAGGGAAAACACAAATCTAGTGAAGGTAGAACAGCAAGGTAGCCCTGAAACAATGTAAGAACCAAATATATCACAACACAATCATAAGCCTATTTCTGAAAGAAATTATATAAACCAATAATAATCGGGTGTGCAAAGTTGTTTTCTTCCCATATGTAATGTTTTTGGTATTACAATACCGGGGATGGTTTTAGTACCCATATTTTAAAAAGGCTGTTTGGAAGCTCAAGTGAGTATGGAAAAAGACAAGGAAATCACTTGAGAGCTAGAGAAAAATTTCTTTGTTTAGTTTCTCAAGAAAAGGCAGCTGCACTGTGATGTGATTACAGCTCTGAAAGCATGCAAGAACAAGTGCCTGGAATCAGGAGCTGGAGAATGTCCGGGTGGAAACACACCACAGCAAACAGAGCAAGGGAGACTCCATCCATCCTGGGTGGTTTTTGGGGGGTATGGATTCCAAAAAACTCCTAATGGCAAAACCCCACAGAACATGAACATAGGGGCTAGAAAATATTACTGAAGATAAATTTCATTAGGCATTGTGCAGATCAAAATGTTGAACAGTGCGGTCATGGTCCAAAGGGACAGTTGTCCTTTAACATCAAGCCCATCAACCTCCAAATTGTCTTTCCTTTTTTCCCTTTGAAAGAACTATATTTATTAAAGGAATATGTAACTTCCAGGTGGAAACTAGGGCTTCTAGTAGGATCAGCTTAAAGTTATAATTTTTGAAATTATGATGACAACGTCTCAGACACCACACCTTAACTTTAAACAGGGACTACCACATTTTTGAAAGAGCATAGTTTTGACGAAAAAAAAGCATTTGTTGCCTTTTTTTTTTTTTTTTTTTTTTTTTTTTTTTTTTTTTTTTGTTTTTTGGGTCTAGGACTAGTTGATTTTGAGCTTCCCAACCACATTGCAACCAGCGTTGCAATTTCTGCTTGTTTGAATATACACAGGGCCAGCTGAGCCCTGATNGAGTGACATCTAGTGGATGTGAAGATATTGAACACCAGCATTTCAAAGGTACAAAACCTTTCAAAATACGTCACAGTTGTAGTGCTGGCAAAGGGATCACGTAATTAAAATGTTATGCATTGTAGCAAGATGTTGGTAACAAGCCAGAGAGACAGAATCCAGCTCTTCGAGGAAACAGAAACTTAAGCAAATTGAAATGGGTCAGATTTCTCTTTTTTAGATCCTTATGCAAAAAAAATGCAAAAAAATTCTTTTGCAAAAAAAAATTCCCGATACTACTTCCTGCTCATTGTCCTGCTGTACTTTGTATAATCTCTATACAGAGACCATTTACCAGCACACTCCCTGAAAACCACAATCTGTCACACAGGAGCCCTTATATGGTGGCCAGGGCCTTCTGATATATTTTGGGTGGATATTTTTCCTTTCTTATTTCCGTTTCATTTTTCACAATTTAATATGTATTTATCCTTGAGGCTTACTGGCCACAATAAGTCCAGAGTTGCTTTATAGTGAATCGATGATGGAAAAATTGTAGTTTTTCATGAGCGATTATTGAAGAAGAATACCTGAAATGCTTGCCTGCCTTAATTCTCTTTTGGGGAAAATGTATTTCTGGGCAGACCACATTTCAGAAACTGAGATACAGTGACTTCAGTTTTTGAAGCTGAAGGGAAAAAATGTCGACAGAAAGCTTTTATAGCCTAAGGGCGTGCTTCATCAGGTGCCTTACAGTACATTTAAATTTATTGATCATGTAGTTGTGAACTCTGGATTTTTCTCCTTATCCACAGAATCTTCACAGGGCTCTGTAGCACCTATTAAGCACCCACTTATTAACTTCTTTCCCCAACTTCATAATTGTAAATTCATTTTTTTTGCATTTTTATCAGACGCAATTTTAATAAGTCCCTGGATACAAAAAACCCCACTGATATTCTATTGATAAGCTAAATCCAAAAGTCACTAATATGAGATAAATGGGTGAAGTGGTAGACAGTAATATGTTTTACTCATGGATTTTTACAGTGAAATGTAAGTTATATGTAGTCAGAATATTGGTATAAATCACTGCATCTATTGCGTTATTCTACATGTAAGGTAAATGGAATCTAAATTAAAGAGATATGGCCAGAAAAGAAAGATACACTAAGATACACTAAAAGAAGATAATAAAATGCAGTGAAGATTCATAAATTTTTATATATATATATATATATGTATGTATGTATGTATGTATATATACACATATAAAATATAATATATATATAATTTAGATATTATAAATTATGATTTAATAATAACTTTTTCTGTGACATCTTGTACTTGTGTGTGTGCTAGAACTGTGCTTTTAATTTAGAAAAAAAATCACATTTTTAAGATACAAAACTTCCTTATCTTTCCCTCTCTGTTATGTTCAGCTTAACTAAATAACTAAATTACAGAATCATTTAGGTTGGAAAAGTCCTCTAAGATCATCAAGTCTGATCTTTGACCAATTGCCAACAAAGCCAAAGCACTAAGTGCTGTGTCCAGTTGTTATACTGGATAAATTTAGTAGGAATTAGGCTATGAGTTACAGATAAATGAATTGCATCAACACCAAACTTACTTTGTAACACAAGATCAAAATTTAAAAAAAAACATTGATTCAGTGGATCTGGATTGCTAAGCCTAAGTTTTCTTTCCACAAATATTTTCAGCATCAGGCTATAAGGACCAAAAGTGAGCTGCATCCTCATTGGGACAAAAATTAGTGACATGCTCTCTATTTTTGACAGAATGTGTTCTAAAATCATACTGCACTGCTGGCTCTGAAAAATTTGCCTTGTTTTGTGATACTTTGTTTTTGTATTCAACCCACTTGTAAAGATGCCATTTTCTCAGGCTGGTTTTTTTAAAAGCGAAAATTTGTGACTATTTTAAGCAGAAAGCTTGAAAAATGTACAAGAGTTCCTGGTATTGAGAAGGAAGGAAGGAAGGATGGATGGATGAAGCTTCTGATTCAGCCTGAGGAGAGCTGGACAGATAACTGATCTAACTCCTGAGCTGGGAGCTGCTTTGCCTGACACCCCTAAAACAGAGCAGAAGCCACTCTTGTAGTCTCCCTGCTACCAAAACCTGCCCATGCAAAGCCTTCTGGTTCTTGTTGCTACTGCAGCTGAAATATTTCTGCAGTCTTTTAGTGAAGTAAACCTGGGAGAATTAATTCAGCCTTTCAGCTACACAACATATCTGTCTCAGATTACTGAGCATTAGAGGCAGCTTCTCTCTCTCTTTCTTTTTCCATCCCAACCCCGAGCTCTGCTCTGAAAACTGACAGATATATGGAGACATTTCTGCACATCTGGAGATGTGTTTGGGGTTTGCCGAGCCCTCCAGGGCAGGTGTGCACAGCACTGAGCCTTGCAGAGCTGAGGGCAGCTGGGACCTGCAGGATTGGTGGCTCATGGGTTTCAAATCAGTGCTGCTGCGGATTCCAAATCACTGCTTAGCTGCAAGCAGAGTTACTGCCCACAAACTCTGCGTGAAGAGTGGGATCCTACCGAGGAATAATAAAAATGTTAATAAAAATGCTGCTGCCACGAGCCAGGGCTGCTGGATGCCAACAGCTTCTCTTGAGCTTCACAGAACATGGGACTTGTGTGAGGCACAAAACGCAGCTGAAAGGTAAAGGACTCTTGCTTAGGGCTTGCACACACTTTTGGGGTTTGTGGTGGAACTGAATTGCAGCTGGAGAATGCAGGGAGTGCAGCTCTGCTCAGACCTGCCATCAGGCTGAAGACATCTCCTTGCTCTCATCAAGAGTGTGGTACCAAATTAAAAGATTCAGTTCCCAGGAGCAGTGCAGGGAAAGGGTTGAAACTCCATCCTGAGTGAGGTTTGCTGGGGTTGGGATTGTTTTGCTGTTATTGCTATGTCCATAGGCAGTCTGGACACTGACTGTAGGTTTTTAAAACATCTTTGCTTATCAAATTGATCTATCTGGACCACAAAGTCCAGGAACCACTCCTGAGGTTGTGCACTTCTCCTGCCGTGAAAGCTGCTGTCCTTAGAGAGGAAAAGTGAGGGAAATCCTGTTTCTCATCAATTTTATAGAAAGGGCTTATTTTCGTACCAGTTTTCTGAATGTGAGATTGTTAATTTTGTAGATACTTGATAGTTGAAGTTTAAAATGTTAGGGCATTTTTATTTATTTATTTATTTTGAGGATCAATATCTCATCTACGTCAAATACTGTTAGACTTCTACTTGCCAAAAAGGTTTCCACTCCAAATCTACTTTTTCTCTGCATGTACATAAAGAATTTCTACACTCAGCTATTTAGCTCTTGATGATTCAGAGTAAACTTTGGGTTTTTTTACTGCTACTAAGCCTGAAATAGCTGTGTTTTTAAGTGTTGTCTCAGACAGTGTACATGAAATATTACTTGTATTCTCATTCTCATAGTGTAGATTCATTTCAATATACTTCATAAGGTCATCATTCAAATACACAAAAAAAGAAAGCTGGATTTTTTTTGTTTTGTTCATTGTAAAGACCCCTTCCTCTCTTTCAAAGTTATACTAGAACTGCAGTTCAGACTCTCAGCTTTCTCAATTATTAATATAAATTAATTTGAAAATCTTTAAATATGTGTTATAGAATCCAGGTCCAGGTGATGCAGTCCGTACATGTGAATTATCCCAGTGACTTCTCTGGGATTTACTTGTGTGGGCAAAGCTGCTCACAAATAAAGATCATTTGCACTTCTGGAGCCATAGTTACTTTTTCCCTGCAGAGAGAAAGAGAAAAAGGTTGGTAACTTTAACTATGGCTGTACAAAGTGCCAAAAGTAAAAGTGTGTTATTTGCACTCTGATCAATGATAATAAATCATAACAGGAAAATCAATTGTTTCTCTGAATCAGGATTAAGAGCAGATAGAATTACTTGTAAAAATGCCACAAGCAGGCGAGAAATACCAACAGCATAAACAGATGAGCAAATTAACATCAACGGCTGTAACATCCTTCCCCTTTTCTGATGGGCAGCAAATGAAAGTACAGGAACAACCTAGCAACTAGTTTTTCTGTGTCAAGTCTCTCCAATGTTTAAATTAGGTCCATAAATTAAATTAGACATGTTATTCTATACTAGTTGCTGTTAAAATCGAATACTGTTTACTGCTGGTATCAATATATTATCCAATTCCATTTGCAGCTCCACCAGTGGTCATTAGTTTGCCTTTGGCATACCCTGCAGGGATTTTACACAAAAGCTATTTAAAACATGTACCTTTCCTCATAAAGTCCAGCCATGAAACCAGTGATTTGAAAGCCTAACACGACAGAATTGCTTTTAAGAGTAGTGTCCTGAAAATTTACAAGCTGCCAAGGTCAAATTACAGAGTTGCAATCAATGAATGTGAGACTCGAGTAGACATTATTCGTTGGAGGGAGCACACTTGCACATCCAGCTCCTCTCGATGTGCAGTGCTCTGGTGCTCCCTGCAGCTCTCTGCTTTCTCCACTTGGTTCCCACTCTGATCTCCAGAAGACTCTGTAGGAATTTATTGGAACAGTGCAAGGTGATCATGTGAAAAACCCCATGGCAAACCTCTCCTGCTTTCATAATTTCCCTCTCCATAATTTGGCAATTTTCAGGATGACTGGAAAAGTTTAATTATTAATTTATAATCAGGATTTTAAAACATAAAATAAACAATCTTCTTGCTTGGCTGTGTTCACTTTTTCTCACTTTTCCTTTCCCTGTCCTCTTCCTTTTTCCCTTTCTCCCCCCTTTCCCTCCTCTTTCCCTTTATTTTCCCTTTATCCTTTTCCCCTTTCCCTTTTATCCTTTTTATCTTTTCCCTTTTGTTTCTTGCTTTTTTTTTTT
>VZRL01000718.1:588405-809200 GCA_013397895.1 Origma solitaria
TTTTTTTTTTTTTTTTTTTGGAAAGGACTTGCGTCCATTCTCTATTTACTTTATTTTGAAGAGCGTATGTGTTTTCCTGTATTTATGTGAGAGAAGGCAAGGACAAAGAAAGATGTGGGTTGCATAAGTAGCACTAGATGGTGCTGTGAAGAAAAATATCTAAGCCATGTCTCAGCAGGCAAACCTGGGTGCTGAAATGCAGACAGCCACCTTTGTTAGCTGCACAAAGTAGAGATACACTGCAGGTTGGGGCTGCACTCCATTCCTTCCCTTAGGGTTGGGAAGTGGTGAGAGCTGTCATGATGAGGACATGGAAGAGGTTGGCTCCTCCAGGCAAATGCCAGAAAAATGGAGATGTCTTGTGTGGCCTTTAGCTCAGTCACAGGTGGCTGCTGAGAGGTTCTCAGGTGAGAACCAAGGGTGGGACTGGATTTTAAAATCTGGGCGACATCACCAGAGAGAGTGGGGCAAAGCTCCTACAGATGTGTTGCAGCCGAAAAGATGCAGAGTACTGTTCTGAGCTACTGAAGGCATCAGTGTTTTCCTAGGCTGATGCAGAGGCTATGAAAGTGGTGCCTACAATTGCTGCCAGCAGAGAGCTTCCCATCGGGAGGGAAAGCACTCCCCTACCCATTATTTATCCTCTTTCCTGACAGACAGAATCATCTGCTCAGATCCAGCCTCCAGGCTTTGTCTCCTTTTGAGATTTTCCCTTTGTTCCATTGGTCACAGAGGAAAAGGTCTGAAAATGCCACTGTTGGTGCTCCTGCATGGGCAGCATGGCCAAGTGCTGGAATTTGCAGTTTTGAGCCAAATATCTTGAAAGTGGTTCAGTCCAGTGCAGGTGGTGAGATGACTGTACACACCTCTCTCTTGATTCCTGAATTGACATCAATCAATTAATTTTCCAATCAGTTTATCACCAGGGAGACAGGGCTCAACTCCTCTATCACCGTGCTAGACATTTCCAGTGGCACTGCTCTCTTCCTCATCACCATCCATTCATTCAGAACAATTCCCTTCTACTCTTCCTCTCCCTAGCTGCCAGAGTCCCAATCTATGAAAAATGGATTCATACCATTTTATTTTATGTTGGTGTTATTCCTAAACTTCAAGAAGCATAATTTATTTTGCCATCTTTATGGTGTTCCCACTTATTCTTAAAGCACTTCAAAACACAGCAGATATGCAGAAGGGAAGTTGAATGTCTGGTGAGTGGGGTTTTTAAGTTAAAATTATAGTATTTTAATACTTCACATGCAATGATCTCTTTGTAAAGTTTTCATAATGTCAGAGAAGTTCATGGAGTAAATTAGTTTGACTTCACTCAGAGTGCTAACATTTATAAATCTACAGCACTGCCTTTTTGAATATATTTATTGCTGCAGAGAGGAAGGGGGATCAAAGGGCTCTAACACTTATTTCTGCCGTCATTTCTCATCTCTGGCACAGTTTGAATTTTGTATACATAGCAGTTTCCTGCTCCAGAGATGTCAGAAATTACCTGGAGACTGTTTACAGGACATTAGAATAGAATATGGACAAACCTGCAAAAGAGTAGATACTGCATGCATTAAATATTAATGGCCCACAGAAGTCACGAATCCAGATTTGCTTGCAGATTTGTTGTGTGCTTTATTTTGCAGTCTGAGCACAGGAATAAAAGTAGAGCCTGTCTTTTCTGGGTGCATTTCTCTCCCACATATTATTTTAGCCTTGACAATATTAAAAGGAGAGAAATAAACAGTGCAATAATAGTGATCAAAAGCATAAAAACACATGAGGAAAATGTCTAATTGTACAAGAGCACTGAAGTAACAACAGTGATTTCTGGTTCTGCATGGACTGAGGCCTTGAAATGTTAAATTCCCAGAACCTGGGAGGAGTATTGAGTTAGCTTATCACACCTAGGAAACACCAAGCCATCAAACAATATGCCCTTTTCCCCCTCAGCAAAAAGAGAATTTATTTTTTGATTTTTCAGCAGCATGGCTCACTGTAGGATAATGCTTTTTGAAAAGCTCCACAAGACTGAGTCAAACAACCTCAGGAGTATTTCATAGTTTTAACAAAACAAGTTGATGTGGCCCCTAGAAGTTTAACCCTCCCCACCCCAAGGGAAAGAAGAGAACCCGCAATTTCTCAGCCATTGTTTCTGGGCATGGAGTTCAAAATTTTTTTAGTATTTTGGGATGGTAGTACCTTGAAGACTACATTGCCTCAGTAATTTCCATGTGATTGAAAAAACCACACCACAGCAATTTGAAGAATCATAGGCACCTTATTTCTGGGTGAGAGGGGATGGAGTGAAGATGTTCCCCCCACCCCCTGTGTCTGATTTTGGGCAATATTAAGTGTATCACTGCTGTGATACATTACGTGTATTTAGAATTATTTGGGAAAATTGCAGTTACGGGGCTTGACCTTTTCTGCGGCACAGAGCAAAAATCTCCTCTGAGTATCTGAAGAGCAACATTCCTCCTGAAGGTGGCTGCCCTTGGCTTAGGTGCTTCCCATGTTTGCAGTAAAAAGGACAAATCTTTCAGTGCAATTATAACTAAATGGTATTATTAATATTAGAAATCTAATGATGGGAGTGAGACCAGGACTTTTGGGTTCCTTTGACTTAGAGCAGGCTTGCCTGCAAGTGTCATCCCAGGTAGGTCTCTGTAACCTGCTTTTTGCAGACTTCCAATGCTGGAGGCTCTGTAGCCTCCACAGGAATGTGGCACTTGGGACACAGTTGGGCCCTGGGGACAAAAAAATATTCCATTTATTTTTTTTAAATATTGGAACGCTGTTCCACCTGGAAAATGAACCGGGGGAGTGTCAGATTGCTCCTTTTTCTATTGGTGTTCTTAATTTCTACATTTTGCTGTCCTGACAGTGTCAAAGCTCTTAGTCCTCACCGAATTGTCTGGTGGGTCGTAATTTGAGAAGGATTTTTTAGGAAGTGCATGGACTGTGGACTTTTGTGGAAATCAGAACTCCCTGATCACCTATCATGCCGATTTTGCTGTTTCCTCAAAGCCAGAGAAACGGTGTTCTAAAGTGTTTTTTGGGATCTATCTTCTGTTGTAAGAGCTATGGAATAGAATGGATGTAATCACTTACCCACATATCAGCTAAAATTCTGCTACTACCAATAGGTGTTCAATAAATATTATTTTCTTTCTTTTGATCTTCTTCTACAGTCCTGAATCACCAGTTTCAAACCTCCAGTCGAAAGAGGCCATTTAGAAAGCAAGTGAACAAAGAGAGGGGTACTTGTTGTGGAAATCATGTTGCAGAAAGTCACTGCGCATATATTTGGGGAGGTGGGAATTTAATTTTCAAGCCCAGCTCCCTGAACAGCTTCCTGCACAATCTGGCATTGTCAGGGAGCAAAAGAGATATTAGGGGTCGTCTCACACAACTGCTACATTCCTTTAGTCATAGAAGGACCCACAAATCAACAAAACTGTGGCGTTTACAAGCATCCTACCACCTTCTGTCCTTGTTAGCGGAGAGGGCAGAAGTGAACTTGTTAATCCTCAGAAAATGGGGAAGGAATGACTTTGTAACAGAAATTTACAACATGTGAGGAAATCAGCGGATGCACTTTTAAAACTGCAGCACAGTGGGGTTTTGTTCCTTCCTTTTTTAAATTAGCCTCTTATTTTCTGAGGTAAATTATAACAAGTGATTTAGTAGAGCATTGTGGTGTTTTATTCATTACTGAATTATGATCCCATCAACGTTATTACATTTGTTATTATTGTTATTACTGTTATTATTCTATTCTGTTATCTTCATGACCCCACAATGCAGCTTCTGGAAAATAAGTGAATACTGGCACTGCACCACCAGCAAAATAAATACAGAGAAGTATGACTAATATTTAAACATATTAACTTATTTTCCATGCAACACTTTAATATAATTTGCTTTACTACTTTATGTGGTAATTTTATTTCCATCCACTGATAATTTAGAATTGCTTTCTACTTAAATTTTGAAACTCATCTTGAATTATGCAACTTGTGTCTGAGATCACCTGTATCCTCACTTTACAGTTTTACTGACTCTTCTTAAAAGATCACCATATTTCCAAGGAAGGAGTATGAAATATTTACTTGTAACCTCACTTGGCACCTCTAGGAAAGGAAAGAAAGTAAAAAAAGAAAAAGTGGGTAAGATAAAAGAATGTTACCCAGAATATTGCTGTAGCTAGACAGCAATACAGAGAACAGACTGAAACCACTAAAATGTGAAACGTAATATCAAAATTGTAATTTAGTTTTGAAAAAGTGTTTTTCAGTCTCCTGGTATCAGGCAATAGTTACCAGGCAACACTGTAGATATTGGTAATGCAGGGAGATCTATTCAAATAAAAATTATTCAAAACATTGTCATTATCAGCAGAGCTATGTTATTGCTAGACTCATAACTCTTGGTGTCTGGACACTTTCATATTCTATTTCTTGAGCAAAAATCTGCTTTTCCTGAGGAAGGTGCCCTTAAAGTTCCATTTGTTGGAAGAAGCTTTCAGGGCTGTGTCACCATCTGCTGCAGTTCCACCTGTATTTTGCTGGGCTGAATGCTGTAAAGGATGCCAAAAAGATGCCAAGCACTGAAGGGCAAATGGATGGTGAGTACATGCACAGTGTGTGTGAGAAGCAGCAAAGGAATAAGAACACTTTAGCGCTTTTGAAATGGGATTTCAGCAAGAACCTTTGTATTGAATTTGAACTTGTGCACGATTATCTCCAAGTTATCTGGTGTTCCCAGCAATTTCATCTCCTGGATAAAACAGACTGCAAAACCCTGAAACTTTTGCTTGACTGCTTGGCCTAAGCAAGGAAGTGGTCCTGAGACCTGTGATAAATGGGAGAAAAAGTGTCAGGAATTCAGGGGAGAGTGATAAAGAAATGGCAGCTGTTTGGAAGGTCTGACTGACAGCAATAATACCCAATCACCTCAGCCTGTGTGCTAAAGAAGTTGCTCTAAAGACACCCTGAGCACCTCTGCACTTCAAAGGAGGATCTCTTGTGCTGTGCTTTTTTTTTTTCTGCAGGAAATGGGGCAAGCAAAACATTTTCTCGTGGAGTTTGGGACATCCCATTTCCAGCTGGCCTCTGACTCTGTAAAATAGGCAATATCTAGCACAAGCTAGGAAGATCTGACCTTGGACTAAAAGAGCAAGTTGGAACTGTCAGCTTCTACAAACTGTTTTGGGGCTGACACTCATGAAAGCCCCAAAAGCTTTTTGCCATGTCCTGTCTGCTTTTTGCTGATATCAGTCTCCTGATCCAACAATCCAGGGCTGCTGGACTCACCTCAGGAGTGCAAAAAGCAGAAAGCAGCAAAAGCCAGCAGGGAAGGGATATTTGTTTCTAGCTCCTCTGTCCTGTGAGGACAAAGGGAGCTGGGGAAGCCAGCAACCTCTCAGTTCCTTGTCTGAATTTAGGCTGGAGGAGATGCATCCATTTTAACATTTGCATCTTCTCAAATGATAGTAACATCTTTCTTTCTTAGTGAAAATGCTCGTGAGGACCACAGGTTTAGATCCTCAAGGGTTGCCTGCCGTGGGCAATTAAAAGGTTCTGATAAACATAAAGACAATCTTTTATCGCAGACATCTCTCTTCATAGGCAGTGGTAAGAGTATCCCTCTTACAGGATGATAAACATTCTAAGCTGATGATTACAATTTTTAAAGGCAAACCCTGTGACAGAAAGCCACACTGCTGATCTTATCTTGTAAAGATGCTACATGCTGTATGTTTCTGAACTTCTGTCTGTGCCTATCTTCTTATAATGTAGAGAGAAAATTATTTGTTACAGTGTCTGTACCAAATTTAATTTGAGAAATCAGTGAGTAGGAGGAGAGGGTGGAAGGAGGGGGGCAGGACCTGCTCCATTTACAGCTCTTAAAAATAGCATGCGAAGCCAGAAACAAATATAAAACTGAACTAGCCATATCCACACGCAATGCATTCCCAAACAGAGGATATCTACAGTGCTTCCCAATTATGTTCAGTTCACTGCAGCAGGTGACCCCAATTTCTTTGAAAAATCTTTATAACAGTTCTTTTTCAAAAAACCTGCATGGGGCGCTGAAAATGAAAGTCAAGGCCATAAGAGTTTCACTTACTTGGGCTTCCTTTAGATTAAAGTGTGTGTATTACATGACCAGGGAGAAAGCTGCAGGACAAAGATGTGTCACCTACATTTAATGCCAGTGGCAAGATGAGTTGAAGGTCACCAAAACGAAAAGCTGAGACATCTGTTGTGTTCAGCACCTGGAGGGCCTATGCCCTGCTCCTCTTTCTGTCTCTGACTGCTCCCATGTGCTTTGTGGCTGTTGCGGCTTGGCTCTTGGCAGCTGCTGGGGCCCCCTGGCACCGGGGATATTCCTCTGGTGGGATCCTGGATGGATCTGTAATGCCATGGGGGGCCCTTGTTGGGATGTCTGAGATGCGTGCACTTGGTTAAGCACTTTTCTTGCTCTACATCTGTGCCTTTATTAAAGGAACGGACTCCGTTTTAATGGCTGTTATTAAAGCAATGCAATGGAGAACAGGTCTGGTTTTATTTAATATTTTATTATTTTATTATATAATTTATTATATGCATTATATTTATTATATTACATTTATTATTTTATTATATTGTATTATTTTAATATTTAATATATATTTCAATATTTATTTCAATATTTATTTTAATATTTATTTTAGGGGTGTTGGCCTGTGAACGACACAGAGGGCACAAATTAAACTTGCTGATGATTCCATGAGGAGGCACCAGTGTAAAAAGCATCAGGCTGTCACAGGAGGGAGAACTGCACGACCTCAGGGGAAAAAGTAATAGAAGTGGAATTAAATTTTATAGTGCAGAGTGTAAATGGGCTTGGGGACTATGATCACTTTTTGCTCTATAGTGGGAGCTCATTACCTAGGGATGACTGATGGTGAGCAGGATCTGGGGATATTGGCCATGGGACAACTGAGAACCACCAGAGCTGTGAAAAAGGCAAAGCCAATCCAAAAATGCCTCTGACAGGTGACTTTCAGTAAAGATGAAGGAGAGCTCATGCCATTTTACAAGGCACTGCTTAGACCTCATCTGCAATATGGTCTCCAGTTTTAATCAGCCATATCTCAGAAAGATGAATTCAAATATGAGCAGTTTGCAATGAAAGGCTTGGGGGTGTCTGAAAATGGAGAAAAAAAGTGCTTGAAAATCATCATGCTCAAGGAAAATGTCGATCTAAGTTGTTGCTTAGTTTGTTGCTTCAGGGTTTTTATTTTGTATTGCTTTTGCACTGGACATTTAAACACTAGATAAACAAAATACAATTTGCTTTACAATGGAGAATGACTCCTCTATCCATTTGCAATAATAAAAGCGTGTAGCTTTGTGCTAAAATGGCCAATTTAAATTGGATTCCAAAGCTATAGTTTAGTCATCAACTTGCAGTTTGTAGTAACATGGGCCTGAATATCTAAAATAATTTCCAGTGGTGCATAAATGACTTTATGGCATTTGGAAGTGTGTACAGGAATGGCTTCCAAGCCAGGAGAAGTTAATGAAAATAAAATGAAAATGAAAATGAAAAAAAAAGAAAATTAAAAAGAGGAGAGTTTATGCGTTTTCATTGCAGCCTTAATTAATTGCTATACCTTTTAGAACATATACTATTCTTATGCAGCCATGATTGTATTTCATCACCTGTGTTATGCCACCACACACTTTCTGGCCTCTTTATCCTCTTTTCCCTGCTTTCCATACAGGTTCCATCTGGAGGGCATGGCAGGCTCCAGGGAGCTGGAACAGGACATCTTGGCCATAAACTGAAAACAAGCAGAGCCAGAACACCACAGCTGCCTCCTCTCTCACCCTCTGCCCTGGGTCTCTCTGGAGGTCTGGAGCGAAGTGATGGCGCTGGGTGGTCTCAGCAGTGCCCAGATCCCTCGCCAGCTGTCCTGTGTTTACTGCAGGAGTTGGGCATTTCATGGCTGTGCCTTTCATCCTCAGCTCCTGCAGAGCCAGTCTGAGACATTACCAGTGGGTGATGCACAGATTTCAGTTCTGCTAGATCCAGGGGGCTGGGATGAGTTGAACTATTCCTGCTGCCTACGTGCTATTTCCTAGAATTTCCATCGATTTTCCATAGACTGGCTGAGGAGAGGAAGTCTCTGAGGACAGTCTCACCATTTTTCTCTTTGTGGGAAGTGTGAATTTTACTTTTGGCACACAGATTGTAATTCTGAAAACTGATGCACTCCCTTACTTTTGGGATTGGGCCATCTGTTTACAATAAGGAAGGTAATGGATGTTAAACTCATCTGTGATCTTTTCTCAGAAGCTGCTTGGTCTCCCCAGATCTGCACCCCCTCTCTCTCCTCACCAGCCTTGGAGGTGAGCGATGGTTCCTCTGGGGCACATCACCGTTCCCTGCTCCTTTCCTTACTGACAAAATACTGTTGTTTAAAGGAATTCCAGGTGATTTTGATGTAAAGCTGAAATGAATGAAAGGTCTGGAGCACTGTTTTATTGACTAAACAATGGGTGAGCAAACATTTTCTCACAGGCAGGGAGCAGGCTGCAGCCCATGAGCAGCCCTGTGTCCAGCTTTCCTCTGCCCTTTTCCTAAGGCACCCTCACAGCCTCTCCCTTCTCACACAACCTGAGGAACAGCTGATGCTTGACTAAAATTTGGGTATTCTGTTTGTGTGACAGGTACGAGCATGGTTATTTTTAAGAAGCATCAATATGCTTCAGAGCATGTAGCAGAGAGCACCTTGCCCACGTTGACACCTGTCCAGAAACCTTACCCAAAATTACTGGACACATTTGGGGTACAGGTATACCTCCATTTAGACCAGCTAGCAGCAAGAGAGGGTTGGAATGATCAGACAACCTTCCCATGTCTTCTTACAGGGTGCAAACCCTGTCTCAGTCAAAATGTTGGCCTCCAGTGGCCAAATCCAACAGCACTGTTAAGACAGAAAATATTTCGAGGCCTTAGATAAGCTATATGTGGAAATATTTGCATTGAGCATCACTGTGAATAGTCTAAAAAGCACCTGCTGCAATTTTTTGTAAAATGTATTTTGAGACTGAAAGGCCAAGTGGTACAGAGAGGTTAATCAGCTATAAACCCATCAATATCTGTTGTCTGAGCATGGACCAGAGAACAGTATCTTGGATACAGCACAAACTGATGGACAATATTATTGTCAAGCAGAGAAACTGTCAGGTCATACTTTAATTCTTCTCAGCTGTCCAGGGAGTTTAGTTAATCTCCAGTGCAAAGGGAGGATTCACAGATATATCTAGCCGAG
Organism: Origma solitaria; assembly: GCA_013397895.1. Taxonomy (NCBI): domain Eukaryota; kingdom Metazoa; phylum Chordata; class Aves; order Passeriformes; family Acanthizidae; genus Origma; species Origma solitaria. The sequence goes on from VZRL01000718.1 coordinate 597,737, forward strand.
GCAGAATAGAAGTTGTAAAGACATTTTTAATGGCATGTTGTTAAGATTTTATCATGCCCACAATGTGAGCTTGGAAATGTGGAAGGTGCAACCATTCTTCTGCCATATCCCTTTTAGCATAGTTTGGGATCTGCAATACATAATCTTTACTGCAGGTAGCATCCTGAAGATTACCGGTTTTATCTATTTCTTGGTCAATTTGAACTCTTTCTTTATAGCCTGTGAAAATACCTGTATGCACTTTTGCACATGTCATCCAGGAGTGCTTATAAAGTGCAGGCCTGCTCTCTTGTTACTCTGACTTGTGCTTTTCATTCCACCCCCGTGCAAACTACATCAGGTGTAGCAAACCCCACAGTTCTAAAGGTGCTGTGGTAGCATTTTTTATTTATGACATTCCAGACATTGCTGGGTATTTCTTTGCTGAGCTTGTTTGGGTTTGCATGTTTGCTTAAGCCTTTTATAAAACATTAAACATAGGATGGGCAAGCTGCTGCCACTGCTCCTCAAATCACATTTATTGCAGCACTTATTAACTCAGAAGCACAGTTACCACTGTTACTGATACTTAACCTGGGAGGTGACTAGCCAAAATTTCAGCTCCTAAACCTATACATATCAAAGAAACAAGTTAGCCCATCTCATACTCAGTTGCTCAAATATCATGGTTTCTTCCTGGCTAAAATTAAATCTAAAAAGCAACCCATATTTGCAATGATTTTATCTGTGTCAAGTCTTTGTGTTAGGCATAAATTGCTATAAATTGCTTTGCTTGCATCTCTGAAAATTCACAGATCTCAAGAATTAACATGCAAACCAAAAAAAAAAAAAAAAAAAATTTAAAATTCAGTATGAGCAGGCAACACCCCTGTGGGGAAGCCAAACCCAACAAAAGCCATGTTATTTGAGGAGTACTCCCTCCACAAGACCATAAGCATGAGCAGTGTTAAATCTGGGTGGGACAGCGTTGTCTCTGCTTCTGCATTTGTTAATATATCTGATGTGCAGAGGAAAAATAAGTCCACAGCTGACAGTCCTATTGCGCTGGCTTCTTTCTCAAGTCATTGTGCCTGGGGAAGAAAAAAGCACAAAGAACAGTTGACAGTTCTGTTGCATAATACTAAAAATGCTGTTCTGGGTTTTTCTGTAATCACTTTTGCCTTTAAACATGTGATTTAGCTATAAATTACCACCCTGACCAAAAGCACTTCCTTCATAAACTCACTGAAAAGCAAATTAACCTTTTCTCTCTAGAATGAACTCTCTTATTAATATGAAAATCAATTCAGTCCTTCTTGCTCTGGTTGCCCCAGCCTGTTTGCCCTTCCCAGGCTGAATAGTGACTGTCTAGTTAGCCACTTAAGCAGCATGCATTTTAAGAACCAATTTAAAAAAATCCAGCCCAATAATACAGTAAGTGACGTTCTGGAAAGCTTTTCATTACTGCATCTGTAGTCTCTAATTGAAAAACAGAGTGTCTGATTACTGCCTTGATTCTTCCATCCTGAGCCTGGCTCAACAGGTGGTGAGCAGCAGCGCAGTTTAATTACAGCCCGTGTCACCCACACCCTTTTCACATGGCTGCAGCTCCAACATGGTCCTGGGCACATCTTTGAGATCCTTTGTCCATTGGATGACTTTATCAGGATCAAACTTTCCTTTTCAGGCTTTAAATGCTATTATTTATCACCTGTTCTGAAGTGGTATGCACAGAATTTTACATGTTGGCTTTCTACTACCCAAGGAAAAATTAATTCAAAGAACCGAAGTCCACCAAGATCAAAGGAGCAAAGCCTGCATGCAGTGAAGACAGAGCTGCAGTAGAATCCAAGTGCTGGATGGGTATGGACACACAATGGGAAAGGTTGCACAGGCTTTTCCTTTGTTCTCACTTTCCTACAGGCACAGCAGATGCTAAGGAGTATTTTTTCCTCTTCTTGTCAGGGTATCATCTCTTTCACCAGGAGCCAAATAGGGTGAGTAGAAAGACATTTCTGCTTTCTATGCTCTTTTTTTCTCCTAGACTCAGTGACATAGCTTTGGTTTTCCTATCCTCACCACCATCAATGTATTCGCCTTCTGCAGGGAAGGATGCATAGCAAAATGCAGCCATATCCATTCTCACTAAAGAATGGGCTCTAAAAAGTTAATGCGTTCACACTTCTGATAGCAGCAAAATAATTAAATCTGCAGTAAAACACTGACTCATGTGGTACCTTAGCAAAATGTCAAATTTCATGGTGGCACAGCATCACTTCTGTCCCCAGGCTCTCAGGAGTGTTGTTTTAAAGTCCTTGATGACTCAAAGGAGATTAAAAGCATATGTTTTTAGGATGCTTTCAGAAGCATAGACAAAAAGAAAAAAGCTGAGATTCTGTGGCAAAGACTGAAGGTCCCTGCAGCGAGAAATGCTGAGGAGAGCTCTGTCACACAACTCCTGCCTACATGGAAGCTTAGGGACCTGATCCAAATCCACATACAAACCCCCCAGAGCACCACCACTGACGGGCATCCTAATTTTGGACCTGCGTGAACACCACTGGCAACTTTCTCAAGTCTCTGTAGGTATATAAACAATTGCTACATTTCTCAATGGCTCAAAGCAAAGCTTGTGTCAGCTGGGACCTAGAACCAAAAACTTCCTCCAAATGAGGACTGATCCATGTGTTTTTGGAGGCCGTGTAGAGGACAGAGAGGCAACAGGTGTTTTTTTTTTAAAAGATGGCCAGAGGAGGAGGTGGGCCCCCTTTTCACACAGCAGCCTTGTTGTGTGGGCAGTCACCCAACAGATGAGAGAATGGGAGCTGCTCCCAGGACTGGGGCAGTGTTTTCTGTGCCTTGGAATAAGCCAACGTTGGATAAACATCCTTGGAATTGAGGGACCTTATCTTTCTTTTCTGGCCCACTGCACCTTGGGTTAATTTAAGAGAAATGCAGCACATTCGCTTTCTGTCTGTGACCCAGCAAATATTTAACTATTTCTCACCAGGGGAAACATGAGATCTCTTCCATTTCCCTGAGAATAATTGCCACATTGCAAACCCTGCAAAATCTCGCACTCTGCAAATAAAAAAAGGAAAGAAAAAAAAAGAAATAAAAAAGGGGATTGTGAGAGCTCTCCCAGTGCCTGGGGGATAATTGAAGACCCCAGTGCAGACATGGGCTCACGCTGGCTGCCGTCACAAGTTTTTCCTGCCAAAGACATGAAACTCTTGTAAGGAGCTCAAGCATGTGTGTAGGTCTGGATCAATTTACTCGGTATTTGGGAAAAGGAGAGGGAATCTTGGCACAGAATGGAAAGTTAAAAAAGAGGCAGGGAAGGGGAAAAATAAGGATGAGTTTTCCTGCCACTGGACACCTGCATGCTGCAGAATTTTGGGCACAAATGGTAACAAAAATATCCTCATTATTATAGTTGTCTCCCGAGGAGAAAAAAAAAAAAATCACCCCTTCAAATCACTGCTCTGAAATTAATCTTTACCTTTTTGCCAATGTGTATATTTTTGAAGGGAACACATAATACTTTCCAGAAGTATAATATTGATACCTGTAAATATATTGCTGACCTCTTTATCTCCTTGTTCTAGGACTTGTCATGAGCCCCGGGCTGGTGCTGCTCTAACAGCTGCATTGAGTAGAACAAGCTGAGCTGGAGCTTTGAGGTATTTTTATGTCTGTTCACTTGTTAAATGTGTGCTCTGCTTTTTCTAATGGTGTTAAACCAAACTCCCTGGATTAAGAAGTTAATATAGGTCAAAATTAGTCCTTAAGGGACAGGCCAGGCTCTGTCTGCTATTTCCCTCAGCTGCAGGGCTAAGCTGTGGTGTTTTTCTCCTTGTGTAATTTTGTGACGTTGCTGGGTACTTCCCCGTCATTTCCAACACTGGTGCTTTTGCTAAAATCATCTGTCTATAAACCTCCTTTTTAATAAGCTACTGCTTCATTTACTAACTTTTTTTCAATGCTGATTCAGACCTACTTTTTTAAGGAATGCCTATATATTGTCTTTGCCCTCATAAATAGACCTCCTCAAAGCTTTCAAAGTAATTCGCTGCCCTGCATAGTGTGGTGAAGAGGGTGAAATAGAATATATTATGAAATGTCATAGCCAGTTTAAACTGGATGAGCAATTAGTGAACTAATAATAAGGTTGCAGCACTGTTTCTTCAGAAACCTTTAATTTTGACATCAGTAGGCATCATACATATCTCAGCGTGAAATAACAACTTTATAGCTTTGGTTGGTCCCGATGATAGCAACACCTGGAAAACAAAATAAAGGCATCTATGACACTGTTAATGGAATGATTAAAGCTGCAGATGAAAATGCACAGGAGAAGAAATGTACGGTTAGCTAATTTGTTTTGTACTTTTGTAGTGTCTCCTGTGGGAGACTGTGGAATTCTAGGCCTGGTGACACAAATACAGAATGACTGCTAGCTCCACTCTGGTCAGGTTGGTTTCCCTAGGCTCCCTCTGTAACCAGACAAGAGGCAGAAGCCTCGTGTAGCCACTCAGAATTGCCCTGTCTCATTAGGCAAAATTAGTTCTGGTGAATTCTGTCTCCTGTCCTAGCTGTTCACTGGACAGGTTAAATAACTTAATAAAATTATTACAACTCATCCTCACTGCTTCAATTCCTGATAGTTGAAATCGAAAAGCCTTGTTTTGCCCTAACACAGTGACTTTCAGAGAACTCCCTTGTTTTTGAAATAAAGAGAAAGGGGACTTTGTCCAAGTTTAATGTCAGTTTAGCTTTACAGGCCTCAGTACAGGATCCATCATTAAAATTAAGCATGTACTTAATTGCTTTCCTGAACACAGATGGATTTAAGCACATGCTTAAATGCCTTGCTCACTTGAGGCCCTAATGGACCATGCAAATTTAAAAGTTCACTTCTCATTGAGATAAATGGAGTGGATAATCATAAATTTATCAGAACAGAAGCTGCTGCTCCCTGTAAATGTTGGCAACATCTTTCAGTATTGTCCTCTCCCTCTGCCTGGATTATCTAGAACTTGCTGAAATAGAAAAGCAGCAAGAGGATAAGAACTGTTTTTTCTCACTCAGAACAGATCACCAGTACAGTATTTGATGGTAAGATATCTGTGCATCTGCTGCAGAGAAAAAAAAAAATTTCGCATTAAACCTCATAATAAAAAAAAATTAATAGAAATTAGGTGGAAACAAAACCCCCAAGGAAACAGAAAGGATACTTATGACTGAAAAATCCATCAGATACTTAGGTCTTTGCACTGTCTTTCCTAGTAAATTCTTTTTCAGCTGGAAAAGTGCTTTTGCAATGGTTAGCACTGAATACTCTGCCCAGCAATCCAGCAAGCTGTTCCCTGAGACACAGCCCAGCAAAACCAATGAGATGCAGATTTGTGTCTGTGTATTTCTAGTATTTGATGGGATTTTCTTCTATTTCATAAGGATTGAGCCCACATTTCCTCAGTAAGTAATCACTATTTTCTGAGATGAGTCAACCTGTTTTGAAATGGACAAAGTGGGGGAAATAGTACAAAAACTTTCTGGAAGGAAGTGGAAACAGACAAAAATAATGTATTCATGGCGATACCAGATTTCAAATGCCATTTTTTAGGAAACCAGGGTAAGAGTTTTCATTAAACTAATTGTGGACAAGTGCTGGATAATCCAGTGATAAGCTCTGGGCATGTGCTGCTTTTTAAAGTAAAGTGTACAGAATTGTCTTAACATTTGTTGCCTTTGTTTATACAAGGCTCAGCACCTACCAGCTTTTTTATTTCTTTATATGTTACAATTTCTAGGTTTGTTTTGCGCCATATTGGATCACAGAATTAAAAATGCTGGGAGCTAAAATAGCAAGAAACACTGTCTAGAATGGTGACAACCAAGAAATTTAGCACCTTGTCCATTATGATACATTTCACCAAGCTATACATGTTACATTATATTTTTTATCACTGTCATTTTACTGAGGATCACGGAACAAAGTAAAATATTGATAAGAATTGTAGAATTACTTGGGGGGGGGGCGAATTTAATGTTTTACAGTAAAAGCATATAGAAGATAAATCTGTTTCTTTTCTCTAAGAAAGGTGTAAAGATATTTTGTAAGAATTTGCTGTCATTACGTTGATCTGTAGGACAGTATTGCTGTGGCCATAAACTTTGCAGTGAGTTTGCAAGGCGTAAGGATTTGCTCTGTCTGAACTTTTCCTGACCTGCCTGAAGCCTTTTTCTCAGTTGGTTTCATTGCAACAGCAATTTCTCTCTTAAAGACTTTCTGGCTGATTTGTTTTATTTATTTTTCTGTGGTGCCACCATGGTTTTTACCAGCACTGGTAAATTTGGGCCTGGCAGGATAAGAGAGACACAAGGCTCAGTGGGGAGGATTGCGGACATGGGATGAGGAAATACAGAATACAGGCTTGACACCAAAGGCCCCACAGATAAAGAAATGCAGAGCCAGAGCTGCACAACTCTGGTTTTTAGGATAAGCAAGCAAACAAAGAAATAGTATCTAGCACATGTAAATCCACCATAAAAAGTGGCTGTAACTCAGAGGTGCAGATCAGTGAAATAAAGCCTGGCTGTAAAAGCATGTTAGCAGCTGTATAAAAGTGACCCTGACTGAATCCAAGACAGAGAAAGAGGAAAACTTCAAAGTGGGCATTGTATTCCTCCTGGCAAGGACCTTGGGTGCTGACAGCTTGCTGGGTACCTTGACACCATGAGAAAGAAATCCCCAACCCAGGGGGAAGAGGAACACCAGAAGGGTGAGCATAGCATCATGAAAAGAGGTAAAAACTAAGAGCATGTATGAAAATTTAACTGCATTACTCTTTTTATTACTGAACATTTTCTGCAAAGACTTATTCTTTCTCTTTCCATAACAATTATGTGTGGAATAATAATGCTTCTTGAATGAGACTCTTAGGATTTCAATTGTACTAATGATGAATTTTGACTTTATATATAAGGTATATTTCCTCTTTGCCTGCAAACAAGATTTTAACTCCCTAAGGAAGAAATTTTGAAATTGTACAGCTCTTTTACACTTTTATAGAGAAAAGAGTATACCAAGATCAATTGGTCAGAACTTAGTGCGATGAAATAATGAAATTATTTTTGTTATCTTCTGCCAGCAATAATAAACACATTTTAAAACAAAGAGCAAACTGTGCAGAAAAGGAAAGCGGTCTTAATAGGGAAATGTTAAACAGGAATGTGCACACTGTAGGAGTTTGTTTTGGCTTTGTCCTTTTGCCAATGGCAAGCTTTAGGCAAGAGGGAAATAATGCATTACTGTAGCTCATGGAAATAATCTGCCCTCCCTTCTACATTTGCTGGGGTGTTGCACTGGATCCTGCTCTGTCAGGATCCCTGTTTGTGCTCACACCTGCTCTTCTAAAGAAGCAGCACTTGCTCAGCTCATGGAAGTTTTCCATCAGTACAGCAGAGCTGGAGATCGGCTCCGCGCTTCTTAACACTCAAGCTTAGCAAAAACATACTCTGTGCAATCCTCGCTGAAAGACTTTGGCTTTTCAGGGGCTGGAAATGCTGAACATAAAATGAATTTTTACTTCCAAAATGGATCTTATTATTTGGAGTGGTTTAGGCTACATTCGTACAAAGCAGCACGTAACTGTTCTTTGGAGAGCCTTGGCGAGGTTTTATAAGAACATGGAATGGAAGCAAAGAGGTCGCATTAATTTATGCTTTCATAATGTTGGGATTGTAAGGAAATATATTTTAAATAAGAATTGACATAGGAGACCTCCATGATAACAGCTTATATTGAAGGAAATCATCCTTATACAATATATTTCTCAAGGCTCATAAAAGATAGCAATAACAAACACCATTATGCACTATCTGAGAAATTCTATTTACTTAAAATGCTTTCTGCTTTTATTATTATTCAGGCTCGTTCCTTCAGTGGAAGTTCTGATTGAAGCTTGAGCAATGTGTATGATCTCATTACAACAGGGCTGCGTTAGAAAATCTGATACCGATAGTTCCAACAATGGCACCTCTCACTTATTATCTGTCACTTGGCTACAACAAGAGCCGTGCAAATTTCCTGCCCTCAAATTCTGGCAGGTGGCTGGAAACCAATATAATATTCTACATCTACCCTGTTGCACTTGGTGGGGGGAAAAAAATGTGTGTTCAATATCCTGAGTGTGGCTGGTTTGGAGCACAGGCAGGTTTCTGTTTTGCTAGGGAGGGTACAAAAGGCCACCATATAATATGGGTACACATCAACAGGAATCTTCTCACTGTACACCTTCAGGTAAGTCACAGACAGCTTTTTAGGGCTGTCATTCATTGATTTCTAGCAAGAAATTCCTTGTCTCCTCATCATCAGTTTTCTACTGCATGTACATGTCCAGGCCACCTAGATTTTATCTCTGAAATGTCCAAAGGGCTAGGCAGTGTCACTTAGCTCAATATCTGCATAAAAGCACATATCTGCTGGCAGATTTTAGACAGAGGAAGGGAAGGAAGAGTTTCCTCTCTTTGTCCCTGTGCAGCTCTACTGAAGTAATTCAACATTAATCCTTAGTTATTCTCTAATTTGTGGGGTTTGTCAGTAGTGACAAAAACTGATGTTGTGGAGTAATCTGGTCACAAGGCCTGCAGGGCCTTTAAATAAAAGGCAAACCCTTCTCATCAACCTGAATTTAATAGTTTTGTAGCCTTTTAAATTAGGTGTTATTAGAGAAAAAAAACCCACATTCTGAACACCTCAGACACAGTAAAACAAGATAGCAGTCTAAGCAGGAAAATTTCAGAACCTGAAAAGTGAGAAATAAAATATATGGAAAGCTGGAAAATGGATATTCCTCTTGAGAAGGATGGGTCCTTTTCTCCGGGTTTTCATTCAAATTTTCAGCAACTTTCAGTGTTTTGTGTTTGAGATAAAATGTCCTCTCCCCTGACTTCTCTTTGGAGTCCTTAAGGCCACTTTCTCTCATTTCTGAGCCTTGCTGCAGGTTTGCCTTTTACTGCAGGTAGCCTCTTGCTCCCTTCAGAAGTGCTCCAGTACCCACTCCTTCAGAATTTTTTCTGTTTTCCTCTTCTCCCACCACATGTCCTGCCTATCCCTCCAGAGAATTTGGGAGTGTGGCTTGTTTGGATGCTCAAAGGGAAGGTGTAGTTCCCCTTCCTTAATTGCAGGGTGCTCATCTTCAAACCACAGCCCAGCCACCAGCAGCAGCCTTCCTCCCTGCTCCGCCTCTTCGCAGCATTCCTGTAATGGTATCCCACAATATAAATTTCACATGCCATGGTTCAAGAGCCTGCTGAGGAGCTACAGTCACATTCACCAGCCTGGCCTGCTCTAAAATCTGTCTGTGGCAAGGGCAGCACAGACCCCTGGCTGGAGTGGGCACGTTGTCTCCTCGCCTTCTTCCTTTCTTGCCTTTTTCTGATTCCATAACGGGGGGTTTTTTCTGATGCATTTGTTGATAAGTCTTGGTGGAAGCATCACACTGGCCATTTTGAGGACATCTTCCGACAATCTGGCACACAGGCTTGCTGAAACAGAAAGTTTCCATTTTTAGTTACTTTTTTTTCTTTTTTCTAAAGGACTAAAAATATCAGAGCGAAGTTGCTAAAGGAAAGCTATTGCTTTCCCTTTGTTTATAAGTGCACATCTTGATGGAATTCTGTGACTAGTTAGCTGCCAAAAACATTTAACATTATGAATTAATAAACCCATGAATTTTGTATAAGATGTTTTCTGGAATGCCTTTCTTGCTGCTGATTGCCATCTTTCTTAGCGGAATAAAGCCTCCTGCTAGGGGTTGTTGCTGACACCTCAAAGTAGCTCATTTATCCAGGCGGTAAAACAGATTTAATGAACCATGGGAAACACATGATTTTTCAGAAATGACCATAATGACAATGGTTCGTAGATAATAACAGGCTGTTTACCTGTGCCTGAACTGCTTCAAATTTATTTTCTTCAGACAATTTCCTAACCTCGGCTACAGTAACAACAGGATAGAGCTGTAGGTCTTCAAACAATTTGTTAATTAAAATTAATGTTGCATTATTGATCTGTTGCATTAAGCACATAGGTCTTCTGAAGGAAACATGATCAGCTAACCAAGCACATCTGTGGGCCTGACCAGTTTAAGGGATGAAGGATTTCCCTCATAAGCTGCCTGCAGCCTTCCTGGTGGCTGTGTGCACTTATAATCAGCATATCCTTACGATTATTGATTGTCCCCCGCAAAGTGTAAAGCTTATTTCTGTTGATGTCCAGGTTATTGGACTGATGTGTTTTCCAAAGGGAGCAAAAAACCCCTTTACATTCTTATGGGAGCTAATCAGATTTACAGATCATCTGGCCAAGTGTGATGGATTAGATGGGTGGGTGATTACTGTAGACACAGAATCAACACTTTCATGCATGACAAATGCTTCCTATCTGGAGTTACTGAACTCTGGGAGTGAAGGGAAATTAGAGAGGAGTTTGCTCTCACCTTTGTCAAAATTTGGTCTGCCACATAACACAGCAGCAGTTACAGGGTTAAAATGCATGCAAATAAAAGGAATATATATAAAAGTAATCAGGAAAAAACAGTAGGAAACAAAATCAATTCGGCAGAGGCAGTTAGATATCCTGGGTAGGTTTTATGTGAGATTTAGACATTTGAATCCAAGAACACAATTCACAAAACCCTTTCTTAACCTCCCTGGCATCCAAAAGAATAAGGGTACTTGGATTTTCGCCAGGAAGTTCCCTGGTGTTCCTATCTCGCATCTGATCCTGCTCAGATGTGACAAAATGCAATCTCCCTCCTGATATTCCTTTCTGTTTGAGGATTCTCCTTGCTTTGAAGACTCTTTTGTAGCTTAATTTCGCTTCCACAAATTCAAGACATTGACTTCACTGGAATAGAGGACTTAGCTCCATCTTCTATTTTACCTTTTTGTCCCCAAAATCACATTCTTTTGTAATAAAATAGGGAAAAATTGTCCATCTTTAGACGGTAGATTTAGGCAGCTAAATCTTTGAGCCTACTTGGGTGCTGAGATCCTTTGGTTATCACAAACCTTGGAAGGCTCCACTGTCATTGGCTTTCATTGGGCAGGCAGGATTTAACCTTGGGGATCATTAAAGTGCTTTACTAATTCCTGTCTTACATCTAATTATGGACCTGAGTTTGGATTTTCTTTATGTTAATATTTCTTTTGTAGCATAAACACCAAAATACATAATAAAGCATTTGCAGACAAGCTCACATTTCAATATAAACTCCAGGCTCTACATGACAGAATACGAATTTTAAGCATTTTTAAGAGACAATTTTGGCACTTGTGTAAAGACAGAGGCAGAGAAAAGAGTTGCAGTGATAATTTGCAAGGAGCCAAGTAATCTTGATTTTTTTTCACATGCATCCCACACCTTCAAAAGGATACATTCCTCCTCTTCTGCCAGTGGAGAGTTTTGAGATGTGCAACATTTCCTGTGTAACAACATATCAGTTTCAGCTTGTGATGAGAAAAAAATTGCTTTCAAATATCACGAGTTCAAAAGTGCAGCAGAAATTTGAAAGTATTAGTTTCACATTCTGCTTAAGAAAAACTGCGAAAAGAGAAGCAGAGAGGAGACCGAGGATAAAATTCCAGTAAAAATAAGATATCTATATCTAGCCAGGCAGTTGGTATTATATATATCTATATAATACTGTGTGCATGACAAATATGGTAACAGAGCATTAAGGCTGCATGGTTAGGCAGTCAAAAGTTTGGAAACAGCCTAGTGAAGGTTGCTTGCTGTGCTGCTCTTCTCCCTCACATTGTGAACACATTACGCCTTTTTTTAACTTCAATACTTCTCTGCGTAGTCTTTTTCAGATAGAATAAATATTTCTTTTATATAACCTCAGGAAACTTGAAATGTTGTTTATTCCTCCAAGCATTTGCGGATTTTCATTATCATAGTGGTGCAGAGAGCAACACAGATGCTCAGGCTGTTTTCTAGTCTTTTGTACCACTCAGATGGCACAGAAGGGCCGTAAAACAGACACCACCAGCCCACCTCCCCACCCTCCTCCCATATTTCCTTCTGTTGTGTCTGATATGGATGCTTTTCTCCTGCCTCCCTCCTTCTTCTTTTTTTTCTGCACTAAGTAAAATGAAACACAGCGGTACAGCTTTTCAAATGAGGAAAAAAAAACTGGGGAGACCCTTCCTCTATCATCCCTTCCGTGTATTAAAAACAGGTGCAAGGAGCATCTCCTGCAAGCCTTCATGTGATTTGTCCTTTGTCTGTCTCTCAGGCTGGGTGAGACCCTTCAAGTCTGGGGGATCCAGGTCTGATTTTTATTTTACAGCAGCCATGACCATGTTTTAACCCTCCCACTCTCCTCCCACAGACACATGGTGTCCTCAGTTTGGAAGGGCTACTGAGCCTGCAGAGAGCAGCTGTTTCCCACCTGACTTCTGAGGTGTCTGTCTCAGCTCATTGCTGTCAGTCAACAGAAAATGTTGAAAAACAAAAAAAAAAACCTTCAGCTCACCTACAATTTTGTCTCCCTGATAAACACACAAGCTTTAGCTGCTACTCTCTGGATTTTTTCATGACACAGAATAAGACCTCCCAATTTGATACCTTTTGTATCAAAAATCAGATATCACACACTGGTGACTTGCGTGTCTTCTAACCTTCCATTCTCAACCCAGAGCACAGCACTGCAAATCTTGTACCCACAGGAAAGGGGAAAAGCCTTTTGCCTCCCTAGAAAAAGGTATGAATCAAAAGTACAGCCTCTACACCATCCCTTTGACACTGTGATTGAAACCCACTGATAGCCATGGTCTCACAACTGAGTTGTTCTGTTGCAGACCTGGGCTATGACTTTTAATGACAATCTAACTCTTAGGGTACAAATAATTCCTGGAACATCTTATGGAGAGAATAAAATATTTGTAATAACTTGAAAGATATCCACTGCACTTGTATTCTATGTTGTCAGACAGTCTAGAGGGCAAGATTCATGAATTTCCCTTCCCTTTCCAGGTGGGAGTGGGCAAACAGTTTTGGACGTGGTTAATAACTTTACTACTTCCAGGTGATTACCAGCACCCACCTGGTAGAGATCACTCCTGAAACTGCAGAACAGGAGTGATCTGACACTCAGGGTAAAATCTGCAAGCTTATTTTACATCACCTTAATCATCAGTTTAAGTTAAAAGCGGAAATCTTGGAGATGAGGAGTAGCCAGTGATAGTTTTACCAGGGCTTCTGTCTGTGTGTAATCATCAGTGCAAGAGAAGGGACAAATGGGGAGGGTGCAGAGGCTTACAAAGCAAAGGCATTTGTATGCTTTTATTGCATCTGCTGGAAGCTTCTTATTCCTATACTTATTTACTCAGAGCTGAGGCTTCAGCATTAGCCTGATTCTCACATGTTCGCTGTAATGAATGTGCAGGGGATTCAAACCCATTTTACTGCATGGCTGACTAAGAGACTCAAGCAAGAGGGGCAAAATATAAACTGCCAGCATGAGGTGGAAGCAACACATGAAAAAATTTCATATTGTATCTTTTCAGCTTCTATTTCATTTTGGAAGATGGCATAAAATTCTTACCTGAAGTGATGTTTTTAAAGCCCAAGGAACACGATATGATTCTGTTATGCGACTTCATGATCTTCTATAAACCTCTTCTTAGCTTAATAGATTTCTATTCTGAAGTTATGAGAGGACAAAAAAGAAAATATAGCGTGTTGAAACCGCAGAGCAAGATCAGCAGACTCTATGAAGGAAAGAAAAAAAAATGTTTAACTGGAAAGTCAGCAACTCCTCAGCAATTTTATTATAAATAACTCAATTATATTGTATAATTCCCATGATTGCCAGGGACTTCATTGATTACTCACAATAGTACTGCATTAGGCTGCTGATAATGAGATGTTTATTTTAATAACTATTTTCTATGTAGATGTACTAGTTTGCAGAAGCACTAGGTTAAGGATACTTCAGTTAAGTGACTCCTGAATGAATTTAACATAATAAGGAGGACAGATGGGCTTTCAACTCCACAGCAACAGTAAAGAAAACAAGACATCACTGCAGCACAGATCCTTTCACGCTGTTCTTTTTGCAAATAAAATGTACTGCCTTTCAGCACATTGGCTATTTCTGCTTAGGCTGGTTATAGCATGTAAAGAGCTCAGAATCTTAATCAATAAAGGCTCGACGCTTCTGACGCTTGTGTTAAGCAGCAGCTTACCCTGGGAAGAACAATTTTCCATGTTTCTTTGACACATACTGTAATAAATGGAATTGCAGTGGAAACAAGGTAATGGGTACCTTCAACAATGGTTGCAGATCCTGGCCTAAAATTAGTGATGAAAATAATGGGGTTTGATTTTTACCAGAACTTCAACGAGAAATTAAATTCATTCTACCTGTTCCTGTTTCCAATCCTCATTTTGCAGGCAAACCTTGGTTCCCTTTGCTGCTTTCCCTAACACCTCTTTGATGGGCACATTTCAATATGTGAGCTATTATCTAGTGTGGAAAACTCTCCTGGGAATCCACCTGCAAGTCCATTTCTATGTTCAAAGTCATTATCACTCTGGCTGGAGCCAAAGGCATTCACAATATCTCCAAACAATCAGGGAACATCTAAAGATGCAGTCTCAGCAATTGGAATTTAAAAATCCATTTCAAAAACAGAGGTACTGTAATTTGTACAAAATTATTAGATTTCGCACAACTACTGAGCTATTTTGACAATTTAGTCCTCAAAAATCTGTACCAATAACTGTATTGCAAAATACAGAGGCATTGGCACAGCGTGATGCGAGTCTCTGATCTCAAGTTAATCTTCAGCAATAAAATGACCTAGAAAGAATTTATTTCTGTTACGTGGCTGAGGGGTTTGAGCTACACTCTGCAGACACGAGAGGCCTGGAGAGGAGTTCGTTTGAAATTTCTTCTTGTCATTTCTGTGGAGCCTCCACTTACCCTCATTAATCTTAGAGCAGACTCTGCCCAGCATCTCCCCATGTAAGCACGATTCCCCTGTCGGGAAGCCTGAGCAGATGCTTGGTATAAATTCCAACATTTGGGCCAGCACATCGTATGTTTTGTGTGAAAAAGTCTCTGGACAGGTTTCAGAGGTGCATCTGCAGCCACACGCTCCCACTGAGGGCGTGCCAAAGCCTTTTGGGGAGAGTGTCCAGTCTCCTGCTATCGCTGATGGATCTGCACTGGGCCTTGAGAAAACGCCAACTTTCCCTGGCCAGCACTTCAAGCTCCAACAGCAGAATGGTGCTCCATGGTACCTCTTCTTTCTGTTTGATGCATTTGTGTGTGGGTGGACCCACAGAGATGCTCTGAATGTCTGGTCCCAAGAGTCTCAGTCAATATTAATAATTCTTATCGGTCACAACTCCCGTTTAGACCATACAACAGCCCCATCCCTACTCTGGATAGATAGATCTGTTTGTAACCCAGCAGTAATCCCAGCAGCAAAATTACAGAAATTCATTGAAATATATACAAGGAAAATGTTGGGCAGGGCTGTAGAAAAGTCCTTTTGAAGAAAAATGATATGTGTGTACCTGCACGTATATGGCTGTTGTTGTATAGAGAAAGGAATTAGAGGAGATGTTGCTTTTATAAACTCTCGTGTCTGACAAATAAAGCAACTGCCAGATTTATGCCTGTCCTTTTCATGGAAAAGAGGTTATAAGGATTCTCTCCAGATTATTACAGTCTGTTATGATTTCGCATAAGAAAAACACACCTAACATATAAGAGAAATACTTTAGTGAATCTTGGTCACTTTGAACCCACTTATCCATCACGCTTTGCAAATACAAGCTGCAATAGAAGGAAATATTCTCATCTTTTCTCCAGAAAAGACAAAGAAGTATCAAACCAAAGTTTGTGACAGTTCATCTTCTTAGACAAAGACAAAGCAATTAAATGGTACAAGGGCCAATTCACGTCCATGATATCTGTTTTAATAACCATGATCAAGGCTGGATTTTTGTCAGTTTTTAGTTTGAATCTTAAACTTTAAGAGGTTTCCTGGAGACTCCATCTTAGCATGCATTGTAGAATATAAAACATATATAAATATATATATATATATAATGCTTAGTTTTAATAATTTTAACTAAAACTAATAGTCTGTGTCTAAACATTTCCCTTCTTTTTGTATTAGATAAAAGCATTAACTCTATTTGCTATATAATTCTTTTTAATCTCATCTGCCTTTTACTTTTTAAGATTAAGAATCCTAGGGGAAGCTGCAACTCCTCTCTGTTTTAATCCATACACTGATTTGTCTTTTACTGTACTCTAATCTCTCTCCTGTTTGCCGGAAGACATTGTAGTGATAATTTTCAGGCAAACGAACTACATGAAAAATAAAGCTGATTTTCAGCCAGGTTTAAAGGACAAGACATCACTTGTATGATTTATTTAAAAAAATTTTAAAAAAGAGGTGAGACTAAATAAAATTAACAGCAGCAGAAGCAGTCAAAGAAAATAAATTTTGTCATTCTTTTGCTTAATTCCACATTTGTTTTAATTTAGTGCCTAACCCTTTTGCCATGTTTCTACACAAATTTAAACTCGTTAGATAGCTCTCTGCCTTAATTTATTGCAGCTGTAGATTCCTTAACAGCGCAATGAGGACCACAACACTTCTCTGCTTCACCAGGCAGTCCAATTTTTAATCATTAAGGTACAGAAAAAGACTTTCTAACTTCATGCCCAGTGTAAGTCTCGTTTTTATAATGTGTAAGCATTTCTTCCCTGAAATTTCTCTTCACCAGAATAAGGCAGTCGGTTCCTTGAACGTTTTCATCAAGCCTTCTATTCTTTGCTCTTTTCTATGGTTTCCACTGCCAGCATTTAAACATACACTTTAACACAGAAAATTCATCCTCCATGGCCAAAAATATGTAAAAAAAAAAGGTAAATGAAATCTATACTTGTTCCCATCCTGCTTTCTGTACACTCCAGCAAGTGTACAAGCAAACTGCAAAATGAAATGGCTCTTGAAAAGTAGGAAAAGAAGCCGCTTGGTGCTCACACTGTATCAGAAGGCTGAAAGCAAATTTGCCCTTGAAGAAAGGAATGGAAAGGAGAAAGACACTGGGAGAGATTCAGGCAGCTGAGTTCAAGATTTCTTTTAAGTTTCAAGTTTGTTTGAAACAGAGTTTGACTCTCAGTGCTGCTGACGCTGCATAAAGCGAACCCACCAGTGAGGTTTAGATGAAACCCGTGTAAACAGCAGCAGATTTCATGCTGTTCTAATACAGACCCCTGTGAAAGCACAACTGCTCAGAAAAATATGTAATATACTTCAAGTGAGTGGACCTACAAACCTCAAGAGGCACCACTGCAATGGTTCTGGCCGAATGACTTCTAATTTGACACTGAAGAGGCAACCTACCAAGTAATAACTGTGAAAACTGCACAGGGACAATAATTCAGCTACTGGAGCTGTGTTTTAAGCACAAGGAGTTCTGCTATATATTAGTGCTAACCTCAACACAAAGCTTACCTTGCTATTGGATTATTCCTCTGTGTTTTAATGTGTGATCCCAGCAAAAAACCCCAAACCATAGAAGCTGCTGCAGAGCACACACACACATGTTGATATGCCATGTTGCACATGCTACTAGAAAAAAAACAGAAGTATTTGTGGTGGAAGAACTAACATAAAAAATAGACTCGTTCTCCATCTGAGACAAGTGGCAAACTATGCAGGGTTTCACTGGACAGGGCTGGTAGTGTCATCTTAGCCAAGAATCATCACCGAAGCCCTTTTCCATTACAGCCACAAACCTTTTTTCCCATACAGCACTTCTGCCCTCAGAGAGCTGCTTGAGCAGCAGAACCAGCTCCATGATAAGTGCAAATATCGTGTCCATTTCCCAGAGGCACAATGGGGTTCAAGCACTACCAATCCAGGCCTGAGCAGGAATTAAAAATCAGGAGTTCTGGCCTGGCAGTAGTTACTTCTAGTCCCCGTGAATCTAAAAGCAAACATTAAGGAGGAGAATAGTCATTTATTGATGCTGTTCTGCTCTACTGTTCATAAGATGCATGCTTAATTCCCAACCCTGCGCTCTGCAGAGACCACGAGCACTTAAACCAGAATGTCTCATCACTTCAGTAATGACATCTCCAGGGATCTCCAGTGCAGGGCAGATGAGCTACAAAATCTGAGGAAGTCACTGAGGAGGTGACTGATGCTGTCTTTCTTGGTGCAAACGCTGATTCCCTAAAGCAGGAGCACAAGAACCTGCTGCAATGTGGCGTCATTAAAATTCTGAAGTACATGTTTATGAAAAAATACGTGGGTTTCATTAATCGCCTAGACCACTCTGATTTTGGAGATTCTTTTTTAAAAAGTGCGTCGTGGGGGCAACAAATTAAGATGCAGGAAAAAACACAAAATATTTTCTGTAAGGAAAGTGCAAGACGTGAAGCACAGAACCACACCACGGAGACACAGCAAAACCCGCAGACACTTTCCATGATCAGTGTGCCAAGCCACTTTTCCGGCAGGGCTGATGGGCGCTGTCCCTTTTTATCGCACGATGCTCCCAAATGTGGGTCAGCCGAGCGCACTGCCGGCTCCTGCCGCTCCGAGGAGCCACAAGGCAGCAGAACGGGGAAAATCCAGAGCGGGGAAAATCCAGCAGACAGACATGGTCATTTTCCCTTCGACACGATCCCTGCGAGCGCTACGGAACTTCGGAAAAGCTCAGCGCCTTTTGGGAGCCAGGCGAGAGCGCGTTTGTGGCGTCTCAGTAGGGGAATGCCTGACCTGTCCCGAAGGTTTCTGGTGTTTAAAATCCTGTTCGGAGCATTAGAAAGCTGCTTGCGAGCTGCGGTGTGAGCATCCTTCGGGAGCGGGGAGCGGCGGGACAGCGGCGCCCATCCCCGGGAGCCGCTCCTGCAGCATTCTCAGCTGGATGGATGAATGGAAAAACATTCGTGGGGATGGTTTATGCTCCTGCCTCTCACGGCTGAGGGCTGGAGAGGTGGCAAGGGCCAGCTGAGCAAGCGAACATTCCAAAGGGGATGCGGGGAGCGGGGCGGGAGCAGGGAGCAGCGCTCCCAGCCCCTGCCGGGCACAGCTGCAGGGCCGCCTGGTGCTCAGGGGCTCCGGGTCAGGCGGCCAGGCTGTTCAGGGCGAAGATAAATGCGTATATCTATGGATACAATCCCGGTGACCCTAATCCAGGAGTCGGATTCAGCATTGCCTGCCGTCTCCTCATGGAAATGGGTAGGATGGGGAAGGGAGACGATGGAGCTGCGGCATTGCCTTGGAAGCTTGTGCAATCCCTTGGCGCCTGTGCAAAACCCATGTGATGGCTGGGGATCTCTTAGAAACCTCCTCTTGTCCGAGGGCGTTTCGTCTGGTTTCTATCAGGCTTTGCAAATTTCCCCAAAACGGAGATTTTTTGGCTGTGTGAAGGCTCTGTCACAGGTCAGGTCCTGCTGTGGCCATAGCCCAGGTACGCTCTGAGATGCTCACATTTTCTGTAGCTCTGCCACGCAGCTCTGCTCACCAAGCTGGTGCTTCCAGGCCATGTTTGCTGGATCTGCTGGGAATGAGCTCAGTGTGGGATCCATCCCTGAAACGTTTTCCCTTCTGTTTGTGCACAGAACAAGTGTTTGGCACAGAGCTACATGCTTCTGCCTGGGAAATCCCTTGTAGATAGAGTTGTGTAGAAAAGAGAGACAGCAAGCCGTACAGCAGATGTAGCAGGGAAAACAAAGCTTTGAAGGCAATTTGCCCCAGAGGGATGACTCGAGTGCAATGACTTCCTCATGTTTTCACATATATTGTGCATAAAGACACAAACTTGGGCTTTGGAGTGCAAACCCCTCTCCCACAGACACCTGCATGTCTTTAACACCGTGTACTTTCTATTATAAGTAACAGCAACACCTTGCTTTTGAGGCAGAATCGCGAATAAAATCTCTTCTAAACTCAGCCAGCACTTGCAGACAGCTTCATCCCCCTGCAATCAATACTTTATGGATAAGCTGATGCATGCATTCTGAAGAAAATGAAACAAAATGTACTGTGTCAGTTTACATAATCCAAGAGCCGATAGCCTTCATTTTCCGAGTCACCAAAACGAAGATCTAAAATAAGGAGATTTGCAGACTGGAGTTTAATCTCTGCATGTTTTGCATATTTTTTCCCCCAAAAAACATCTCAAAACTCTTTTAAGGGGAGACAAAACAACTTAAATTGTCATAGCATTTCAGACATAGGCTGAGAAAATGATGTGCGTTGGGAAAAATGCTGCATAAACACCCTTCTTTCTGTGTCATGCTGACTGCCTGACATATTAGATAAGTCAGTGAAAAGCAAAAGCTTTCAGGATCCATCATCTGAATTCGCCTCAGGACTTCAGTTTTCGACTCTATTTAGGTTCCTGCAGCACATGAGGGGAATCCTCCTGGGGTTGTGGACAACCAGAGCCAAGGCCATGCTGGAAAATTGTCTTCTCACAGTCCCCTGCTCTCCTTGCCTTTGTGGCACTGTAGCTGCCACATGCACATGTGCAATTGTAAAGTGTTTTGGTGATGAGAGCTCTTCAGGTGTCCTTGTTTAAAGCGCCATGATTTCCACAGGCAGGTGTTGGCTTCCATGGATCCTGTCAGCTTCAGGCACTGGTTATTCATCTGAACATGCACACAGGCACTCTTTTGTGCAGGGCTGGGTGCACAAAAAATTGATGACTGGGTTGGAAATTATTTTATGAAAGATGGAAACACTCCTTGTTCATGTTTGTCCTCTGTCGTTTGAAATGTTTCTCTCCAGGATCAGATTCTTCCCATGGAATAATTTCAGACGTTTGCTCTGATAATGACTTATCAGGTGTGCGTATGCAACAGAGATACTTGGCAGCTACATGAAAGTAATTTAAAGAAGTATTTTCTATTAATTTCAACAAATATCATGGCAACTAACATATAAATAGTTAAAAAAGAATGGGACACAACAATTTCATTATTTTCAAGGAGAAAAAACCCCAAAACAAAACAGATGAGCACTTTCAGAATAGAAAAGGAAGTAGGTTGTACTTTATGTAGACACTCACCCTTTTATTGGAGTATTTACATCTATACCTTTACATTTGCAGATTTTTACATTTACTTTTTGCATTCCTGCACAGCTCTGCCAATTGTCATGATTTTACAAGATGAAATGAAAAACGTAAAAGATAAGGAAAAAGCAAACACTACAAAATCCCTTGGCTTGAACACCAATACAACTGATACATATTATTTTAATCTAGTACTTCTTGGGCAATATTTGCTTACTATTTAATATTTTTTTATTTAATATTTAATATTTGGTTTTGTTTAACCAGGTAAGATCTCAAGAGAAAACGTGGATGCTGACTGGTCTCTTTCTAACCCTGGGCATCAACCAGGTTATCCTAAACACCCTAAATTTTCTGCAGTGTGCTGTTAGAGCTCCCTGTCAAGTGCCCAAGGCACGAAGGACATGGACCTCACTATTTGGGGACCTTGTGGCAAGGGCAGAGGACCTGCCAGGAAAGCAGAGCCTGCAAGGAAGGCCCACATTTCAACTCAGTGGAACGAAGGTCTGAGCAAGAAACTGTTTTAGCTCAAACAGAAATATCAAAACTGACAAGGAAAAGTCAAACCAGAGCCGTCCAAAGCAATCAACGCACCACCAATTATCCAAGAGCCGAATCTGCTGCTAGGTGCCAGCCAGGGAGACAACACACGCCCTGTCTCTCCTGTTCTCATCTCCCCTGTCAGCCTGCCCCACTGAGTTATTTCTGTACTACTTTGTCTCCTTACTTCAATTTTCATTCTTGAATTTACATCACAGCGTCTCCCTAGAGCCTTCTCCTCATCCTGGGCTACTAATCTGCGGGATGATAAACCCAGGAGACGAAGCTTTTTGAGCTGTTGCAGTAAGCTACGTTTTGGGGTTTTCTGTTCTTGCTCTGTCTGTTCTGCCATTCTTACTGATCTCCTCTGAAACGCGCAGGGCACAGGACAGTGAAGAAGCACAGAAGGAGAGGAGAAGTGTGAGTGAAATTATTGCCCAATGCAGAAGAAGGCTCAAGTTACAACATCTTTAGATGGAAAAACTATCAGAAGTAAGGTTTTAGAAGACGAAATGTCTTCCCTGCTGACAGCACTGTGAGGAATAGCTGCAGGGCAGAATTTTAAAAACAGAGGTTGTCTTGACCTCTCTCCAGCCTCGCATGGTGCTCAGCATGATAGATCAGAGGGAAAAAAATTACAGTGGGTCAAACACAAAGACATATCACATGGCAGAGGAGATGCACCTGCACCCTGGATTTTTCCATGGCTCTGGATGACAGGAGCTAGGATCCTGCATTCCATATGCCTACAAGAAAGGTTTGGAAACAGAGAGCTCAGAAAAGAGCAACAAAATAATTAAGGGACTGGAGGGATTTACCTATGAGGAAGATTAAAAGAACTAAATAAATATGTCTAGTTTGGCTAAGTGATAAGTAGGGAGAGGCATTCTAACCATCTACAAATATTTGACTGACACACACACTAGGGAAGGAAAGGAATTACTTGGCAGGAAACAAGCAGGTGTATCAGGGAGTAATGGGATGAAATCAAGAAATAGAAAACTGAGGCAGAATTTAAGGCAAATCCCCCCGACAATGAGTTCTAATAGTCAGCAGAAAACATACCATAATATATATGCAATAGGGAACAGTCTTGCATTGATAAGAAGGGGGACTAAAGTGACTTGCTGGGCCTTTCCAATCTCAAATACTTATGATTCTATAATTAAGCTTTATTAAATTTAATGACATGTGCCACTTTTTTTTTCAGCAACTTCTGACTGTAGCCTCAGGTCATAAGTGTGCAATTATTTCCCAACTAAAGGTCTTATATTTTGACTCATGAATCCTTCTAAAATTAACTAGGTTGGTCTCCTTTCATTTTTATTTTTTTTTTAAACTTAAATTTAATTTCTATTAATGCATTTTCTCTTATTTTCAATGAGCAGCAGTCTCCCCCTGCTCAGAACTCATAATTCCCTCTTTATGCAAGGCAAGCCTGCACACTTAAAGCTTTGTGGCTCACTGCCTGAACGTGCTCGGCCTCAGGTTGAATTCCTGCTGTGTTCAAGGGAGCTGCTGTTCCCAAGCCCAGATGAGCACAGGGGCTCTTCTTCCTCTCAGGGTGAACTGTGTGCAGCAAAGGGGAAAAAAAATATGTGATGTGGTATTTTCAGCTCAGAGTTGTTGATGGAGCTTTGAAACCAGATCATGGCCAAATGAAAAGCCTCATGTCACCGCTCACCCTGGTGTCACAGCGCCACTCAGCAAATGAAAACAGGTGTTTGTGTGGTATTGCCCAAGCTCCTGGCCAGGATCACAGCTGGTGCATAGCAACTTTCCCCTATTTCACTTTGGCAAACTCATTTTTTTGATGCATATGCTCGCTCGTGCCAACAGATACTGCAAAATGTCCCCTGAAATGGGGACAAATCTAGGGAGAGATCAGAAGGTTTTGTGAGCAGTCATTTGGGGGATCCAAGTGGTTTGTTCTGCTCTGTCTCAGACGGTGTGTGCTGCCTGAGGCAGCTGCAGCCTTTGCTGATATTTTGCCATTGGCTGTGTTACATGCACAGTCCCTCGAGGGAGTTCATACAGTGTAATTCCTCGTGAATTATTATCTAAATATATCTTTTGTCCAGGTAACAGTGCTGCTCTCCTCCCACTGTGAAAGGCAATCTGTGATGCCTATTGCTTTTGTGAGCCTTTCTTTTGGTTTCCCCCTGCAGAGCAGCTGCAGACTGGGTACACTACACCATCAGTGGCTGACATTCCTACTCCCTTCATCCTCGACTACTTGCTCAAAGCTCCTCTCTGCGATGTGTGCTGAACTCCAGCCTCAGCCGAGGCAGTGAGTGACAGCAGAGTTTCATCTGGCGTCAGGATGTGGTGACAGCAGTGACTGCAGACACTCTGGGGCAGCGCAGGGCCTGGGCTCCCTCCTGAAGGATGGGACACAGTGTCCCCTCTCTGCTCCCTGCCACAGCATTCCTGATCCTGGAGCTCCTGCCTGCCAGCATGTGTGATAGTCGCTCCTCTGAAGAGATCAGAGGATGTGGGAGCCTGTATTCCATCCTAGTGCGAGTCAATCCTCACTGAAAGATGCTGGGCGTTGGCATAAAATATTCCGAACACTAATTACCAGAAATCTGTTTTCCAAATCTTCGCGTTTTTAAGATAACACTGCAGCAGCCAGGCTGAAGTGGGATAACGAAACAAAGCTCTGTCTGCTGTCCCCTCGTCCCCCAGCCCCTCTGCAGCCCTGTGTGTCCTTTCCAGCACGGAACTACTGAGATGAGGGGGCTGATAGGAAAGCTCAGTTGCTGAGTGCATTTTGCAGGAGGTGTGGCTCCAGCACAGCTTCCTCAGCAGGAGAGAGCCCCAGGGAGCCCTGGCTGCTCCTGGGGATGGCTCAGCACTGCACTGAGTCCAGCCAGAAGTGGGTGATAAAGATGTAGGCAAAGGAAGGGAAGAAAGAATGAGAATATTTGCCTCTTTTCCCAAAGCAAGAACAGACAAAATCTTGCTCTCTTTTTGAAAGCCATGAATCCAGTTTTGGCCTCTGTGATAAATGTCCTGAAGCATCTCAATACTTGGGGTACAAGAACAGGATTACTGCCTGTCAGAACTTGTCAATCTTTCGAATATTCTGCCCAAAGCAGTAAAAAATTGAGTAATAACCTGGTACTGACAGCTCTTCGTTAATGTGCAGCAAGCTTCAGCCATTGCCTTAGCACACAGATGAGACTCTCAGCTTATTAAAACAACTTCTGAGACTCTTTCTCTGTTGCAGTTTTGGTCTTAAACCAAGAAGAGGAAATGTCCTTTCACATCTGGCCACCAAGTAAAAGTCCTTCTCCAGATCTGGTCTTTTCAGGAACATCTATTACATATACCATATATTTATAGCTTTACTATTATTTATACCATATTTATAGCTTTCCCATTTTGGGAAGTCTTTTAGAGTACGTGTTACAGTGAATGCCAGTTTAACCTATGTGTTGTTGGATAGGAGAAAAAATAATCTTCTGTTTTAGATTAAAAATCCAAAGCCAAGACTTGAGGCTTCTAAATACACATTCTTTGGGGCTTTGTGTGGCATCTTAGTTTTGTGTGCATTTTTATGTTCAATAACTAGGCATTTTTTACTTCCCTAACAGTTTTCACTGTTACAAAATGCTTTCCACTAAGTAACCAACATTTTCACCTTAATTTTAGGCCATTTTTGCTTCTCACACATACCCAGCCCCTGGGAAAACAAAAGTTCCAAGCCACATATTTTTGCATCATTCTGCTTATCACTCACAGAAAATACAGAGGAAAAATACCCCACATACCAAGCTCCTTGTATTTTCTCCAGGCTGCTTGCGAGCTCTTTCATCAGTTAGATTTTTTTGTTTTAACTTCTCTGTGGTGACTATTGTTGCTTATCTCTTCAGTTTTTTGATTCTTTCCATACCTCTCAGCATAGACACTGGAAAAAACAAACAATCAAATAAATAAACAAAGAAACAAAAGCCAACCCAAACCCTAAATATAAAATAAAGAGGCTTCTTTCTGAGGCTTCTCAACTGTCAGTCAGGCACTCTGCACAGTTACTTTACAGAGCTAGAGGTAGTTTATATATTTACTTAGAGTTTCTGTTGAGCAGGAAAGAAAATACATACTTCTGGGGATGCACAAAAGGAAATAGCAGCTTATTTATGCATAGGGAACAAATTACCTTTGGGTAGAATAAGAATTCTACAGTCCAGAATTGATGTGGTCTTCCAGTCATCTTAAAGAATGATACGAAATCTTTCCTTGCTGCATTTTTTAAATGAAAATGAGCTATAACTTTGCGCCACTGAGGCCCTTGGATTCAGGACATTTGCACACTCTGTGGCTCCTGGCAGGCTCCTGGCTCACTTCTCTGGAGGTAATTTCACTGTGACAGCTGCGAGATAACATCGATAGATTGTTCTGCAAAATGTAACTTTCCATTAGGAGCCGGGGGGGACTATTCTCTAGCAATCAGAACTCTTTGATAAACATTTATTTTTGTCTTCTTCAGCCAGACAAGACTCTGCTCCAGAGCTTGGAACATCTGCCAGAGCAGATCTGGTTGTACTCCTTGTAGCTACTGGAAATCCATACAGTGGCAGTCGCTAGCAGTGATAACACTGGTCAGACATGCAATGCCATTTCTAAGTGTGCTCTTTACTATATCCCTAAGCGAAGATCTTGTCTCCTTTCTGCTCAGGCCTGGCCAAGGGCAAGGGGACATATTTTTTTGGTGTTTTGTATGTATTTCTTTTTAATCTCCAAGTTTACAGTGACAGCAATATTTTTTTTTATTTAAATTCAAATTACATATGAGGTTTCAGACTCCAAAATTTCTATCCTTCCCCTGCAGCTGCCTTTTTGCAGAGCAGCTAATTTTCATTCCAGGGATGACGTACGGAGCAGCCCACCAGTTAACACGAGAGGCAGCCATCTGACAAAGGACTGGGAAAGGACTTGGGCTTTCTGTTCTAATAATCACAAGTGCCAGTAACAGGACGGGACGAGAGGCTCAAACAAAAATAAATTAATTAGCAAGGACATTATTTATGCACTGGGAATTCCTAGTGTATGTGGTGTCTGCTCTAATAACCCATGGACAAATCACCTCCTTTCGCTGCAACACCTTGGGGAGAGGGCCTGCAGAGGAAGACAAATGTAAGTTCCCATCTAAAGGGAAAAGGATAAGAAGCAGCTGGAAAATCTGCAGGGAAAGGCCCTGCATGAGCATAAAGAGCAGAGTGATCCATGTGGAGGCCTGCCCCTCACCACAGCTCCTCTTGTTAGACACGTTACAGAGTGATCTGTACTTAATTCCAGCAGGACTGTGGCCCATGGGGATCTGATCGTTCCCAGCTTGCTGCTCCCAGTGCAGTGAAACAGAGGTGAGCATGGAGCTTTTAGGAGAAAAGAAAAAAAAAAGGAAAAACATATGCAAAAAAAAAGGAAAAACTTTTCACAACATTTTTTAAAAACAAACGTAACCATATAATTTGTCTTACATTGTAATTACTTCTCTGTTTGAGATGCTCGGTATTTTCTGCCATTGTAATTTCACACGCTGGATAATTAGTATCCTCTGCTCAGGAACAACAGGAATGGCTGCGTGGCAGGAGAATGCTTTCTGGATGGTGCTACAATAAAATATCGTCTCATTTCTTCTCAGTGCATGACTCAAATCCAGGTGTGCAGAGGAGTAAAACTGAAAGGCCAGAATATTAAGTTAAAAACCAAAGAAAGATACTTTGTTGAACAGTCCAGCAGAGCAAAGAAAAATCACACTGTATAAAATTGATATGAACGTGAACATCAGTTCAAGAACTGATAGGAACGTGAGCATGAAATTGGTGTTTTGAAACAATCCCCTGCAGATGACCCTTAGAATACAGCCATTGACTCCACATGGAGGTAAAAGTCTGCCTCTTTTTGTTTCTGGGGGATCTGACACAGAACTTGAAATAACAAATCTCTGTAGAGTATTGCCTGAAATACCGATTTTTAAAAACTGTCTAATGATTCAGTGCAAGAATATCGCAGCTGTATCCAAACTCCATTTCAGTCCTATGGAAGCAAAGTATGATGTGCTAGGAAACAAATACACAGTTTCCCTCCTAAAATAAATCAATTGATTGAGAATTATATCACAGGATTTTTAAACTGTGGATATTAAGTTAGTGATGACTTCTTTAAAGCATTTCTTAAGCTATCCTTTGCACCAGGCTTTAAACAGCCTCACAAAACTTTGGACTGAAAGCTGTTACATATATTCTTTGAAATCATTGTTTCAGTTTGAAATATGTATGATGATGGATAAGGAATTTAGATTTATATGCTTTGCCATTGCTTACCTCGGTTACAGAATTTGGGTAACTGTATCCAGAGGGAATGTGGTAAATATTGCCAACACAAGGTAAAACCGAATGCTTCAACAGGACATGAGCTTACTATGATGACAGGAAAATGCAAAGGGGTGAAAAATAAGTTTCCATAAGTTTTGAGTGACAAAATTTGCACTTACAGATCTGAATGGATGCCTCAATTCTCTGACAAAGATGTCTTTCACTGAGGTTACTGTTACTCTGCATTTTAAATGGGGACAAACACCTTTCCTCACGGAGGTGTCCTGTCTGCTAGAAAACGACAAGGAAAATAGAAAGGAGGTTATTCCTAAACAACATTGTTCTTAGGTAAGAAACTACTTTTACAGTCAGTTTTTCAAAAGTAATATACAACCCCAAGCACAGCGAGGCAACAGCCTAGAACAGTAATTGCAGCTGATCTCAGCCAAACTTGAGAAATAGCTGAGAGCATATAGACAAGAGGAAATGCAAATTCCTCAAATCATACCAGCCAAAAAAAGGTATAATGGAGTCTCGTACGTTGTAGAATCCAAATAGTAATATTTAAATGCAATGCCATTATCCGATTTCTAGGAAAGAATAATTTCTGGAGTTCATTAGAACATTATGAATTTCACTGTACTGCAAATCGTTTTGAATTTAAAACTGCAAACTAATTCTTAATAGAAAGATAAAACCTAAAGAGGAAAAATAAATCTTACAGGATCCTCCTAGAATTAATATTGGATTCTCCAAGTTCAAATTACAATAATACCATCATCAAGAGGGTCCTCAATTAACCTCATCTGACATTCCAAGCAGAATATTTTAAGGGTTGTGAAGCATGAAAATAGAAACTTCAATTAAAGACTGACTTCATACATTGGACAGCCTCTGAGAACAATGTGAAAAATTATGTAACCAGCCCGGTGCTTCGGTAAACACCCACAGATGATGGAGAGGAGCCTGACAAAATTGAGGATCAGCATCCTAAATCCTTTCTCAGGTAGAGCCTGGGAAGATTAAGAGCTTGTTTACACGGGGGAGCAGGGACTCCCTTCCCATTCTTCCCATTTCGGTTTCTGCATGTTCGGCTGAGCGGCACTGCACAGCACAGAACTCAGCGTGCGTGAACTGCTGAGAGAAAATATATTCTGTGCCTCTTTTGGAGCTGTGGCGGATTCAGAGTGCATCAAGCGAAATAATGCTAATATTCCTTGGGTGCCACAGGCAGCTCCTGCCTGTGCGTCCCCACCAGGAGCTGGAACACCAGGGGGAGGCCAGGGCGAGCCCTTGGCTGGGGAAGCGCAGCCCAGAGCCCCCTTGGTGACACTCCCACGTTAATGTCACTGTGCTGTGGCACCAGGGCATGGCCTGCCTGCAGTGGGACAGCCATCCCAAAGGAAAGGTTCAGGTTGCAGTGTGAGGAAATGTGGCTGCAAGGCTCTCTCTTCAGGTGGCTGATTTGCTGAGGGGTCAGGGCAGGGTTTTTCTGCGCCTCTGCACTCAAGCGAGAGGCCAGTGTGAATCTTTTTACACCACTGCTATAAAACCTGTCAGCACTCTGCATAGGCAGCTTGTTAGTGCCGAGAAACTGAGCTGGGCTTGTGACTATTTTTGCCTTTACTTTTCTCCCTTTTAACTTTCCTTAAGCTTCTATTAGATGTAACCAATATTATGTCTTTTGACACACCTCCAGGACCTGTTTTCCTGTTTATCTGCTGGATACTTGTAGCTGTTTGAATTTTTAGACTTTCTTCGGTGACTGTGGCAGAAAAAAACACTACTTAAGCTTGCTGCTTGTTGTGTGCATTTAAAATTTCCAGCTCCCACTCTGACTATCAAATGGGGCTTTATACGCATTTTGACAAGCCCTATTTTATTTCATGCATGCTGCTAGCCCTCTCCCCTACATGTTCTAAGGGGTAAGTATTTACCCTGCTCAAGCCCAGAAATGTTGGTTAAAAAAAATTGTGAGAATGTATTGATTCAGTGCATCTCAGCTATCCATCCTAAGCTGTTCTGCTCCCCCTTTCCCTTCTGCCATCTCACATACATTTTCTCCTTCCACTCCACTTCTGTTTGGCTTCTCCCAGCAGGAAGGTTTCTCTTACCAGAGCAGTCTCAAAATGTGACTGCTGGCTCCTGTCTTTTCATGCATTTAAAAAAAAAAAAAAATATAAACACTGCCTCCCTACCCCCCAAAAACTATTAATAGAAGGGTACTTACTGCGCACAGTGCAAACTAAGAATAGTGTTAACTACTATATCCTAATTAGCAGAGTACAGGCATGCTCTCATTTTAATCAATGGGTTTTGAAGTCCCAGCTTTCGTGGTATGCAATGAAATACATTTCAGAATGCCGTGCCACAGAGCTCTATGGCATATATCATAGGCATTTTCTTCCCCAATTACAAAGGGCAGAATTTCTGTAGCAGAAACATATTTTTGAGGCTTTTTCCCAGGATAAAACTTAGCAGTGCAGCTGCAAATCAGCTCTGCATAAGAAATGCACAGACTGAGGGAGCAGTGAGGCAGGAGGCTCTGGGCATCATTAACCCCTGGTGTTCTGGACAGTTATTTCAAAACATATCTGCTGCCTCTGTGCCCTTTGTGCCTGTCCTCGAGAGGTGCGACCCAAACTGTCTTGGACAGCAAATCCAAGGTGAGAAGAAGAAGAGTTCATGGCAACAGGAGGCTTAAAAGGCTTCAAGGGTTTTGGTTTTTTTCTTGGTGAATTAATCATTTTGAAATGTTGCACCCTTGCGATCCTTTCTTGTCTTCAATGGTTTCCTTTGGAAAGGAGGCTCATACAAGGAAATTTTCTGTCTACTTGCATGTCTGTCTTTCCTCCTTGCCTTTCCGTAATCTTTGAACTGTCAGTAGCTTTTCAGACCCATCTGACAAAAAACATCAGGGTTCAAAAAACCCAGAAACTTTGAATGAAACTCTGGGGAAATGGAGACTGGGACAGACCAGCAGCAAGGCTGTGGGCTGAGCCACCCTGTCCCTCAGCATGTTTCAGTCTTCCACCAGCTTCATTT
The DNA here is from genome assembly GCA_013397895.1 of Origma solitaria. Classification (NCBI taxonomy): domain Eukaryota; kingdom Metazoa; phylum Chordata; class Aves; order Passeriformes; family Acanthizidae; genus Origma; species Origma solitaria. Next base: position 628,754 of record VZRL01000718.1, read on the forward strand.
CTACCCATGGGTGTGGAACAACGTGTTGGTTGCAGCCTGTGTAATTTTGCACAGTTTCTTGAAGCAGTCGTATCTTCTAAATAGTTATATCTTCCTACCTGTGTTTTGCAAAAATAAATATTTCCGTTATTCATTGGAGATGTGTTTTTTACGAGGCTCATAGCACTGGCTACATAAAAGAAAAAGTACTTTTCTCATACTTTAGGTGTTTTAACGGTTCAATAGGTTAATATTAAACAAAATGGAATTACAGTGGGAACATCACACACTATGAAAGCAGTATTCCTCCACTTTAAAAGGTCTTTTTTTAATATCCCTGCAACATTCACAAAACAGTCTGTGAACTCCTTAAGAACTAATGTACTAAAGGTTGATGAAATGCACTAGAAAATGTTAAAAAAATAAAAGGCAAAAAAAAGAGGGGAAATAATATAGCTCTGAATTTTTATCATCACTGTTTATCCTTCATATAGACCCCAGAAGTCTTCTCTGATTAAGTGATTAATTGTCTGGGGAAAGTGTGATTTTGAGGAAGGAGTTTCTCTTCATTTGTCTGCTCCCTTAGCTGTTCAAAGGAGAGGATGCAGTTGTGTGAGAAAGGCAGGCACTGCCCAGCAGCTGCTAGCCTACTTACAGCATAGTGCCATCTGCCCTCTGCTTCCCAAGCCTTCCATCGTGCTCCACGAGCTCAGCTGATAGTTAAATTGCCCTTTCTTGTGGTTTTTATTATTTAGAAAAAGGCAGGAGAGAGTCTGCCAGAACAAGAATTCAGCCATCCCTATTAATGTGATCAAGGTGTTGGGAGAGTCTCTTACCTGTTTTGCTCAAGGGAATAGCTCAGGCTGAGCAGCAAACAGTGCATCTTGTGCCCTTGCTAATCATCCCACCCTGATTGGGATAAAGCACAAAGCCACAATAAAATACAAGGCCAAAAGTCTTGTCCAAGCTGGGCTGCATTCATCCCCTCCTCCCTGCCTGACATGCATTGGTAGAGACCAGCAGTGCCGTAATGGGCACTTTTTATTCAAAGCACCTTGCAAAAATTCCAGACTGTCAAATGGGCAGATCTAGGAACGGATATCTGTGAATTTTGCCCCGGAATTGCAGTAGCAGAGAGGAGGATTCACAGCACACCAAAAAAAAAGGAAAAAAAATCACAATGCTTGTCGCCTACACACAAAAAATAGATCAGAGTGGGTAGGGAGGTGGAAGCAAGTGCACTGAGACAGATATAGTGCGGCACTGAATATGCAACTGCTAAAGGGGTCAGACTTTTGTGCAAACCAAGCAGGTCACACAGGCAGGTCTGAGAGAAGCTATTTCTGCTGATATTCAAAGCCAACTGTCCCTTTTTGAGCATTATTCCCTTGCTCTACCTTATACCCATCTGCATAGTGACTTTTCTCCCACATTTTGTAATTTTTTGCTGTTTGCTATCATCAGCTACTCACTAGAAATAATAACAAATTGAATACCTAGATTAAAAAAAAAAAAAGGCAGCCAGACTCTAAAATTTACCAATTTAAATTAGATTAAGAAGAAGTGTTCAAGATGAGCTAAAAGCAAATTAGATAAAAAACAAGCTCTGCCCAAGAAATTGCCTCTACATGCCAGAAAAAGGCGAGCCTACTTTCTTCTCCAAACGAAAAATCAGCTCTTATGCAGTGGCCAATATCACAGAACTTCTTTTTTCTGTCTCTGTCTAGTTTTTAAGAAGATCCTCACTGCATCGCACCAGGCACAGATGTAATCAGACAACTTTTAATCTTTCTTGTAAGCCAATCCCCTCAGCAATCACTAGCATTGCATTTCTTTGAATTCCTCTCCAACTGCTCGGCATCATTATAGTCAGGGTTTGTCCAGCCCCCTACACTACGTTCTATTTGCCATCCTCAAAAAGGGTTACTGTTCCTCCCTGAATAAGAGTGTGGTGGTTCTTCATATGCAGACTGAAAAAATAAAAATAAAATAAAATGCAAAAATGGATGTTTTGCTGTGATATTACATTGCAGATTCACATCTAATTTCTGCTGATATTTTCCACTCAGTGTTTTTCAACATTGCTGTTTTCCAAATTTTTCCTGCCACTGAATCTGTATGTTTGATTAATGTTTTCCCAGATGTCTAAACCTGGGGAAAAAAGGCACTTTTGGTCTCATTTTGTTAAGTGCTAGGAATCTCTTTGATGATCCATAACTAATTTTACTGTACTTGTCACAAAGCAGATGTGTGGCAATAGTCACCTAAACAAGCTGCATTCAGTCATTACAAACTCCAGAGTTCTCCTTTCTGTCTCCCCCTCTTTTTTGTGTTTATTTTTCATTAGTAACTAACCTGCACAGTTTATTGTATTCTATTTCACTGCCTTATTGAACACATTTGACATGGGAGTTATACAGTTGATCCATCCACATTTTATCCCCTCTTTTTCATTTCATCCTTATGTAGAATGTCAAACTAGGATGCCATTTCAGGAATACAGTTCTTCATTTTGGCTATTTTGTCTCAATCACTTTGCATTAGCTCTCCCTAGTTCTAATTTACCTGGAAGATTTTTGCATTCAAAGGATGAAGAGCCTTTAAACATTAAGAAGGAGAACTATTAACATGAAAGATTGTAAATAATTCCCACTTAAAGAAGTGGGAAAAAGAAAAATTATCTCTAACTTAGCATCCATAATTTGCTTCAAAGCTAATCTTTATCTCAGCCCTCTCTCCTGGAACAGTAGAAATCACCTCTGAATTGCCCCTCACATTTCTGATAAGCTTCAGCTATCACAACAGCAGAGAGATGACTGATGCTGTTGAATCTGACAATGGGAGGAATTTATGCAACTATCTAAAAAAGAAACTACCCCTTTGTGACTGTACAGAAAACACAACTGTTTAGACTTAACAGAGTAGCTGAGGCTGGAAGGCATCTCTGGAATCCTCAGGTCCAAGCCTCTGCTCAAAGCAGTGTCACCTACAGACAAGTTGCTCGGGGCCATGCCCCGCTGGGGTTTGAATATCTCCAATGATGGAGACTGAACAGCCTCTTTGGGCAACCTGTGACAGGGTTTAATCACTCTCACAGTGACAAAAAAATACCAAAGGGGGCTTTCGTTTTCTTTTGTTTAAAAAGAGTATTTTACATTTCAATTTGTGCCCATTTACTGCTTTTTAAGGTCACATCTCATTACACTCACAGAATAGATTTCTTGCCAAGGTATATTCTTCATGTAAAAAAAACCAGCCACAAAAAATGCACCTATTTTTCTGCAGAAGTTGGTGAAATGTACTTGTAGCACCAGCGTAGATATTTGTGCTACTGGACAGATCGAAGTCCTTAAGAAAAATAAGCAGTATTGCTTTAATGCATGTGAAAAATACACTGGCTATATACAGAAATTAAGGAATTATTTGCCAGTGAAGGTTGGAATACAAGCCATAGAATAATTTATATAATAGTGGATATTAAGAGAGAAATTACAGTACTGTTCTTTTTCATCCTTTCAAAACTTTAGGTTAAGTTACTTATTTGGTTCTTAGTCTTAGATTCCTTTTCAGTGAGAGGTGTGGATGTGTGTGTGTATGGTTGTATGCACATTTGGTCTCTAGAGAAAAAAAATAGGTGAAACTTAGAAGAATTTTGTGTTTGAGTCTCAAAACTGGACATGGGAGAATCCAGGACGAGTCTCTGGTAGAACATTTGAGCAGGTCTGAAAGAAGCTATTTGTGCTGATATTCAAAGCAGGCTGACTACTCAAATCCCTGATGAGGGTAATCCAACCCATCCTCGACACACAAAGTGAAGCTTTGTAGGAAAGCAGCCAAGAAGTACTTCCTGTGTTTCCCATCTGGATGACCAGGCAGGAGCTGGACTTTGAAATATGGCAACGTGTACACCTTTCCCTCAGCCCAGACAGGGCACATAGCTGGAAATGAGTAATTGGTGTAATGGGCGATTTAATTTTGGCAACTAAAGTTGGTGCTCTGACAGGGACCAAGGTATCACCTTCAGTTTGGAGGTTAGTCAGGTGCAGGATGAAATTTCTGTTCCAAAAAAGGAAAGGCAAGCCCACAAAAATGCAAGTGGCTGGCTAATAGATGCTGCCTTTTGCCAGAAAGGCACTTGAATTTTACCCTCCTGAGGTAAAAAGTGGTTCTTCATGATATTTCAGAAACTCTGGACCTCAGTTGTGCTCTGAACCTTTTGGACAAAAACCTTGAGGGGACGTGTTAGAAAAAGAAAGGGTTACCAGTTTTTGCTGGTTTTCTTATTTTTTTTCTGTGGAGTTTGTTTTGTTTTGATTTTTGTTTTGGCTTTTTTTTTTTTTTTTTTTTTTTTTCTTTCCCGTGGATTTGACAGTGGGTGGAAAACGGTGACTCAGACATTGTCACAATGTTGGAACTCCTCTGCCTGGAAGGGTGCGATGCCATGTGCTGTGGGGAGAAGGGGACGGCGTGAGGAAGGGGAGAGAACGAGGTGCCTTTTCTAGGATTAGAGCTTCTCTAAGCTTCCAGAAGAGAGGAAATTCAGATGTTTAGCTGGCAGCAGCTGGTGATGAGGGAAGAGCCCTGGCTCAGTTCCTTGCTGGGCTCAGGGATCAGTTTCCCTCCATCTGTTAGGAGCTGCTGATTAGATGAGGTAGGTTAAATCTTTTTTCCCTCTGCTCTCCCTTCCCAAAGGTTGTGAAATCATTTATTTGTGTTGCTGGGAGCAAAGAGAAGAGAAATGAAACCACAAAGCCAGTGCAGGTTGCAGAGGCTGGAAAGAGATGATTAGAGTGATTGAAGATTGATGGAAGTGATAAGGTTGGTGAAAGGCTACAGAAGGGAGCGGGGAATGATGAGTTTACTTAATGGGATACCTTAAGTTTCTCTGTCAGGCTGCCTTGTTTGCAATCTGTTTAATATTTGCTCTTACCTTCTAGAGAATAACAGCGGCTTGGTGTACATTTTCTGGAACTGTTTTCAGAAAGGACAGATTTATGTCTTCAAGCGCGTGAATTGGCGCGGAGGAAGAGGAGTTGCTGCCCACATTCCGTGGGCCGGGGTGGCTTTGTCTCAAGGCCATGCTGAAACAAAATCAACTGCACCATGTTACAGCGATGTTTTCCTCCTACAGGCACTTCTGAGCTGAGTGCCGTGGTGATTAAACTGAGATTGTACAGGACCGGAAATCGAGGCTGGTACAAGCTCTTCGGGCAGCAGTGCCCTGACATCAAGCTCTGGCAGCTTTTAGAGCAATAAAGCAGACACGCGGTTACAAAAATTAAAATAACCCAAAACAAACGAAAATAGACACTGGCAGAAGCCTTCCAGCAAATCGCAGGCACGCAGACCAAATCCAAAAGGAAAGAAAAAATAAGAATAATGTTATTTCTGAGGGAGAGGAGGAACCTTTCTTTATTCCTCTTCTAGCCTCTTGTCTCTCTTCACTTTCTGTGACTCTTCTTGCATTCCTTACCTCTCCTGCTATGATATTGATCTGTCTCCTGTTAAGGCATTAAATTCCATAATACACAAGACACGAGGCTGCTCTGTCTGTGCTGCAGCCTCTTTTCTGTAAGAGGGAAAATGAATTTGGTGACGTGGATCCTTAATCTCTAAACCAGCACTGGGGTTTGACAAGAAATTAGGCTGAGATTATACAAGGCTCGGCTAAAGTTGGTTGCCTTTGTCAATTCAAATTTGTAAGGTTATTGTAGTCATAAGTTTTCTTAAATGGAAACAAAAATGTGCATTTTTTTTCTGTCTTAATTAGTGTAAAGAGGCAACTGTGCTAAGTCAAACATTGTTTTCTTACTTACAAAGGAAGTTTTGGGTGAGAAGGGACCTTAAAGAGCATCTAGTTCCATCCTGCTGCCATGGCCAGGGACATCTTTCACTATCTCAGGCTGCTCCAAGCCCCATCCAGCCTGGCCTCGAACACTTCCAGGGATGGGGCTCCACAGCTGCTTTGGAATAGATCCACCTATTCCAGTGCCTCACCACACTCAGAGTAAAAATTTCTTTATGATATCTTATCTAAATGTACCCTATTTCATTTTCAGCCTGTTACCCTTTTTTTAATTAATAACTTTCCAATAAACCATCCCTCCCCACCTTTCCTGTGGGCCCCTATTAGGTACTGGAAGACACGAGTCCTCGTAAGGTTTTCAAAGTTAAATATTCCTCTCCCCCCAGGACTGGAAAACCAAGATGGCCAAGAAAGCTCCCATGAAGCATTTTTCTAACATGCTCATTTATGTCCCAACCTAGCTAATTTACATCTCAATTTACATATATCCCACAGTGCTTCATTCCATTGATTAGACACCAGTGTATTTACATTTCCATCACTTCCACATAACAGCAGTGGTAGGTCACAGTGACCTTACAAATATCTTGTCAAAGCCTTTTGTGTCAAAACAGCACAACCTCAGAAATGCACTATCAAAACATCCCCATCACCCAATGTCAAAACAGCTTCATCACAGAGCCTCAGCACATTCAGATCCAACAAATTAACATATCAAGGCTTTATTGCTTTAATATCCAAGTAAAAAACAAAAATATAATGCCTTTCCTGTGAAAAGAAAATTGTTCTTGCTCCCATTTCCCACTGCTAATTAACCAAGTTCCTGGGGTGTCTCTGGAGTGATTTTTTTTTTTTTTTTCTGACAGTGTCACTACACTGACCGACATTTTCATTTCCTCAAATTTGCAAAAGTGGCTGGAAAAGGCTTCTGGGAACTTGGCCTCAGTGACTGCCAAAGCAGTAACATTCCTGCCTAAGTGTAAGACTATTCAACAAAGTGAAGGACACAACTGAAAAATTTTGCAAACAAAGCCAATATGCAGTTCTGGACCATCTCCTGCTGCATTTAAATTATCTCATTGTCCAATTTTCAGGCCAGACCTATCTTAGTGCTTGGTTGCACTGCAAGTGACTAGATAAATTAGGAAGGGAGAGGCACACGCTAAATTTTTTTCTTTTCTTTTTTCTTTTTTTTTTTTTTTCTTTTTTCTTTTTTGGTAATTTAAAGGAAATGAGATGAACAAACCCCAAGGATTAAATCTAACTGTTTATAAATCACAGTCTTAGTGGCTCCTTTGCCCTCCTGCCCATCTGCATACGAGGCAGAAAAAGCACCTAACCCTTATGCATAACCACACAGTTTCACACCAGTGCAACTGAATCCATGTGAATCCCATAATTTGAATTTTAAAGACTCTCAGTCTCTGCTTTGTTTCTAAGGGAGGTTTTCAGGGCCTCATCCCACCACAGGACAGCATGCTTGAGTGTAAACATAAGTAACATCCAAATATATGGGCAGTCAGGACAGCAACGTTCAGTGTATTCTGGAATTAGGACATGCACAGACAATAAACTGAAAATGCAATACTGCACTCAGCTAATCTGGAGTGTCAGCACTGCAAATATTCATGTTCGGGCAGCACTCACAATTTCAGGCAATGACTTTCTTAATAGGTAAAACACTCGAACGCAGAATAAATAAATATAAATCAACTGGTTACATCCTTTCCATTATTTTTTCTTCAGGACATTAGCTAACAACCAAAGCAATTAAATTTACAAGCAAGAGGGAGGTCATAGGCACTGAGCTCTCAACTCACTGACCTTCCAGGGGAGACACAGTGTCACAGCCATTAGCACTGGGGCAGGATCTGCTGCATTTTGCTCTGCTTCCCACGAGTCCTCTCTGGGGCAGCTCGGGGTGAGGCCATGAATTCACATTGATTATATCAAGGAAGAACAAATCAGAAGCAGCAGTTGCAAATTTGTAGAAACAGACCTGACTGGTGCCTTACTGTAATCCCCAAGAAAAGCAACTGGGGGCACGACCACATACCTTGATCTTGTATAAACCCCTTCTACTTCATTTCTCAGATTTGGTTCACTCCAAAAGTAATTCTTTTGAAATATATGATTTTTTTTTTCATAATAGATTTACAGTGACTCCCATGTAAGCTCTCTCCTTAAAAATAATGTCTCAGTATATAGGAGATATTCCCTCTATTTTAAATGAGAAGACTGCTTCAGAATTCATGAACTTCTTGAGTGTGACAGATGTGATGAGATAGAAAAACAACTCACTCTGCGCTAATTGTGGCCTTTAGTTTATACTTAACTATGCTTTAATGGATTGTTACATTTATTCGTACTTTGCTTTCATTTTCTAAACCATAAAATAGTGACTTACAGTCTGTAGTCTGAGGACTAATCTCAAGATTTCAATGCCCAGCTTCGCAGCAGTGAAGTCTCTTAATGTTAGCGCTTCTTGTTTTCATCTGCTTTTCCAAGCTCTTCACTGGAAACGAGACCTGCAAAACTGATTTAAAGTCAAGGGGGGAAGTTCTTCAGATCTCTCTGGCAGAAACTTCTGCTGCCTGAGAGTCGGAAAGGGAAACAGGAGCTGTTTCCATGGGTTGATGTGACCTGGGGGAATCAGATGAAGCGACACACACGTGTGTAAAAATCGGTACTGGGGAAGAAGAGCACTGTGGGGTGCTCCAGCTACAGAAGGGAACAGAAAAAAAAGAAGTGCAGTGGTTGGGTGAAGAGTCAGAAGAGAGACACATGTACGAAGGAATGAAAGGACCTCATGAAATGTAAAGCAGCGCCAATTTGTTCCTTTAGGGCTTTGATTCCATTCGAATTTTGCTGTCCAAAGAGGGATGGCTGAGGGACCTGAGCTGGCTCAGCGGGAAGGATGAGAGGAGGCCACAAGGCTGCATGCCCAGAACTTCCAAAAAAAGTGGCTGAAAAGGCTGCTAATGGTGAAATGGTGAAAAGTTTCCATTGGAAAAGCTTCCATACCATGGGGCATCCCATGGAAGGACTGAGAGAAAAGCTGCCTCAACTGGACAAAAACTTCATTATTAATAGAGCTGAGGGAGAAAAAATATCAGGGACAGCAGAGGAAGAGATGTAAAATGTACTTAATCGCCTAAATTCTCTGCAAATACAGAGCAGGAGCACCTTTGTGGCTGAACCACTTGGGTTTCAGCAGAAAATGCAAAGTTATTTCAGTTCTCATTTCCCACCTCTATCACCTCATATCTTTACAGGTTTAGGATTGTTTTACTTCCTTTTGCAGTGAAATGATGGCAGAGCCTGCAGAGCATGCTAAAAGGAGCAAACCACAGTACCAGGCCTTCACAGAGCCAGACTGTCCCAAAATACTGGCGATGGCACTGGCGGACAGAGATAAACTCTTTGGACTGAGGGAACAAGAAGGAAAATCCCCACAAAAACTTAAATACAGAACGTGTTCCAGTGACATTCAGCCATCATAGCCTTTGCAGGCAATTTCTCTTCTGGTTCAATATTTTAGCTCAGCCTGCTTAAGTCTTCAGAGGCTGCACTGACAAGCAAAAAGTCCAATTACCATGTTTAGTTTGCTCCTTTTAACATGCTCTGCAGGCTCTGTCATCATTTCACTGTGACAAGAAGTTGGGTGGTTTTTTCCTTGTAGCAAGTTCTTCACTATTGTTAAAGTAATTCTGCACCAGAGATTCCTTTGATTGCTTGGTTATGTTTAACTTGCCATTAATGCTGTTCTCCTTTGAAACTTCTTCCTATGTGTTTACTTTCATGCATCTGGTGGAGAAATGTGTTTGCCTTTTTTTGTTTATTATCACACACAAGCGAAGCGTACATAAATCAAACTCTTTGTCCCCCGGGCTTCACTTGTCTTGTCTTTATGCTGTATCAAAAATTTCAATAAAAACAGTTAAGTAATAATCCTATAAAGACATGAAAGTGGAATGTGACACAGTGATGAATTGCTGGGAGTTGTATATAAAAATAATCTTCTGGAAAAAGAGATGAATTCTCATTTTAGTTAATTTCTTCCTTTTTTATTTCTTTTTCCAGCTTGAAGTTTAAATAATTATGATTTACAGAACCATACACTTGCAAAGCAAAATCTCTTGCACCTCAATAAAGATGGATAAAGCTTGTAAGGAATGTAAGAGACCCAGTTGTATATAACATGTCCTCATTTTGAATCTGATTTCAGTTATTAGCTCTCCTTATTGTTAAAAAAGGATATATCCTAACAAGCATGGATGCTTGCAGTGGCAGTAGACAAAAATCATCACAAGACAGATATCAAATCTGTCAGATATTACTACTCAAAAAGGAGTAAAAGATCACCTAATTGTATATTATTGGTGACCTAATTGTATATTATTGCAGATTGCACATCAGTGAGGCAGAGAATTGCAGTGTGCAAAATATTGTTCATGGAGAAAGAGGGGAAGGAAGTAAGACAATCCTAAACCTGTAAAGATATGAAGTGAGAGAGGTGGGAAATGAGAAGAACTGAAATAACTTTGCATTTTCTGCTGTGAAATCAAAAGAGCGAGAGCCTAATCATGTTGTCAGTCAGTAACCAGTCTGGTGCAGCAGGGAAAAAGCAGAGATGAAAATGGAAATTTTAACAATGGCACAGTATCTTATAATTTTATGAATCCTTTCAATTCACCCAACTTTCACCTGACTGTTCCTTCTGGTCTCTTTCTTTTTTGGGGGGGTGTTTTTTGTGTTTGCCAGCATGGCTTTATCTCATCCTGAGCATTTTTGAGTGAAATGTGACATGGTTTTTCTACTCCTCTGATGTCTTCTCCATCCTCTGCCTATCTCCTGGCTGAGCAGCCCCAAACCCAATCCATTCCCACTTTCAAAGGCAGCACATGACTGAATAACCACTGAGCAGATATTGCAATAGTGACACTCCTGTCATCATTTGGGATAACACCAATAAACCTTGCAGGGTTCCTACAGAAAAAAAAACCAGCCTCTTTTCTGAGATATTAAAGCCACACTTGATTACCTGGTTCCTCTTTGTTTCTGTGGTCAGAGATTAAGAACTGATACAAAGACATTAAACCCTATACTGGAAATTATGGGAACAACGGCTTCTTATCAGTACAGCCATGCTTTTGATCAAAACACTTATATTTGCCTCATTGAAAAGCTTATCATAAACCACCACATCTATTGCTTCACTGCCATGATACACACTTTAGAAAAGGGCTGAGATAGCCAAGGAAAAAAGGAAGTTTTGTATGAAAATGTGTGGCAATAAATACATATACAAACGCAAACGCAACGAGAAGCTTCTAATGAAAGTCAAAGTACTGAGTAATCAGCAACCATGGCCAAAAAGCTCTTACAGTTTCACTCAGCTACTTGTAATCAGTTTTCAGTGCCTTATGTATCCTTCTTTTCTCACTAGCAGGTGGGGGATGTATTTTTGTTTATTTTTTTGTTTTTAAACTACTAGAGATGTCTGCAGAGAACTCCCAAGCCGTCTCTGCACTGTTTGGTACAGTTATTTATGGATCTGCTGCTTCGGATGTTTGTGCTTGGAGCGCTTGGTTGGCCATCCAGTTGTCACCAACAATGCAGTAGGAATAAAGTGCCAAATCCTCAGAAAGGCTCTTTCTGTCTGCATGTGTGTGTGTGTGTATTTTTAAATGGCTGAAATATTATTTTTAAGCTTTCAGCTCCAAATATCCGCTTACCATTCCATGGTTGCATTCATATAGGCACAGTTTTAAGCAGAAGAGCTCATTCCTCATTTTGATGTAGGATCAGTCCTGCTGCTTCATCTAAACCTTATCCCCTGTCATGTAGCAGAGCTGACAGGATAACAAAAAAAAAAGGCTTTAACGCTAACAAACTTTGTTTGTTCTCCCTCTTGACTTCCCGAGTGCCACTGCTATTTATTTAAAAGGAGAAGAGATCAAGCACATATATGATATTTAAAAATAACAGGCTGCTAGGAAAAAGAAAACAAATAAACCAACCAAAGGGAACTCCAACAAAAGCAGTACTTACAGCAGCTGGAAGGTTGATGGCAGCAGCTCATGGATACAACAGCTGTCCTTAAAGCAGAGTGGAGGATATTCCAGCAGCTGGCTTTTTGTGTCTGGCTGGAACAGCAATTCCTCAGGCCCCATTTTCTGCACCCTACAGGATTTGAAAAGAGAATATAAATACTGGCTTCTCTGAAGTGAACAGAAGTTTTGCTGTTGACTTCAACGGGGCCAAGCTTTTATAAGTATATGTATTTCTTCTGTTGACTAAAGTATTATTGTGGCTTTCAGCGTGGCACCTTAAGGAGGATGCCTGCACCTCGTAAGATTAAATTCACCTCTGCGTTGTACAGAATACAACTTCTCCTTGCTAGCCTCTCTATGCTCTCTCACATTGATGATCAGAGGAGCAAGTCCTGCTCTAGCAAGTTATTTTTCTCAGAATAGAGATGCTTTTAACATGGCAGGATCTTATGGAAGAGGGGATGTGTTTTCTTGGGAAAAGTGTTGTAGCATAGAAATGATCAGATTTTGAAGTCCATAAGCTCTCCTGCTCTGATGAGAACAGGCACTTTTCGTATTCTTAGACCAAGATCAAAAGTATGCACAAAATCACAGCATACAGGACTCCACTCGGGGTGGAGATGGTCCTGTTAAAAAGTCCTATAATCAAATCACTGTAGATCTGTTGGAAGAATAAAGGGGGCAAAGTAGGCTTAAGATTGGGCAATAACTCTGTAGTCAGAGAAGTCTTAGACTTAAATCTGTGAGCTGAATTTGGTGATCATCCTAATGAGAGGCAATAGATAAGGCAGCTTAACCCTTAAATTATTGCTTGCTGTGAGGAGCAGTCTGCAGACCAAAGACTTCGAGTCATTGGAGAAGTTTCTTTCACAAACAGCCGGAGAATGAGACAGAGGTGAGCTGGTACTGGCCCTAGTTAGCTCCAATCCCCCAAGAAAATTGCTCAGTCTTGAGGACTGGGAGGTACTTGGCAGCAGCAATCAATATGATGCAGTGGTTCTTTCACTGCCAGACAAAAGTTCAATGGTTAAACTTTAATGCAGAATCTCAGAGCAAATGTTTTGGAAATTTCAATTGTGTTAAAGAGGATTAACTAGGAAAATTGCCTTAAATTTTAAAAGCACAGGTGTGCAGTAGTAGGCTGGAATGTACTTAAGTCAATTTTATTAAAGCTGCACTTAGAGGCCTCTTATTTATTTGAAAAGGCTTTTGTGGTGGCGCAATGTTTTAAGACACATAATTTAATTACTAAGCCACAATAGAAGTGTTCAATTTGCTTTTCTCTCCTATTACTCATATTATGTATAGAACACAAATTGATTTGGCATCAGTATCAATTCCTGGAAAGGCTCAGATTCCCGATGCAGTCAGATTTATTTAGCAGACAATTTATTACTTTACCTATACGAAGCATTAACAATGTATTTGTACATCTGTGTCTACCAAAGGAAGCCCTATCTTTTGTTCCCTGTACTTACTGATGTCTCAATTATTTTAATATACATTCTCAACTTTTAATAAATCAAAGAGAATTGTCTACAACCACTAAACCCAGAACAAAGTGAGCAGCTTGGCAGTTTCACCACCCACGCTGCACATTTCAACTCTGTTCACTTCACATTTGTTTCCCTGGAACTCTCCCATAAGGAGAATGAAAAATTTCAAGGAAGCAATAAAGTAATAATTTACCAATAGTAAAAATTAAAATTTCCATCTGCGACACTGTGCATGTCATGAAGTATTATAATTCCCAATAGTGTAATCTGATTATATTGTAAAGTAATTATACTTAAAACTTTTCATCTTTTTTACCATTGTAGCATGCTGCTGATATCTATTCCCTCTGTAGCATGGAATATATAATGACAGAAATTATGGCAGTTCTAAACTGATAATGATGCCAGCACAAAATCAAACATGACTCCTGCGAACCCAGGCTGAAATCCAGGGCTGGATCTGTGCAAATGTTTCTGCTGAAAGTTGATAGGAACTTCTCACAGTATCCAAGGGCAGATTTTAGCCCTGGTATCAGTAGCTGTGCTGTTTTCACTGTCTAGATTCTAATTAGAAACTCTGCCTTTAATTTCAGCTAATATAGAGCTGCACAACACTTCTCATTTTTTGATGTTGTCACCATACTGTCACTTAATGTGAAATTTTCCAAACTGCTTGTGTCTCCTTTGGACCAATTTTTGATGTGTTTTGGGGTCTTTGAGAGGAGAGAGAGGGGATTTTCAGACAAATTGTTTTAGCTGTTTTAAGGGCCAGGACAAGGTTTTCTTACTGTTGGGTTGAAAAGTTCTAACTTTTATTTGCTCTGCAGAAATTTGGCAAAGTGACAGCAGCAGCAGCTGGTACAGAGCAGGACAAGAGAGAAAGTCACCTTCATGTAATGGACACTGCAATGTTATTCCATAAAAAAGATTCACAACCAGATCAGTTTTAATTCCTGAAAAACCTCATTTTCATATGCTAAATGAGCAGTTTTTAAGGGGAGACAAGGGAAAGAAGGCAGAATAGAGACAGAGCACAAAATACCTTCAGAGGAGACAGCAGTTGTTGGGTAAGAGCGGAGGGCAGCGACAGAGGCTGATAGTGTGATATCAGCACATAAACATTTTGAGGATCATCTACTAGTTTTCCTTAAAAACCCCTTCACAGATAATGAGAATGAAGAAACTGGAGAGGTGAATTATGAAAGGTTCTGCTGTCTGATGGAGGAAGGTGTGAATTTTTATGGCCGAAACCATTTTGTCCTTAGCTGATAAATTAACTGATGCAGAAGTTCTCAGCATGGGAAAATGCAACACTCCTGAAACACCTTATCAAACCCCAAAATTTCATTTCTGAGTGGAAGGGAGATGTCCTCTGATGTGTTTCAGTGCCTGATACAAGCAGCACAAGCTCTCTGTCCCATGTTAACAAAAGTGAGAGTGTGGAGACAAGCCTTGGCACTGTGATAACACAGAGCCAGCAGCTCCCACCATCATCTGATCAGCTCCTCCCCATGGTGTTTGCAGAGCTGGAAAACCCTGAAAGACACACGCAGCAAAGCTTTTTCTACTTCATTTCCCTCAGTACCTTATAAGACATCCTGGGATGCTCTCACACGCACAGGCACCTGTCTCTCCCTCGGGAATCTCGCTGAAGGCACAGATGAGATCCAAATGGTAAAGATGCTCAAAGTCAGGCCCGAGGTTCTCCTGGAGCTCCCAGTCTTGGAGACAAAATTAATGATCTTTTGGAGAGTACGTGGACTCTTACTGTTCTTATTCATTACTGTATTTTCAGGAATTACACAATAATATTTGGTTGTTTTCTGCTAGCTGTTGATGTGAGGGATTTTGATTACACAAACTACTCTCATCTTGCTGAAATGGAATATCTGACTAAATCAAATAAAATGTTTTTTCTGTTGTCTCTTGAAATGCAGGTTTTCTGTTGCTAATTTTTGCCATTTCTTTTCTCTGCTATTTTAATTTCCCCAAAAGCCAGTTTCTTGTAAGTGTAGTTCTTTGAGGTTATTAGAGACTCACCATTTGCAAATATTACAGTTAGAGGCCTTACAATAATGTTTTCCAATATTATGGCTATCACACATACTCAAGTAGACTGAAATGGCTCCAAAAGAGTCTAATTTGCTTCAAAAAGGAGTTTAAATTAAGTTTTAAAAGAATTGTCTGTGATTTTGTTTGCAGAAGACAGCAATAAAACCATACAACTATGAAAAAAGACACAGAATCACAAAGCAGTCTACATTAAACTGAAGCAGTTTTTAAGATCAACACAGTAAATTTTTTCCTGACTTTGAGTCCCAAACATGTCTCAATGTTATAACTTTGATAACTCCTATCCATGGTTTGACTGTCATTCTTTGATAAAATGTTAGTGTTGTACTGTCATTACAGCTCTGCGGCAAGGAATCACACGTTGAAAGAGAGAGAAAAATGACATTATCAGGAGCCACTATCTCAGAATCTGTTTCAAATTTGTATACAAAGCCATTATGACACCCTGCTCTGGCTGGTGCAGTAATGTTTTACAGCAGACTTCCATCTGCAGATGTTGCCAAAGGACAATATTCCGGTACATTGACTAATGCATTTCCCTTTAAATAACCTCCTGATTTTTGTGGGACTCGATGCTGCCTGAGACGCCATTCAGCATGAATAAAGGTGTCAAAATATGGCCTGGAGTTATTATCTGTATAACCCAAACCTTAGCAAAGCAATGAGATACCCAGATTAATGGCTAATGCCTGGGATGATATTCCTATCTTAACCCGTGCTGTCTGACCAAGGTGAATAATAACATGTGCATGGGATGTCATCAGGCTCTGAAATACAGTTGCAATTGTGTGAAACTTCAGAATAAATATCTGCCTCCATTCTTTTTTATTCCCCTTGTGGATTTAAGTCAGTTCCCTAAAATATTGTTTAATATGATTTTAGAGATTTAATAGCATCTATTCACCAAGAGAGGACAAAAGTCAGTTCTCTCCTCAGCTTTTTCTCTGTAGGATAAATTTGTTTGAGAGTGCTTTTTCTTTTTAGTCTTATGTTAAGAAACTTCTCAATTATCTTCGAGGGCATCAAAGAGCTTTTCTTAGTTAATGGGAGGTCTTTAATTATACTTAACCATGACATATTCTATATAGTACTTTGGGATGCTTTGAATAGAAAAAGCATTAAACAATCTGGATTCTATTTTTATGCTGTCTTGTACAATTTTCCACACCAGCTGAATTACTAATAACAGCAAAGTCTTGTGCACTTGTACACAACATGAAAAAAAATTAACAATAAGTCATAATTACATAATTATAAAATTTTGAATGGTAAATGGACATTAAATAAGCATGTATTTTACTGATTCCATAAAGCAGCCCAGAATATTTCTGGATATTCTAATAGAAAAGAGAATGAAATAATTTTTCATTCCTTTGGTACTTCAAAGTCTTTCACCATTGTCTCTATGTTTGCTTAATTATTTAATACATCACAAGCAAATCTGGTTAAATGCTGTCCATGTCCATAGTTCAGCAATTTGGGTTTCTCATTGCATTTACAGCCAATGTGTGCAAATAACAGGCCAGAGCAACCTAGTGCCAAATTTTGTGTTCATAAATCCAGCTCAGGGCCAAAATTCCCTCCTAAGTGAAAAGATACAGCGAGTTCCAACTAATAGTGAGATTCACAACAATGCAAACAGCACAAGCGTTCCCAAAAGAAATGTGCATTTGAAATGTTGACTCAGGGCTGTAATCTATATAACCCATATAGGAAACATGCTCCTGCATGGAGGCACAAAGTGAATTTTTGAGGAGGATGACTGGGTTTTAGGACCAAAGAATAAGGTGGCTCATTATTGCTACCTTACAATTATGCCAAGATAAAATTACCTGAGAGTAGGAGTACAACCCTTGATCTTCCTTGGTCAGGAGTAGTTTAAGCTCATAGCTTTGACCTTCCTGTGTGATGTCCTATGCAGAGAGATGTTCTTTAGTCTGAGGGAAAAGAACACTTAATTACCACCCTACTGCACAAATATCCAATATTCGGAGGGCCAAACAGACCATAAAGGGGAAATGCAGACAACTGTGATTACAATTATTGATGAGGACGGTTATCTGGTAGGAAAAAAATGTAAAGTGATATTTAAGGAAGGAAGTCTTCAATTTCCCAGACTGTAGAACATCTTCAAAAATTAGGGACTGATACAATTTCCTCTGGTTACAATTTTGAAGTGCCCATCACTGCTGCAATTGCAAAGGCAACACATGGAATTTGCCCAGCAGAACAAACTTTTCAAAGCATAAAAAATGGTCTTAAGGTGTGAAATTGTTGGCAGTAGCTCAGGCATGATGGCTGTGCTGTTGGGTATATGCATTTACAGAACACAAACAGCTTAGAAGAGAAAAATTTGGGTGCCAAGGGGGTCTCCAGTCTGAAATGGACATTTGGGGATTTAGGGCTCAGACTGCTGCTTGCAATTGTTCTTCTTACATGGCACTTGAGGGTGTCCATCAGGGCACATGACCAAAGCCAAATGTATATGAAAAAAAATTGTGAAGAACTCAAGAAGAAATTGTGAAGAACTCAAATTAAAAGTTACACTTAGGAACTGAGAGGTTCTTCTTTAAATGTGCCAAAATATGCACAACAAGGAAGCAAGGTGTTTTTTAATAGGCATTTGGTTTATATGTATATAGATGATATAGATATAGAAAGATATAGATATAGATATATAGATATATAGATATAGACATAGATATAGATATAGATATATACATGTATGTGTGTGTTTTATTATACTTTTATATATGTATGTGCACTGACACACAGTTAAAGCTGCAATAGGGTAAGCAAAGTGATATATCTAGTAAAGAGAGGTTTTGCAAGTAGAATTGCAAACCTTATAGATTAATAAATATGCTCCATAATTACAAAATATAAGCAACGCCAAAATTTGCTGAATTTTTGGATGTTGACAATAAAACAATTGAAATCACTCTTCAATTAAAAAGCACAGTTGGAAAAAAAAATGCTCTTACATGGCAGATTTCAGCTACATCTGATATGATCTGTAAAGCCTGAGGTGTATTGACAACTCAATGCCCTTAATTTGGTGGGAAAGTAAGTCAGGGCAATCTTCATTGACTTTTGCTGTAGCATGTTAGTCACAGAAAGGAATATTTGGAGTATCTGGGATCAATTTTCATGACTCCTCGACTAGCTGGGATCACTGATTTGTTAGGGAATATTTCAAGGGTTTGGCTCCTTCTTGTTTTGGATTTTGGGTTATTATTTGTTTGTTTTTTTTTTTTTAATTTTAATTAACTGGCTGTTTGACAAGATAGACTATTTGTTGCAACTGAGATAGAGAATGAGCTTTTGACATGCAGAACGTCATCATGAAACTCTGAGGTCTTGTTTTAGAGTAATTATTTAGCTTTTCCTTGAATGACACTCTGTGAGGGATTATGGAAGAAAATCATTATAAGGTTGCACATCAGTCAGGATACTTCCTGCCCCTTCTCTTTGATTTAGACATACACTACCAAACAAATCAAAGATTACACTTGGGAGCTGCATGTTGCTGTGATGGATCTCTGGAGAGGAAGAGAGAAAAATGTAGTTGGAAAAAAAAAGGTGATAAGGAATGTGAGGAACGAAGTTTCAGCAGGTGTTGGCTCTGCTGTCAGTCAAATGAAAGAGAAGGGACAACTTGATCTATTGCAAGATCATAGCCAAGGGTAAAAAAGCAGAAGTTCTCCCTGACAGAAACAAACACACACACGCATTCATTTTCATTCACTCAATTTTTTAGGTTTCATTGTTCTTTTATAGACAAGAGCTTTCTCCCTATGCTGGTGATATGCCAACGCACCACTACAGCCTCTTGAAGATGTAATGCACACATTGCATGGCACCAAATGATATCCTGATATTGGTAAAGCTGAGAAACGAGAAGCAAATAAGGATGCTTTTCATTAATTTCAGAGCTATTAAAGGATATAATCTCTTAATGCCTCAAAAGACTTGACTATTGAACTTTGACTGTAAGTACCACTAATTAGAGGTCTGCAATGCTTGATATGTCTTCAGAGAAAAAAAAAATAAATAAATTCCACAAACCAGCTCATTAAAACTGTGATGTTGGCTCGCTGCAAACAGCTGCCAGCACGGGCAATTTGGGAGTACATGTGGAATGAGTGGGGAAAAGCTGCTGTGAACACAGCCAAAAGCAGGGGATGCATCAAAGCAAGCACATGGATTTACAGGAGGGTGAGTCTGAGAATCTTCCAGAGCTGGAAATGACAAAAGTAGGTAGGACACCTCGTTCCAGGAGTCACCTCTGGTAATCCCATGGCATTTTCCCCATGGGTACTGTTTTCTGTAGTGACACGACAAGCAGTGCTCTCACAATTAGCTGACTTAATTGCATAAAACTGTTTTTACCTGTGACTGTGAAGAGCCGGCCTTGTACAAGCTTCACAATTAAATATTTTATGCTGGAGTGAAGGGGCTGAGGGCAATATGTGGGACAAATATACGTACTAATCATCACAGTAGTGTGTAGACTGAAAACAACCCTAAAGAACCTTTACAAGATCAAAAAATTGTCGTTAAATTGCATTCCAGAACTAATGCAAAACTGAAATTGTTGCTAAAAAAAATTCTCTGAAACTTTGCTTTGCCCTAGTAGGGTTGTGATGTTACAGCATGATCAGATTTATAGTGGAAGCATCTCAATTTAATTTTTAACAGACTGCCTTATGTAAATCTCTATCTAAGTGAGAGAACTCATTAAAAAGTGTAGCAGAGAAAACTGTGGAATTAATCTATGAACTTTTATTCATTACTATCTGGCCCTAGAAAATTATTTGACATTGCATATGGATGTCAAACACTTGCAGACTGAACTCTGCTGGCTACAGCTCTTGCTCCCAGCTTGCAGCAGTGACAGCCTTACACCTGAACTTAAATAGTTCATTACATTTGTTCATTATATCTAATATCCCTGAAAAGTGATACATGCTCGAAAATATATTTCTATTATGAAACTTTACCTGTGTTTTCCTTAACTTGGAGATTCCACTCTTCTAAGCGAGATCTGTAGGATCCCTGCACGTGAATCTTCAGGATTTTTGTCCCTGCAAAAGCTGGAAAACAGGAAAGGATAAATTCAGTGGTGGTTATGAGACATTCTGCATTTCTTGTGTTTCTCTTACTCTCTCAGGAAGCCTCCCACCAGCTGCAGTCTCTGAGGAGCAGTGAGAGCTCCTGCTGTCATACATCCTCTGAGATGATGCATGAAGTGAATTCTGTCTTGAAACTGCTCTTGCTGCTGTTGTCACCACGGAGCTTGATGGCCACTTAAATTTAACCAGAGTTTACATTCTTGGACACAGAAAATGTATTTCTCCTTTTAAACTGAAAATGAAAACTAATTTTTGAAGTTTCCCTTAAAAAATATCAACTTGCAACTGTTTCCCATCTGCTCCCTTTTTTTAACCTTAAAAACTGAAGATTTCAAGAACAATTTATGAACTTAGATAAATGTGCATTCTAGTCTGAAGAAAAAAATTAACCATCCTTTTTCTTAGATCTAGTCTGTTTTCCTTGTCTCCTTAGAGGCATTTCACTGCAGATTTGCTTTCTTTAGATCTTACAGTGATTTACAAAACTCCAATAAAGTTGGTAGGAGCCTTCTAGGAACATTTCTGGGATTTTCAAATGAGTTTGTGTTATTAAGGGGCTGGTGTTTTGTTTTTATTTTTTGAAAGTAGATGGGGAAATACAATCTTAATATTTCTCCTGCATCTAAAAACATACAACTTTTAAATATATGTGGTCTTAACATTCTATTTGTTCCAACTACAACAGTAGTGTGCAATATGACAAATTCTGTTTTACATATTTATATACATGTTGTCCCATCTCTTAAAATAAATTTTACTGTGAATTATGAGTGTTTTCATTTTTAATCTAGTTTGCATGAAATAAAAAAGAACATTAGCTATAGATAAACAGAGATTCCAATCACATAAAGACTTTCTCTAAAAAAGCAGACAATTGGGAGCATTTTATTTACCCAATAACCCTCTATGGCCTCATCCCCAAAAGAAAACATTTTTCTAAAGATATCTGCATTGATTTTAATTATATCAGATCAACATAAAACAGTTCATTTTCAATAGATACTGACATTCCAATATTCCACAACATATTGATTCAAAATTGTTTTCTGAGCAGTTATAAAGAGGAAAGAAAATGCAACAGAGGCTTGCAATACAGCCTGCTGTATGGAACCAGGTAAATCACACTTTGCAAAAATCATTTTCCCCTCTAATAGAGTCAAAAAATGGTTATTATTCTTTAGGGTTGCTGCACTTTAATTTATTCTTCAATTCCCAGCCGCCTAAGCAGTTTTTTCAGACGTTGCACAGTCCATCATATGTTGCATCTATTTTCTGTTTGAGAGAAATTGTCTGGATTTCCATAACAAAATAATAACACTTTGTGCCGTTGTGATAACAATACTGCAACAATCTGAGAGAGCCACTAACGTTTCCATCTCTGCCTTTGTGCCCAATAAACTGAGATTTCAGCAGCACCGTCCTAATCCAGTAAACTTGGGCTGAAGCACTGGTCAAGAAGTATTTTACATATTAGTAATGATATTCATGTGGTAGCAATGCTTTTGTGCAGAAGGACCTCTTTGCTTTTTACATCAGAAATATTTTGGCTGTAATATTTGGCAGTATTTTTTGTGGCTACTACTCACCGAGCCTAGAAGAACCTAAGCAAATTGTTCAGGTAGAAAGTCCAGTTGTTTTTTTCACTATTGGAAGGACCCTGTCCCATTAGCTGGCAGCAAAGTATTTTTCTGGGTTTAGTATTTCCTCAAAACTTGAGTTTTTGTTGTTAACTGTGATTCCTAAAATGACCATTTCTATCTCCCTAGCCTGATCTTTCCTCTGTACTCTGCCACCCAGAATTTTTCCACCTTTTATTTCCATTTATTTCTACTAAAACCTCCAGCCTCCAAAACTCCAGCAACCTTCTTGGGCACATCAAGTCACTTGGCCAGGCTAATTGCTTCTCTGCTTGAAGAAGTTATCAAGTACACTATTTTCTATAGTAATTACAGAATGACCCCAGGGCAGAACGTGTACCACAATAAACCTCAGTAAAAGGCAGACCTTCGCTGCTGTAAGTGGATAAAACTCCCCTAATGTCAATGGGGTTGTATCTATTCTGTGGGCAGATAATTTGGCTTGCATTAGTTGGCTGTTGGTGGATGCTTCCCTTGCCTTTTTAGGAGCTATTCCTACATGAACTCCACCTGTAATTGCAGGAAAGCAATTACACCTCTTTTACCTCCAAGGCTATGATGACCAATACTGTCTTAGAACCAACAGTAGCAAATTTAATTCAAATCATTCCCTCCTTTGCCAACACATGGATCAGGCTGCTCACTTTCATTTTAGAATATTTCAAAGTGCTGCTCGATAAAATCCCCAGATGGCAGAGCATTTAGCTTTCCTCCCTCTGTCAATAACAAATGCATGCTCCTTTCATTGTCTCTATTAAAAAGCTCAGGTGCAATTACATCAGAGAAAATTTGGTTCTCTTTTCCACATGTTCAGCTAAAGATGAAACTTCTCTATGTCCACTGCTATAGGACAAGGACTTTAAGGACAAGGACAAGGGCTACTAGGAATGGATCAGTCTGCTCCCTCTTCAGACTTGACTGCTTGTACCAGAGTGGAGCAGCAGCTCTTATTGGTCATGTATATACAAGGAATAGAAAAAAAGAAAGGAAAAGGCCACAGGAAAATGTTTTAAACAATTAACCATGAGCTCACAGCGGGCCGTGTATCTGAAGACAAAGCAGGAATGTGTTTTTATCAAACAAGATTTTAATTGTTTCACAGCTATTACCTGGTATGCATCATGCCTTGTTTAAAGATGTTTGTTTAATCATCTAGTTCTTAGCTTCGCTGTTTCTTACCTCACAGTTATTTTGTCTACAGGAAAAAAAACGGAATTGTTTTATAGAGGCAGCCATTAACTCTGTCTGTGCCCTGAGAGACAACAGCCATTGCAAAGAGAAACTAAAATTCAGAGTTGTTAAGCTGATTATGGCAAGGGGCTTAATTCATAGACCCATCTTCACAGCAAGGGATGAAGGCCACGGGTATTAAGGAGATTGCTGGTGGTCAGATGCCTAAGTGGGATGCCTTGGAATAAACACTGTCAAGCATAGAGTTAACCCTGAAATTGCAAAGTTTTCTTCACTGGACTGGTCCTGTTTTTAAAATTCTTAGAAAAAAAAGCATCACCTGAGAAGATAAAAGATGACAGGATTGGATCTCAAAGCCTCAAAGTCATAATAATCAAATTAACCTTGTCATAACATTTAATCAAATTAGCTTACCTCTATCTGTCTAGTTTATCTCTAGAAAACTGAGGAGTGTTTGAAAATCCCGTGAGTGAAAACAGAGGAAGATCTGTGTGAGCTCCTGGACCTATAAACAACCAAATCAACCTCCTGAACACACAGTAACCAAGGTCCTTGAAGGGAATCTGTGTTGACTGAGATATGTGACCCGACAATACCATCACATCTTTTTGCAAGCGTTTTTACAAAGATATAACAGTGCCAAGACAGGTCCCTCTATTCACCATGAGAACCCTGACACTTTCACATTTGGATGCTCTTATTTTTCTAAGTAATGAAGGTACTAAATACTTCCAAGGAAGATCCATGACAATGTGTGAGGGTTAAAACAAGAAGTGAAAGAATCTTGGCTACTTGCATTAAAAGAAATGTTCTAACTGCACTTCATGTTCAAAGCCATGTTCTTCCAAATTCTAGATTCAATAGTATAACTCCCACTGCTAAAATATAAGGTAAAAATTTCTCATACGTTGAAGAAAAGGAAATACTACTCCTGGGTGCTTGTCAGTATATCTCAATATTGAAAAAAATTGCAATTGTTTCTAATTATCAAGAGTAATGATTGTAACCATTGCTTCTGAATGCATTTGTTGTAGCCAGCTGTCTACATTTCTGTTTCTCTAAAAGCAGGCCAAAAATAATCCTGTCAGCTTCATTTGTTTATGTTCAAACAAGCTTTTTTTTCTGTTCTGATCAGGTGATACTTTGCTGGTTTTATCTGCATCGTGTGTGATCCAATACTTCAAGCATACTATGTCTTTGTTTCTTTTTATTTTTTTAATTGGGATTTTAAGTGACAATGCATTTTTATGTTGTGCTTGTTTTTTTAAAGGCTCTCATGTCATTTTACCTGCTCTAATGCAGCTTTGCTCAAAGGAAGCTGGCGTTTATTTGGAAAGAATTAAGTCACTGCCAGCTACCTAGAAGACAAGTACGAATCTGCCATCACTCTGACCAGAATTATTTGTTTACTTGTTTACACTTCAATTTCTGTCTGAAGGTCTAGATAAGTTTACAGTAAAAACACAACTGTGGTCACCACGAGTGAAAGGGTTTTAAAAAGCACAAGTGAACACCAACAGCAAATATGGCCATGACTTGAGGAAAGAAAAAAAATAAAAGAGGTGAGGAGAGAGACTTGGCAGGTTACCCAGAGAGTCAGATCCATACAGGAGGAAAATTCAGACTGGTAGCCCTCGAGATCTCCATGGGAATGTCTGATTTCTTCCCTTGAAAAGTACTTTTCCCTCAGCATCCCAGCTGCCTGTAGTCGTGAAGTTAAAATGTGGGGAATGATTTGGTTGCCACCAAAGATTACAGCAGAAAATGAAGCCCGAAAAGGTGCTCACCAGAAATCCTGACAAGCCATCTTAGAAGTGTTTCCATCATCTTTTACACCTCCAAGGCAGTGGTATTTATAACATCTTGGTGGAGTTCATTCTTTCAGCATGCACACTCATTCATTGTTTGTGGTACTGCCATCCCCTCCTAATCCCCAGGTCCTTCACAGTCCTGACCATCCTGCAATGATGAGATGTTTAAAAAAAATGCAGCAGAATACACACCATTTTAATCTTGATTTGTTAAGTGAATTTAAAGATAAATAATAGCCATTTTCTTTAAGTCATAAAAACATGACTAATAAAAGATATTGAAGCAAGGAAAGATTTCCAACTTGTCAATAAGATTCCAAGTTTTCAAGCATCCTAGGTAGCAGTCCCCTCTGATATTTTACTCCATAGAGCATGTATCTGTTAGCAGCCCCTGAATTCCTAAGCAGAGGTTTTGTTTTTTTCCCCAGGGTATTGAAGTTTCACTTCAGAACAGCAATAAGTCCTTTAATCTTAATAAACAAAATAATAATAAAAAAGAAGTCTAGATGGTTGCCTGCTATTTATATTAACCTTTGAAAAGGTCTTCTGTGTTCTATAGTACTCAATACAATTTTTATCCTTTATCTGAAAAATTCAGATTGATACTAAAAGCTGCATGTTTCCAAAACGGCACCACTCCTCATAAATTATCCTTTTCCAGCCATACAGTTGTTTTAAGAGAACTGAAATTGCAGGCACCTTGCCATTTACACAAACCCCCAAAAAACATTAAAAAAAATAAATTTGAGAGACCATGGTTACCAATATGTATATACCATGCCATTATAAATGACTCTTTGTCTCACCACCTACATTTAGATACAAAAGTTCCTAACAAAAATGCACTTGGGCATCAGTTGCTTTTAGACTCCTAGGTTTGAAATGTGTCTGAAAGCAGATATTCCGGGAGGTGGGTGTAAAATTCAGTTCAATGTAGTCTGCCATTTTGGAACCTGTGAATAAAATGCTTTTGAAAATTTTATCCATGCTTTTTTGTTTCCATACTGGCCATCATTTTGTGTCCATACTTTTTTGGATAGATTCTTCTTTCATACATTTTTTTTTTCATCCCATACATTCTTTCTGTTTTTTTTTTTTTTAATAGTCTTCCTTGTCAGAGTCTGTTTTCAGTAGAGACTTTTAAAAATGCTTATTTGAATACCAGAGACAAAAGAATGTGGACTTAGTAACTTTATATATATATATATACATATATATACACACACATAAGTCTGTAAAATGATGCCCCAGTACAAGCACATTAATTAGTTAATGTTACCTCATTATTGATTAGCCTAACTGCTTCTGAGAGAGTGGACTCTTGACTTATCAAAACCTTGTAAAAAATTTAATCTGTATTCTAGTGGTTTCCCTACACGTCTAGAAGCAATTTCAACTTCTCCCTCTTATATCAAGAAGGAAACTCGAGCCAGGAAGTGAAGAGCGTTCAGAGTAAAAGGCACTACATTCAACACCATTTTAAAAACATAACATATGCAGTGAAAATAAAGCTTGGAGAGAAAATGCATGCTTTGAGCAATTATAGGTGAGAATTATTTTTTTTGAGGTTGCACTTTATTTGTGATGTCTCATTAAACTGACAGTTTCTTCGAGAGGGGAGAGCAATTTGAATTAATATGGTATGCATTACATATATATTGCAGTTTTGATACTGTAATTCCTTAATGAAATAGAATTAAAAACATAAGTTTATTTGTGGGCATAGTCACAAGTGGATTTCCAGGGAGATGACTGTAGTAAATCCCTTTAAATTAATGAGACGTCAAGTGCAGGTGTCTGCAGGACTGCACGTGTTACCAGTAATAGGAAATATTTTGGCACACTAGCAGTTAATCAAATATTTTCATAGACTTCCAAGTGTCTAATGTGAAATTTCAAGTACCCAAGTGAAATTTCAGTAATTAACTTGTTTGTTTGTTTTAAGAATGAAAGTAGCTACTGTGGCCAACATGAAACTGAAGTATTTAGAAACATCTTCCAAAACATGATAACTTAATTAATTCCTTCTTGATTTCCTTGTCTGAATATACAAACTTCATAAACAATGCCATACATTATCTAATATAATGTCTAATACATCATTATACATCATTATCTAACATACGTGTCTTACCTAATATATGTTTATGCCCTCATTTCTTTTTTGTTCTTTCTTAGTTTTTGCTTTCTGTAACAAACCTTTGTGCAATGCAATAAATTCCTGAGAAAAAGAGGAAGGTTACACACATTTTTGTTAGGAAAAAACCAATAGTAGTATATATTATGGGCTAGAGGAAAAAGTTTATATTTGAACAGGATGGATTCACTGAATCTGTTGGAATACTAGGAGGAAATAAGCTTTTTTTACTGATTAAAGCTGTTTTTCAAAGTAACTTCAAACTTCAAAAGAGAAAGTTTAGGAAAAGGCCCAGAGGATCTCAAAATGATGATGATGATGATGATGCTTAAAAAACCCCTGGGTGTAAGTTGTGTTTTACTCTCAAAAATTCAAGGCTTAAGCTGAGATGAATGCACATTTATGACGAAGATCAGCTGTGTTATCCTCACATCCCTGCACTCCCCTAACATGGAAATATATTTAATGTCTCTGGAAAAGTCTAATATCCTTTTTAGGGGGAAAAGTTAATTGGTGATTGTTTCCTTTGTCAGTCATGCTGCTTTTGCCAATGCTCTTTTTTTACAAGAGAGATTCTTCAGTGGAGCATTCTTAGTCATTACTGAGTGGGCCCTGCACACTGCAATTCCCAGAAATTGTATGGAAGCTTTTGGAGAAGATTTAAAAACTTTTTAAAAACTTTTTAAAAACTTTTCCCCATCTAGCCACAAGTAAACTATTTTCAGTGTTTTTTCTCTGTCTCCTCTGTTCCTTTCTCTTCCATTCTTACACTTAATTTTCCAGTGCTATGATCACTTTCTGCACTTCCCTCTTTCTTTATTCCCACTTTTCTTTTTTCCCCACTTCCTTTATTACTCCCTCTTCCCATTTATTCAAAACCAGGGCAGGTGCTACGAAACCCCTCAGGAGCACATTTCTCACTCTACCTGAGCACTCTGATAGATGTTTCTATCCATGCCTTAATTTCTGTGCCAGACTTCCCCTGTGTCAACAGTCCCCCAAGTCAAGCCACTGGAAAAGGTTTTGAAGCATTTGCAGGATCAGAATCTGCAACGAGACTGAGCATTTTTGTGGAAATATACAACATGTGCTCCAGTCACTGCTGAAATATCAGGATAGCCCCTCACAAAAGGGTTTGTTGGGCTGAAGGGATGCACAGATGTGTCCCAAGCCCTCTCTCTACTAAGGAAAATGGCAGGAATTTCTGAGCCCTGACTATGCTGGATCATATTGGAATAAAAACGATATTGACTCAAACATTCTTGGGCAAAATTTGTGAAGAATAATTCAGGATGTGGAATGCTTATTTATTAAAGTTACAAAAAATATCAAAAATTATAGAAGTACCTGGTATTTCTCTTTCTGCTCACTTCTGGCACACAGCATTATAGCAGAAAAGTGAAAAAGAAAGGGATATGTTTTGCCCTTGAGAGCAATAATATGATTACAAGAAGACAGTTTCAGATCTGTTGAATATTTCAAACCATACATTTTAATGTGTGTTTCATTAACTTTGGGGTGGGAATGAAAAGAAGGTTTTTTTTCATACTGTTCCACTTCATTATTAAGCAATGATGCCAAGCTGTTCACCAGGATTGCTGCTAGCAGGCTTGAACAGCTTCTGCCAAGTGTGATTAATGCAGATCAAACAGAGTTTATTCAGTGGAGGAGATTGGCAGATAACATTTATCATCTCTTAAGAAAGTTGGGATTTCCAGACCGATGTCAGGCTGGTGATAAACTTAGAGGCTGAAGGATGTTTGACCAACTAGTTTGCATATCCTTTAGAAGAAAGTTGAATTCCACTTTGATTAGATTTGAAACCTGAAGAGAACCTCATTTACATGCAAAGCCTCTTCCTCTGGTTAACTTTGCTGTTAAAAGGACAAGATCGAGACTCTTATCAGCGGCTGTACCTTTTCTCAGAAGTAGAAAGACTGTGTCACTCACTAATGCAGAGGAGCCTGGCGCTGCCCAAGTCAGCATCCTCAGGCTGTGTGCAGGGTGGGGGAATAAGGCAGCCTGGCTTTTATTCCTGGATGTGCTTTCTTTCCTTGGCCTTACCCTTCTTTTAGCTCTTTCTGTCTGCTTTACAGTATAAA
This sequence comes from Origma solitaria, assembly GCA_013397895.1. Taxonomy (NCBI): domain Eukaryota; kingdom Metazoa; phylum Chordata; class Aves; order Passeriformes; family Acanthizidae; genus Origma; species Origma solitaria. The sequence continues at coordinate 658,177 of VZRL01000718.1, forward strand.
CTTTTCAGAGGCCCAAGTTCAGAGGAAGTCTGAAACACAAAACAGCAACTTGCTGTCTTAGGTGAATATCTTTTTAAATAATGAGAGGATTTTAATGAGAAAGCCGAAGGTTGTTTAGTCTTTACCTTTCTCCAAAGCCATTACCCTTAGTTTGGTTTCCTGGCTGCTGAGCAGCACAAAAGCTGTGTTGAGAAACTCATTGAGTTTCCAAGATCTATTGCTTGGCCTTGAACCTCTAACACACACCTCTGCACAAAGATCTTCTTAGAATAACAGTTTTCTATTTCCTCCACCTTCCTCAACCAAGCACAGCCCTAATAGCAGTCAGCACAATAAAAACTCTCCAGCACATGAAAGCAAGTTCCTAACTGCAGTCAGCTAATCTCTGAGACACCCTGTGTTGTCTCACCTGTTTGGAGGCAGCAGAAAGCTCATTAGTACCAGATTAATCACGTCCCCAGACTCGGCCAGCTCATCCAGGGGAGGTTATTGCCTATATAAAACTGTCTTGGGCACAAAGACCTTTGCTTCCCTCCCATTTTGCTTTACACTGACATAACCTATTCTGCCTCTGCAAGTATTTCTCTGCAATGACCAAAGTCCCTTCTTCATATCCCTGTGACCTCAGCCCTCTGTTTCTCACCACTAATTTCCACAGAATTAGTCTTTTGAAAATGTTAAATTTCCCAAGGCTCCAAATTAGAAAGTTTACTTGGTTTGTCTTTCTACAGAAGGGATAGTTCATAGAAACGAGAATAAATGTTTATAACAAGCAGTTTCTTTTGTATGTAGGAAAAGTAAACAGAGAGAAGCCCATTTTTTAAATCTCACTCTTTAGATACTTTTAGCTTTTGCAGGTAGAATCTTTTGGCACTGTGGTTTCCTCAATATGGCTGAGGCCATGGCTCAGATTTTGCATTCCTTAACAAAAACCTTTTAAAGGTCCCCTTTTATCTATTTGTTTATTTTCTGATGCATTCTGAACATCTTAGTACTTTTTTAGAAAACTCTGCTACTGTTAACTCGCTTTCATATGGATAACACAAGTCTGGAAATATGTTCTCTCAGAGACTCTGGGCTAGACAATTTATTTGGAGCCTCTCCCTCAGCACTGTCTTTGGCAAAGAGTCGTGCCTTTATCTGAGACCAAACAGCAATTTTAAAAGAAAATAACAACAAAACCCAACAGCCCAACACATATAATCTAACGCTGGAGCTTATGCCATGGCTCATCTGGCAGATGTTCTGAAGTGAGCGCCTCTGACTCTCAGAACTCTGCTCTCTGTTCTGTTTGCTAATGATCGTTTGTGCTTTCTGTGGTGGTTCCACGCCAGATCCCTGAGGGCAATGGCAATATGCTCCACTTAATTTCAGCTTTCACTAGACCAATATATTTTTAAGGTAATAGTAATTTAGAGTTATGACCAGAGTAATAAGGCTGTGCCCAATTTATCCTTGGGGTTGTTTGTGGGTGGCTTAGCATTGTGCTCGGTGCCCGAGAACGCTGGCTCTGAGGCCTCTTTAGCATCTTCCTCCGTGCCAAACTGGAGGATTTTCAAGCCTTGTCCTTTGCTGCACAGCAGCCTCAGGTTGCTGGCTCAGGCAGCACCAAAGTTACACGAGTTGCTGTGCAGAGTTCATCATTCTGTTTTAGTCCTTCGGATGCTCTCCGAGGCAGAGCTGTGACACTGCTTTGCTCCAGGAGCTGGAATACAATAATGCCAGCCCCACCCAGAAATAAACATCAATTCTGCCCCTCTTTCGGAGGTTCTTTCACAGATTCCCAATTAAATTTGCTCCTCTTTAGCTCTCTGCAATGCCACTCTGAGAATTGCTGTGTCTCATCTCTCCTCTGGCAAGCGCCCAAATGTCCCCTGTCCCCCTGCATCACTGTCAGCTGCAGCAAAGCAGCTCAAGGATCTCCTGTTTACATCTGAAGACACAACTGGAACCAAGCCAAGGCTTTCCAGCACTGCAGGCAAAGTCACTTTTGTCACCTGAAGGGTGAGGGGCACAAGCCACGTGCAGCAGCTCCTGTTCTTGGTGGGGACAACTCGGGAGGTGTTGGTTTTGTCGCTGCCATCTCCAGAGGTCAGAGCATCACTGCCCTCCGGTCACCATCCCCACCCTGCCCACCACATCCCTGTCAGCAGCACCCTCCGAGGAGGAGGCAGCTGAGACCATGGGCAGGAATTTGTGCCTTCCCTGCTCACACCCACCCCAGGAAAAGGCCTGGCTTCCCACGGCAGCAGCCATGCCAAAGAACAAGCCCCTCGCTTTCATCGCTAAACCTGCCCTGAGCCAGGACTGGCTGCAGCCCCTCCTGATGATAAACCTGCGCTGAAACACAATTTGAACATTCATAATCTCCTATATCAGCTTCTCATACCATTAATGCCACCAGTGCTGTGACCTTTTAGCAAGATATCAGGTACTAGCAGCAGGCTCAGGATTGCAAACTTTAATTAAAAACTGTATTTTAAAATAAAACTCAGTTTAGATGCACTGATAAGCGATTTTCGCTATGTGAAATTTCAGAGTGCTTTACTGAGAAAAAAAAAAAATCCTTGCAAGCTTCCTATTAATTTCTGGCTAGCTGGGTTTCAAGGACAATTTTATTAAAAATGAGCAGAGCCTTCTGTAATAAAACCTTTGCAGTTGTTATGACCACCTGTGCTACCTCCCACCTCGATCCACCATGTGACACGGCACAGCTAATTTTCCCACATCCTAGCAAGGAAATTGAGCTGTTACAATTTCAGACGATGGGGCTCACATACACATATTTTAGACTTCATTATTTTTTCCTGTGTGACAAGTCTGAAGCTGGCAGAGGTTGTCTAAACAGCTTTAAGATCTCTTTCTCTGTGCAGCACAGTATAAAAGTTCAGATAAAATCATTAAAGTTTCTGAATGGGTGTGAAAGCAAGAAATGAGGAAAATAAAACTGGGTTTTTCATTGACATGCAGAGCACTGCCTGTACAGGAAAGGTCTCAAAGGAAACAATCTTAATGGATTACTGTTAATAAACATTACAGTTTATTAAACAGTTTATAAAACAAACAACAGGATGGCACTCATCTGAACTGAAACAAACAGGGAAATTATGGCTCTTGAGGCTTGCTCACCACAGATATATTGCTTCCTGCTCTCTCCTCAGCCCTAGGTTGAAGTTTTATGAAAACACTAATTGTTCCCCACTGTCACTCTTAACCACCGATGACTCAGTGAAAAAGAAAAACAGACAAACAACAAAAAAGCACACAGCAGCTTGATTGGGTCCCCAGGGAGCAGCCTTTTTTGGTTGTGCCCATCTCCTTTTAATTTCAGGGGGCAAAAGCTTCTGGTCTTAGCCACAAAGGAAGGGCGGAAGAATTCATTTTGGGGAGAGAGTTGGCAAGCTGAAAAATGGAAGGTAGGGGAGGAGATTATAATTAATGCGTATGGCTGGTTTACATGCTGTCTCCTCTCCGTGGTGAGAATGTAGCAAGCTGTCTAATTGGAGCCTGGATTTTGGCTCCACTTAAATTCCTCAGAAAGCATTGCACTCCACAGGCTGCATAGTTAGATTTTGTAGGTTTTGGCCACAGCAGAAGCCTAATAAAAAATACTGGGATGAAGAGGGCGAGCTATTTCAGGAATAACATTCTGGAGCAACGCAAAGAGGTCACAACTGGTGAGAATCTGCATGAAATTGCATTAGGCACAGATGAAGCGTCCGATGGTCTTTCTGCCCAAATTCATAAATATATTAGCACACACAACCATCACAGTCACATCTTGTTTTCATATCCAGCAACTACCCTCTCCACTGGTCTCTGACAATTCTGATGAATTGCTACTACCCTTCAAAAGAATTTTTGATTTCGATTTCAAATCCTGCCCTGGGTGTTGTCAGTATATTTGTGTTTAAAAAGGTGCAGTGACACTCTGGAAAGAGAGTGGGTGAAGATCTTTCTTGCATTTGCTCAGAGCCTCTGCAAGACCTGCAAATGAAAGCACTATTACCTAAATATTTTCAGTTCAATAGGTTATTAAGCTGCTGTTTTTTTTTTTTTTTAAGTCCTTAAAAATTTAATTCCCATTATGCAAAAACTAATGTTAAATGGCAACCATCCCTGCTAGTTTAGCCAAATAAAATGGATGTCTATCCAGTAAATTATGCAGCAAATTACAGCTGTGTGAGTCAGATCTTAAAGGTGCAAGTCTGGAAGCTCCAAAAGTTTCATATGTGACTTTCAGGAGAATGAATTTATTGAGTGAGACACAGACACCTGGCAGGGAAATGGAAACACTAATTTTGAATGCTGACCTGAGCTGTGTGTCACTGTGGGCACCAGCCCAGCCCCATGACTCTGTGCCTAGGTGCTCCTGTAGCCTGTAGCCAGTGAATAAGAAGAATTTAAGTAAAATATAGACTAAATGAAATGTGAATATTTTAGTAAAATGCAGTTAAATATGCATTTCAACTTCAAACTGATGCTTTAGCTAAGTGATCTGAGTTACCGCTTTTGAGTGAAGTTAGAAAGTGCAACTACTAATGAGGTTTAAGGATAGACAATTTAAAGAAAATGGTGCATGCAGAAGGGCAAAGCTACAGCTTCTAACGCTTATCTGGAAGCCTGTTTGCTCAGAAACTGTTTACTGAAGCCGCAGCACTTATGAACTGCATCCCATTCCTCCTAAAAGACAAAATTCAACTATAAATTATTTGGAAAGGCCAGACTCTCTACATTAATTTGCAGAGGCTTTCATCCTTCTGCACAGTAGTGTATTCTTAATACTGCTCAAAAGATATCAAGTTCCTTCTTTCCAGGCTATTCACCAGCTCTAAATGGGGTTTGACATTACGAGGTCAGCTTTGCTTTGCCTCTTAGATGACTTACAAATTTGCAGAGACATAGGTTCACTGTTCTCGCATGGATCAATGTTCAACAGACCTCTGGTTTCGATGGCAAACATTTAACTTTCAGCCATTAAGCAGAAGAGGAAATTCAGGTTGTAACAAATTACCTGGCATCTAAACAATGTTAAAGTTGTCCATTAGGAGTGCCTGGAGACAGTGCAAGAGCACATTAGTTTTAAATGGCGAAGTTCAGTCAATGGAGGGATAGAGTTCAGGTCTGAAACGTTTTACTGAGCCAGTGAAAGGCCTGAACAGTGAAATGTATTTAAAGTGAACAAGAGTAGAATGGAAATACTTTTCAATGGTCAGAAGAAGATTGCACTCCCCCCTCTCCTCCGCACCCTCACAAAAGTAAACAAAAATCCTGAAAAACACTGTGAAGTGGAATGGTAGTTATAACAGATTTTTCTACAAGATTGCCATATGAAACTGATTTCACTCAGTTTTAAACTGTGCGGACATTCTGAACAAAATAAATTTTTTACTATTATATTACATTCTGTTTCTCCTACCTTCTACAGCTGTTTTCTCCTCCATAATGATGTCACTCACATGTCTGTTCACATCAGCTTCCCAGTTAGGAGTGTTTTCCACCTGGAACATGGCTGGAAATCTAAATAAGGCAGAGGAATAAGAAGAAGGAGTATATAAAAAAGAAAGACAGATAGTGGCACTATCTGGGACAGTGGTGTAGAAAAGAGATCTTTTAACACTTTGCCAAATAGCCCAAAATAGTTTTCAATGAAGCATTTTTAAAGTACAAGCTCCATTTACCAGCTGCTTTTTGCTACATCATGGATGAGGAAGCACAAAAAGTATATTGCCCATGGAAGGTTGATGTGAAAAAAGTGAAAGATGCTGATGAGAACAAGCTCCCATTCCAGATGGGATGTGTGTCTGAGCAAACTATTGAGAAATGCAGCCACAGGCACGGTGCAGGGAACTCTCAAGCCTCTCCATCAGACCATTTACAAGCGTTTGCTTGGTTCTTGGTGTTTGCCTCCTCACCCTCACTCCCTGCTTTGAATTTCTCTACCCTATACTCTCTCGGCTCTCAACAGGAATCTTCTGTATTTATCCCCACTTTTAACCTGAATTGTAGTTCCTCGAATAATCGCATTCTTCTGCTGTACCAGGGATCCTAAAAGGAAGCAGACCTGAGTGGAGAAAGACCTGAGCGGTTTTAAAACATAAATGGCACCATGAAAATGGAATTCATATAGCCTGCAGAGAGAGTGAGAGTACATTATGCTTTTCTCTTTCTTAACGCACGTGTTGAGAGCCTGTGCCTTGAAAAAAGGATGGCTAAACATGGGAAGGCTGTCTTTGGAGGAAACCTGAGAGATGCAAAGGAGAAGAGAGACTGGCGGAGGAAGCCACAAATAAATGTAAGGAAAAAGAAATGATGGAATGAACCTCAAGGAACTGGAAAGAGAGGGGCAGCAGGAAGGGGAAACAGATTAAAGAAATCCATGCAATTATTTATTTTATAGAGCATATTTGGTCAGCCCATTGGTCAGCTCTCTTTAAATGATTCCACTTTGTTCACAGTGATAGCTACAAATTCACCGATTTACCCACGAAATATTTGGCATAATATGGCTGATTACAGAGTTTCTTTAATAATAACTACCAGAGGCCTTGGTTGTAAATGCATGAGACAACCTCTGTGCATTTTTCAATACTCAAGAAAACTGCATAATTTAAAATTTATTTCATTCACCCATGAGCGGATGAATGAAAAACATCAGGCAGAAAATTCTGTCAGCTTGGGAGAGCAGGGGAGCTCCCCCTACATGACCATCGTTACCTGCTGACACACTTCTCAAGAGTGCAGGAAGATATTGTCATTTGGAACTCAGTGAAAAATTTTACTCAGCTTCACAAGTCTAAAAGCCAAAGGAAATGAGTGGCACTAATACAATCTCTCAATTTCTAGACCTCATGATTGCCAATTTCTGCAACTGTTGTGCCAATCAATGCATTAATACTGGAGATAGCTCATCACTTAATATATCCAATATAAACGTTTGTTTTTCCAGAAATCAATTGAAAGAAACTGCATAAGAAAAAGAAAATTCTTAGAAAAAGAAGCTAAATGAGAGAACTCCAAGCCTGTAATGAAAACCCAAAACATTAAAATTGAGCACTGTATAACACCTTTCGAAATGAGTTAAAATAAATCCCAAAATGTCAAAAAAGTGCAGTTATTAGTCACTGCGCTTGCTTGATATATTATCTTGGAGCATGAAACATTTCACAATGGATGGCCATAAAAAGATATACCTACAGGAAGAATTCTGGCTCCTTTCTGTTTATTGTGTGGGAATTATTGTGAGAGACAGTTCTGCTCTTTGCTTGTAACTACTGAGGCAGTCAGTGCTGTTGAATTAGAGCTCTTATTTTTATGAACACAAAAATATTGTTTCACATTTTTTCAGGACTGAGAACACAATTTCAAATTTAGTGTCTGTTAGTGCTGACCTCCAGCTAACAGAGTTAGAAGAAAAGGAATATATACACCCTGAAATCACAAAATTTCTTTGCTATACATGAAGTCATTACTATTTTTACTTCATTTTTGACATTAAAAGGAGATTAAAAAGATTCTTATCAAAATTATTCTGTGCAATTAGAAAAAAACCCATCTAACCTGAATGAGGCATTTCAAAGACTTTAGAATTATTAGTACAATAATGCCTAGAGTAAAATATAATCATGCCATGGACCAAATCAATGATCTCTCTCTTTTCATTTTCTATATATCAAGTATTTTGAATAAAGGTATAATTTTTTGTCCTCTCTTGAAGCATGAAGCCAGAAAATCTTCATAGAAATTTATGCCACTATAAGCAGAAAACAACAACAATATGCCATCTAAACAGAGAACTGCCTGTATCTTTTTATACTTCCTTCTTCATCAATATCTCTCTGTTTATTCATCCTGTGGCAATGAAAACCAAGATCAGTTTAGCACTATGATAAAAAAAACCCCAAAACCTGTATAAATTTGTATTAAATTTTATCTTGTAATTCTTCTTTACTGTGTGTGAGTTTTGTTTATTCCCCAATGAATTTGGTTTTTTTCTACTGCTGTTTTTTAACAGGTAGCATGAAAACTACACAGCGTTTGAGGTGACTAGCCAGCATTAAACACTGAGAAACTTCTCAACACATTGAGAACATTTAACACTTTTTTCTGTGTTACCTATTCTCTTTTGCTTTCCATACTGCCTGAGCCTTCCTATGATTGAGCTGTTCAGAAGAGCACTGAGATCTTTTCCTTCAGTGACTACAGGGGAACAAGAAAGCCTAAAAGATTCTTGACAGTATTAGGATGTTCAGCAGAGAACAGAGCAACCTGGCAAGACCTGTAGGACAACTGTTTCACGTTTCTCAAGGGCAGATCTTCAGTAACCTAATTTTCAGTGTCTTATTCTTGCCAACTTTAAGTTATACTTTTGCTGTCACATACTAGATAACGACACCAGTTTCTCAAAAAATAGTCCAGCAAAGAGTGGGAAAACACTCAATCTCACTATTTTTAATTTTTTTTTCTCCATTTCTCCCTGCTCTGCAATTGGAATTACAATCATTTCCATGCAGAGGGTGGGAGCAATGAAGTTCTGGACTATGTTTTCACAGGTGATATCAGTGATGAATGAGAGTGATGGTAACAGATGTCTCAGAGTGATTTTTTCCTATGCTGTTTTCCAGCAAACCTCAAAAAGGTTGCATAAATTACAGTTGTTTGACAGTGTGTTGTGTTGGGACTGGGTAGTTGTCAGCCTGGGTACTGGACCAGCTTTCACCTCCAGGTGTAGAATTCTAAGTTCAGTCCACTGGAAAATGTTGCCCTAGCATTTGAGAAATCACAGTTGATATAGGATTAAAAAAACCCCAACAACAACAACAAAACCGAACAGTTCTAGTGTACATTAAAAAAAAAAGAGGGGACAAAAAGGCATCAGTAGTCAAAATCAATCAACCCCTAACAGGTGGGTCAAAGAAATAGCGTATTTTCAATAACACCTCGAGGGAATCTTATTTCTGCAAAGGCAGTGAAGTATCACCTGAACATCCATCCCACTTCAAAAGTGTCACCAGCTCGTCTTGAAAGAAGTAAGTGTTAAATTCACCTCTAGTGACCTTAGTATTTGCATTTTAAAAAGAAAAGTTGTCTCATGTAACAAACCCGTTTTCTTCCTTCTCTTTACTTTCCTTCCCCAGTGGAAGCATTACAACAAAAACCACTTTGACTAAATTTTCCACAGATATTTCAGCAAAATATCAAACACCAGAATATTTTGGTGCAAAGTGGCAAGGCAACAGTTTGCAAAAGCCGAGGCACGAGCAACTTGCTGAATAACATTAGCAAAACCCAAATTTCTCCATGACCTCAGGAACAAACGCCTCTACTTGAGTTTCTTTGTGAGGTTTCTTATTTAAGCCAGTTGTTAATAGATTTCATGAGACTTGGAGTGGGTTTTGTGCGGTGCTAACTTTTGCACATAACATGAGGCCATATGTCAACTGCTATGACAGCCCAGTGGGAAATACAACTTTAAAGAAACCTCCTCTATAATACATGCCTTTCCCACAGATTTAGAGTCAACTGACTAAAATAAAGCACTGGGGAATGCAATTTACTGCAGAGGTCTTCAGAGGTCAAAACTGACAACATTATTAATTGTATTACCAAAGAACCCAACTGCATAAGTAACATCAACAGCACCAAGCGCTAAGTAAGAGAGAAGGAGATGCACAGCCAATATCTATTCATCATGCATCATCTTGAGAGGACAGCTGAAGCTTCCAGAAAAGCTGCCAGGCTGTCACCTGTGTTTATAACACTCCTGGTTTCCTCACATATGCACTTGAGCATGGTGTATTATAGTTTTGCTGTTCAGCTTTAGAGAAATTCATCTGCTACACAGTGGCGCTGTCTGATCTGAGCTGAAGCCATATGGTGTTTCCTTACAGATAATGCGTTGTTCTGTCAGGAAGATAACCGTATGGAGAGTGGCGGTGCACATCCATTTCGCGAAGTCTCTTAAAACTCACGCGGATATCAATTTAAACCCTCCGGGTTAAAACATCTGTGAGAAATTACAATTGTAATCGATTGTCTTGGCTAACGTGCTGCTGTCATGAAATCCTATTGCTCCTTTCCAGTGGAGTAATGCTTCCCAAAGAGAAGCAGAAGGCTGTAATGAATGACGTGACAAAACTAGCAATGTTAAAAAACTGAAGCCGGCAAATAATGGCTTTCAGATTCCTCAAGTCGAAACGCAGTGAGTTAAACCTGGGTAATGCCAATATACTGAGAGAATATGCACAAAAGGAACATTTGACACGGATATCTAATATTTAAACAGCATGCTTTTTTGTCCTTCTGAAAAATGTCTATGTTCAGAGATACAGAACAGTTTTATTTGTACTCAATGTTAATCCAATCAAAAATGTCAGGAAAATGTATAGTCCGCCTCTCACTCTTTAAACCACGACCTATACCTCAGTGTGAAGTCAGCTGCAGTTTTAAATTCAATTCATAGAATAATGCATCTCCAAGCCTGAAATTTTTTCAGCTTCTGAATAAGTGTTTGAATAAATAACTCCTTAAACTGATTAGGTAGCTTGTCTAAGAAACACAAATGCAGGCATTTTTATGTCAACTACCATTCATGTTTGTATACAGATATATTTGCTGGCCTTGAGATGTAATATTGCAAAAATAATTTTTAAAAAACGTTTAGAAGAAATGTCTGGTTTTGAGCTGTTATAAAATAAGTATTTTTCCATAATGTCTCACCGGTTTGTGAGAAAACTAGCCTAGGTACCATATCTTTCCTTTTTTCTGAAGGAGATGCCTAAGGAATGTGAAATGATACTGGAAAATGGTCTCACTAGCCCCTTAGTTTGTCAAATCCTTGGCTGCACAAGACTAACAGCTCTTTAGAAAGCATCTGTCTTAGCAACACTCCTCAAGCCCAAAGGCTCAGAACACAACTTTTTAAGGGAAGAGTGATAAAGGTTCATTAAGGTTGATAAACTGTATTTTGGTCCAGAAGCAAGTCACAGAACTCATTAGCAGGTAGAATTATAAAGATAATGGATGAGGACTCCTACAGCTTGGTCCTATGTAAGCCTGAAGTATTTGAGTTCATTTTGCTTTATTGCAGTTTTTATGGTAGTTTTCAGTCGTGGCCTGCAGTTTTCTTCTCAGTGCTGTTTCTCTGCAGAGAAACTAAAGGGAGGCACAAAGAGACAGAGGATTTATTTTAGCTCTCTAAATTTAGAGCAAGAGTGACCACTCTGTGACTCACACGCCACAAGGGATGCTGTACGTGCTCAGCTGTGACAGATCTCATGTCTCAAAGAGAGAAAGAATTATAAACCACTGTGGCACTCCCAGACAACAAACCTGTAAAGCAACAAAACTCAAGTAGAAAAATGAAACTAAAAATTACCAATTTGAAGTCAGGAAGAGACCCAGTGATGAAAAGTCCTGCATGAAGTCACAGCAGCAGAAATCCTTAACAGATGCCTGCAGGCCTGGCACTGCACAGTGCAAGGTTCACCTCATTTGTGACTGATGATGCTGCAGAAAATTATAAAAGGCGAAAAGCCCGTGGAGAACGTAGCGAGGGTCTCACCATCCTAAGTATAGGAAACAAGTCCAAAAGTTACTTCAAATTTTGTTATAAGTGGTTATAATGTGATAATGAACAGAAGGACCAAAACTATACCAAAATTTAAAAAGAGGGAAAAAAGGATGGTGTCACAGCAAGGAGAAAAATTTACACAGTGTGTGAAAGTCACGTCTTATTTACAGACAGTTTTTCAGCCTGTTTGACTTGTAAGACTACCCTCACAAAGAGGAATAATACAGGGAAGCATTTAATAGAACCCACAAATAAATTGTTCCACAGCATCTTGGCAAATGTGTTATGTGATCATCCCTCATGCCAGAAAGAGCAACAGCCACACCATAAAACATTAATTTGACATTCATTCATTCTGTACACACAGACAAACAGTGACCTCTCTCTCTCTCTCTGTACTTTTACACACTTGTATTTGGATGTAGATATATAATGAATAAGATAAATACACACAAAGACATACCTGTACATATAATGTATAAGAAAATAAAATGCAACGTATGAAGAGGGTAACATGAAGGATGTGCATTGCAGTGACGGAGAAAAAGCAGATGACAATTGACGGGACTGTACTTTCATATAATCCAATGATGAAAAATATTTCACGAGGTACCCAATGATTTATCAACATAAATTACTTTTCAAGCAACTGTATATAAATAATTCCCCTTCCAAGTGATGAAATTTGTAAATCTATTGTTACTATACAGCTGAGTGTTTTTGCTTGCTGTATGAATTTACTACAACTGAAGAACTGGCTTTGCTTGCTTTCTTCTACCAGCACTGCCCAAAGTTTGTTCAAAGATTTGAAAAAGTGTCCTAAATGTCTCACATCTATTGGAAACGATAGGCTTGATTTGGCAGTGTGTGTTCAAATGGGGCACATACCTCGGCTGGTGAGGAGAGCTCTTGTGCTGTCATTCTAGAAGGAATATTTGAGCAGCCAGCGTAAGTTTTTCAGATATCATTCACCTAAAAACCCTGAGTGTCAAGGACTTGACATCGTTTGTTCATGATAAAAATTTGTCTCTTCACTGCATCAAGCAGGTACGTGCTCCTTAAATCATCATAGCTCTCATAACTTGTTCAGTGAGAAGCATGAGGCAATATTTTATTATTAAAATGCTCATTGGCTGCTACAAGGTAAAGCCTTCTAGAGGTTTGGAAACTAACAGGCTCAAGTGTTTGAGATATGTGAAGGCTTGTTCATTAACACTGCAATTAATTCAAAGACAAGGACTAGCTAAACTTTTCTTACAAACTCATCTGAGCAGATATACACAGTCACTGCAGCTTGGGTATCATTACAAACACAAAAATCCTGTACTCAATTGATTTCTCTATAATCTAAAATATTAGTTGAAGAAGCCCTGAATAGTTCTTAATCTTCTATTCTGTCTTCCATAGCATTACCATGTCTTTTGAAGATTCATTGCTTTTCTTTCCTTCATTGCACTGGATTTTTGCAGCAAATTTTTTTCATATCTTAGTCTTCTTTTGACTGTATTAAAGAAAAGCAAAACCTCAAATCAGTACCTCTTTCCTTTTCTAAAGGGAGGCATGGCTGGACATTGTAAAACAAAAAAAAGAGGGAAGATAATGAGAGCATTTTGGAAGGAATTCCAGACCTGTGTCATGGGTTTCCTCTCACAAGTTAGAGGTTTCTGACTTGAAACTAGACTGCTGAAAGATGAAACTGTCCAAATTACTTTCCAAGCCCTGAGTGATTTGGAATATATTTTACAAAATGTCTTACATTAGCATTTTGGTTCACGCCAGCAATTAAATTTTGGCTGTTGCTATTCACCGTGCCTTGGTCCGCACACCAAAGGAGAATCAGTGTGCACAAAGTGGTTCCTTTTGGATCAAACTGAACCCAGGGATGTGTTTTGTGAGCTCTGCTTGGTGTTCAGTCCATGGGATGAGATCAACACAACTTTTGGGAGGCCTGTAAATTTCTGCTGAGCCTAAATACATCTGCAGAGAAATAGGATCAGCTTCAAACTGTACCCTGAATGTAATCCAGACTATAACTACAAATCAGTGGGACAGCACTGGCTAGAATCAGGATCATCAAGAAAAAAGATTAAATGGTAGACTTAATTCCAAAATATTGTTTAATTCTGGAATAATCGGTGGACTAAATAAAGACATCACAATGAAATAAATGGAGTTGAAGTTGACTATGCCATCTGTGAAATTGGCTCACAGAGTCATATTGCTAGTTGATGTTGGAAATAAAATTGCAATGCTCTAAATTACCTGCTTCGTAGGATCCCCATAAATACACCAAACCTAGCAACAATATGTTTAAGCACTTAGTCCAAAGATACTACAGATACTATTAAGATAAACTATTTTCAGTCAGCTCTGGCCCATTATGTGTGTAATATAGTGGTCAGCCCTGACAACCACACTACATTTAAAATTTTTGGCAAGTGCATGTGTTTTAACCATGCACGGAACTTCTTAATGGGACCTATGTCAGATTATTACTATTTTCCATAATCTTTTCAGAAGATCTAATAAAGCTGTTTAGTCATTAAAGTCAGTGATTATTATTTTTTTCCCCTGTGTACATTTAATTTGCAAGCCTGGCAATTTTAACTTACATTTTAATGATTTAAACTACAAAGCATGGTAGGTTAGCTTTTGTCAAAAAGTTCCAAGATTGATAACTGTAGAATTGAAAACAAATCCTGTCACTTATTTTATCATCAATAAACAGAGAGTACAGACAAAATTATACTATGGCTCCCATTACAACATTTGTAATGCCTCTGAAAAATAGAGTTATTATAGAATTCAAGGAATTTCAGAGTTTTGAAGTTACGGTAGTTGTTTGCATTGAAAAATGAAGAGCTTTGTGGCTGACCCTGTACAACAGAAGGGTCTCACATTATCTTGTGGATCCAGCCAGCTTTTCCCTCCCTTCCCTTATGTTTTTCAAGCTGGAATGCTCACAGCCTTCTCCATATTTGGTCTCCAAACGCTTATAGTGCCTGTGATGTTTCAAATGCATATTTTCCATTCCATGGGGCCAAGGTTGCTCTGCCAGACTGAAGGGCCAGGGTAAACACATTTCCAATTTCAAAGCTGTTTGTTTCGGTAATTCGAGATAGAGAGGTTCTGAAATTGGTATACACTCATTTTTGTGTTTACCAGAAGGCTGTTTCAGATCAGAATTGCTCCCACAGCTCTCAAGTTGCGAGAGCCCACATGTGTAACATAGCGTCTAACAAAGAACCAGAATGGGGGACTCCAAATATTTACTAAAAAAATAGTAAATAACTGGAAAAAATACCACCGCAAATCCAACATTTTTAAAACACCCCAGGCTCATTCCACTTGAGAAATAGCTCTTGCTATATAATCTTATTAGGAGTGAGGGGGAAAGTGCTGTCTCACAGGTAATTTCAGCAGGAAAATTGAGATGAAAAGGAGCTTCTGAGCTATGTAGAATGGTGATGGCTTTGACTACCTTTTGCACGAGGAGAGCCCTCAAACTGAAGGATGTTCAAGGGACACGACGCCTTCACATCGCTGTGGTAAACTAAACCGCGATCGAGAAGGTGCCTTGGGTTAGGTATTTTGGCTACAAATTTTCAGCGCCTTGTCACGAGTTCTTGGAGGTTATTATCATTATTATCTTATCTGTGTAAGAGTGGCGCCTTGAGGACTCTGATGAGATCAGATCTGCTGCAGGTATTTTACAAGTGCTCTTGTACTTGCTGTAATAGAAATACCTAAGAAATAGGATGAATGATAAAAAAGAAGGAAAATGACAAAGGCTTGGAGAACTTGCTGCTCTGAACCAAACAGCACATCTATTCTGCAGGGTAGGCTTGGGCAGGTTCTTATATGCAACTGGTCCAGGCTTCCCTCTCACCAAACTCTAGGACACCAGCAAGGTCTGCAGCTTGGAATTGGTCCAAAAAACCGCCTTGGATCTGCGTGTCTTCTGGGTCAACCATCTAAATCTGGGAAAGCAGCCAGAATGAATAAACCCAGATCCCTCTCAGCCCGATGACTAACTGTCCAGAGCACATTTTTTCTCCCCAATAAATATAAAATCCACAGAAATTATTATCATAGCTCAATAATTTTACCATTATAAAGGAATAAAATAGCTCCCCTTCCAACATTTTTGTATTATCATAAGTTCATGCAAGCAGATGTATTCTAGAGTTAGCAATATGAAATCTTCAGAGGGACCACTATCTTTATGAAAGTTATATACAACAGAAGGAAGTTTCATTCTCCAGGTAATTCATGTGTGACTTACAGTTTTTATCATCTCTTGGTAATTTTTTTCCCTCATCAGGATAAGTTTCACGGAGTATATCACATATCATATTTTAAATAACAAATTTTAATACATGATAACCAATACCATATTCATTATTCTTAGGAAGACTAGGGAATCTAAAACAGTAGAAAATCTTATTTACATCTGACTTTAACACAAGCCTTTTCAGACGTGAAAAACCCCATCTGGTATGTGAGGGCACATATAGGAGTACTCACATTTGCATGATGTAAACAACTGCATGCAATAATTGTGTAAAAATATTCCACTTTTCTGAGTGTACCCAGTTCAGGCAATACATACATTTGCCATCAGCTGTGATCAACACAGTAAAAGAAATTTCAAGATGCTGTATTCCTGAATTTTACCACGCTATCTGTCTGAAATATTTCTTCTATCTTAGATTATTTAATCCAGCTAGTTTTGTCTGCAATATTTATCTCCATTACTAGAATAACTGAGCTCCTCTTTGTCTTTTAGTGAGGCTATCCATTAAGAAAAGTCTATAAAATAAGGCTGTGAACCTCAGAGCAAAGCTGCACAAGACTTTTGGTGAGCGGCTCTGAAAGTCCTCTTCTACCAAAAGAGGAAAGGTTGAACACGACTTCCAGAAACACCTGACAGGTATCAGAGTTGGGTGTGCAGGGGGAAAAAGTGAGCTCCAGACAGGTATCCCTCTGGAATGAAGACTCTTCCCCTCATCTTTGAAGTTAGAGATGTCCAGAGCTGTTGTTTGTCACAAAGTAGAGGCGATCCTGTATTTAATGACTGCATTTCTCTGCCAAAGTCCACCACATTGGTGTCAGAATCTTACACATACTTAAGTCCTTGCATATGCAAAATGAGGCTTTTGACACACCCAGAATAATTTTCCCTTTGAGTCAAACTACTCAAATTTTTTTCAGACAAATTATTTTTCCATCCAGCAGAACCTGAGGATTTTGAACATCTGAGCAATAAATCTGGATGCCCCAAAGTGCCAGATGAATGCCACTGTAGATTCAGGATCAACTCAGAGCAAATGTGCTCTGAATTCAGCGCGCCTTAGACGCGCTGGATGCCACACAGATTAAATCTGACACTTTCTGGGATTGCTGGGCTCAGCAGATGCACAGCCTGGTGGGTCTGCAGACATTTTCAAGTTTATAAACAGAAATAGGGGGAATACCACTTAAGATTGTTTGAACCTATATTCTCTAGCTTCAAAGAAGCTGTTCTAGCAGTGAGTGGCAGATATTCGGGAGTGATCAGAGGCGCTCACTTTCCGTGCTAGAAACAGTTCCGTTTGTATTGAATAATTAACTGGAAACTGGATCTGAAAAAGGGAAGAAGGAAGACTGAGGATGATACTTTTTAGCCTGATAGCAAGGGAAAACAAAAAAGGAATATTATGTCTGCCATGATCAGCCATCTTCTGTGCAAGGATGCTTTGGGAGATTTGCTTTGACACACAGTGGATTTGGCCACTAAGGCGAAACAGTGAAGAAGCATTTCTTTGTTGGTTACAACACAGCTGATCAGAGCTAAATCTTCACCAGGATTAGGTTCTGTGAGGTACACTTTTAATAGCCTGGACCTTCAATGCTTTCTGAGGGGCTGTTCAGGCACCTTGCTCTTACAAAAATAAATGTGAATACAGGGAGGCACACACCCTGGTGACTCTATTCACTCACCTGAACGGGCAGAAAATTTCTGCAGCTGGGACAGAGCCCTGAGCTCAAGTGACTTGAATGCCAAAATGGCCATTTAGCAACAGAACTGGATCATGGATCATCTTTAGCTTTGTAGATAGAGAAATAAACTCCAGGAACAAACAAGAACAATTGAGATGAGATGAAAAAGAATTTGAAAATTACATCCTTTGCATTGAGTGACAGCAATCTTAAAGTGTCCCTATTCCCTGCAGATATAATTTGAGCATTTAAAGACAAAAAAATTCAGTTGGAATTAGGTGTTTATGATGATCTTGTTCTCTGATCCATGAAAGCACTGAAGTGCCAGCTCCAACCCATATTTATTTTACCATAAACTTAAGTATTTATGTAAATATTGTACTGAATGAAGATATTTTCCTAGAATGGGACATTGGCTTCCCAGGGACACTTCGAACCTGGCCAAAACTTCCAACTGTATTACTTTGAATGGCACTTTTTGATCTTTTCAGCTGTATTCTTTATCGGGCAAAAAAATGCTGTTTAAGGAATATTAGAGGCAGGAATGTAAAGAAAAAAAAAAAAAGAGAAAGGAAACTCAAAGAGAATAACATTAAGCCAGTTATCCTTCCAGTTTTCCACAGTCACATGACAGCTGGCATTCGTAGAGCTGCCCACTACAGTCTGCATATTTAGCAAGACCCACCCCATGCCCTAAATCCAAGGGAAGAAATACAACAAGGGTAAAGGGCATTTTTAGTCCTTTCCGTCTGTCACATTTGTCCTCCTGGGAACTGACCATAAATTTCCAGCACGATAAAAACAGTTTGAGGAGTAAGCTCTATATGCTATGCCAGTGCCCTGATGACACAGCTCTGTAATTAGAATAGGTAAGTAGATTTTAGCAAGGGGATTTAACACATCGTGCCTTATTCTTTTGGCTTTGAGCTATTAGCTGAGATCTCCAAGTTTTATTCCATAGCCCACTTAAGACACTTCCGTAAAACTCATTTCGCATATGAATCACTAAAAGCTGGATTTGGAATCTGATTCTTCCCTCAGCTGCTTTTATAGATGGGAAAGCTCAAGGCTTCCCAGCTACAAATTCAGTTTTGTCCTTCCAAAGATCCTTCAAGCAAATTCAATTCAGCAGCACAAGCGGCAGGCCAGATTTGAAGGAGTCACCTGCTGACAGGTGTGTGTGTGTGTGTTGCCATGAAGGGCAGGGCTTGAAGGGCCAGGAAGGGCAAAAGGAGCTGGAAAATTATATTTGCATGGTAACAGGAATGCAATAAAGTTTGGAGGCTCTCCATGTGGCACAAAGGACTACAGGTGAGTGAGAGAGATATTGGATAAAGGAGAGGGATTTGCAGGTGAGGAGGAGAGTTGTGGCTCTGTGTGGAGAAAAGGGAGCAGAGTTGGAAAGGAATGGAGGGTTGGTGGTGGAACAACCAGAGAAATGAGGGGAGAAGAAAGGCCAGCTTGGGAATTTCACCTTCTGTTCTCCCTTCTGCTCTGCTGCTCTCACTCAAGACCCAAAAAGCCCTCTCACACTCCCTTCCTTGCTGCTCCTGCTGCCTCTGGGCCAGCGAGGAGGTGAGAGCAGAGGCTTCAGAGCAGCAAAGCAGCAGCTGCCCTCAACCCTTGGGCGAGTGAGTGCCACCAGAGCCTGAGACCGTAGGAGCACATCCTGCACCTCCTCCAGCACAGGCAGAACAGCCTTTCCCTGCTCCAGCCTTTCTCCCCAAACTGGTGCCTGATTCCTGTGCCATTTGCTGGCTCCAGCATCCCCAAATAGAGCCTCTGCAATCACTGAGACTGCTCATGTGAGTAATGGCTCACAGCTGGCTGCAAACACAGTCATGAGCTCCCTGCATTCTGAGTTCTTGAATGTTAGATGTTTTCTTGTGCTTTTCTTTTTTGTTCCCTGAGAAATTGGATAAGTAAATTGCTTTCCCTAAGACCTTATAGATTTAGGATCACAATGATCAGCACAGTTAGACAAAAAAAAAGAATCTTTAGTGAAGTCATACCAAAGCTCCTGCAACTCATAGCTTTTTTTTGCTGTTCTTCTATCAAGCTCTTTTGCTGATATGGTCTTTCAAAGCAATGAACGACTCTCCTGTGATTTCAAAGCATCCTCAACTCTACTAAATGCACTTGAGGTGTTCAGAGTTTATCAGTTCCAATGACTTTTGTGAGATCACACAGAATTTACTTTTCACCTTTTTTGGTATGTGGTTTTGGGTATGTAGCAATAATCTTTAATGACAATGTTATCTCCAACGTCACTGGGGAAAACTGATACTACTTCTTTAGATTCACCCATTTTAATAAATCTAAAGAAAAAAAGACAAAAATCTCAGGAGTAAAAAAAAGGAGATTTTTTTTGTGAGGAGCTGATTTTTAAATGGTGTGACTACTGTGGGGCACACTTTCAAAAACTGTTCAGCATCCAACCATTACATCTGCAAAAAATTATGTCTGCATTTTCAGAGAATTCAAACAGTGTGCTACTGGCTATTGTATTGATGTCTTAAAACCTTTCAGAGTCTCTTGAGGCCTTGGCTGTAAACAGGCAAACTATGTTCTGAAAATCCTTGTACTTCCTAGCAAATGTCACAACACTCCACCCTCAGAAGAATGGTGCAGAGAATTTCCTCGTTCATCCTTAAAAAAAAGCAACCATCTAAAGTAATTCCATCCGAGCTGAAATATATCTGGAAATATATTAAAAAATCTTATTCTTTACTTTGAATTCCTACTTAAATTCTTTATACAGACATATTGCTTTGTGATTTACTTCTCTGTAATTATCTCTCCATCTTCCTTCCCCTGTAGCTATCTCTGCAGCTCTCTCTGTCTCTGGGTTGCACAGCTGATCATTCATCATTATTCCTACCGCTAAGCCTGTTCTTTATTATGCAATGACCACAATTCCGCTTTCCCTGCTCCTCTTCTCTCCTTGCCTCCAGGACAAGTTCATCTTCCTTTCTTTCAAAAGTTATTGTCATTTTTTCACCTGTTCAGCTCATATGCTCTGACCACGTCTCTACAAAGCTCTTCCTCTGCCCAGACCTCACCTGTTTGTTCCTTATGGTCTCTTACTGCACCTGAAGTTCAGTGAAGAACAAATAAAGCCACAAAGGCTGCACGGGACAGTCCTACACTGATTTTCAACCTTGTTTTTGCTGGGGTGTCCTGGTTCAGTGACTCTCTACTTCCGCCCAAAATCGGTTTGTGTCATCAGAACTTCTATTAGCAAAATTTTTAACCCTGAAGCCCACATGGAGAATTTTATGTGAAATGTTGTTTACGCCAATAAAGCTATAAAACCCGAAAAGCATCTCTTGACAGATTTCTGAGCAAATGGACTTTCTGGCAAAAATATTTGTATAATGATGACTTTTAGATTGATAAGGCAGAAAGATGACCATTTGAAAGTCTTGTGCCTGTCTGAGGAGGGAACAAGTTTGAGGAGATTACGTCCATCCAGATGGAGGCAGAGGCAGGCGTGAATTTTAAATCCACATTTACAGAAAGAAGCCTTGCCACATAACAAATAGGTAAGGGCAGGCACATTGGCAGGATAATATCTGCCTTCTTTCAGGATTTGTCTGTACATATCAGGACAGTATTTTTGATGGAGTGATAAGGAAGCACAAGCTGCAAAGTTCTGCCCACTGCCTCAGCTGAAATAACTCCATTTACCAATGTTTGGAGAACTTCAAAAACCGTGCCAGAAGTATTAATGCATACATGAAAAGATCAGTTGTACTTATAAACTTAAGTAATTTTCTCTAGACTGTTGTTTTTTTTTCTTCATTCTGTTCAGGCACAGCAAATAGATGTGTCAGCTTTTTGTTGGTTCAGTAACAGAAAAATCTCTAGAATCCGATTATCCCTATTCATATATAGTCTGCAGTTATTTAAAAATAAGTAGTTTGGAGATTTAGCTTTGCTTCAGAAGTTAAAGTAATCTTATTGTTCCCTAATAAGTATGGCATGAGTCACCCCACTGCAATAGTCCCTCCACATTTCCAGTCCTAATTGTCTCCAAATTAAGGAAACTGTTAGATGCATCTTACTGTGAGGAAATGAATATTTCTGATCCCTGCTGCTAAATAACACGGCAGAAAATTCCTCTGAATGTACACCAGATCAGTTTGCTAATATGAAAACTGTCCCTTGAATGCATTATTCAATCATTTTTCATTTCAGCAATTATTTATAATTTGTTAAACCTGCAGACTAATTTCACAAACAAAAAGTGAATGTTACTTCTTTATCAAGAGGGGTCCCTGTGAGCTCCCAGCCTTTCTTAGTTCTTGACAGAAACTTGATTGTGATAATGAAACATTATAGCCACGGCTCCGTTAGAAAGCCCTGCTTTTGTTTTTTCAAACAAGTTGTGACAATTGCCTCCCATTTGAATCAATTTGACACAATCCTCACAACAACTTTTTACTCCGTGCTCATTTATTACGCATTATTACCTGAGCGCTCAGCGGCTCCCGGCGCTGCAGAGGACTCTCCCTGCTGAGAGCGATAGACAAATTGATGGGCAAAGAGCCTCGGCCCCTAAACATCCTCAGCCAAGGCTACAAAACGTGTGTGGCGAGGAGAGGAGCTCCACCACCCTGCCCAGCAGCCAAGGGACATCAGGGCCATGGGTGTGGGACAGCCACGACAGCGCCAAGTGCTGTGGCGCTGATCCAGAGTGGCACAGGGACAGGAACTCTTACCCTGAGCCCCAAAGGAGCCCATTCACACCTTCCATCAATAATTAGATACGGCAGGCAAGCCTAGCAAGGGTAATTCACTGCCCCGGGAGCAGGATTTCCACCCCACACCACCGTAAGATCAGACTCAGACTCTCCCTTGTTTAAATGGTGCAGGAGAGAGACCTAGATCTTTATGCAAATACTTCTCCTCGCTTCAAAGAACTCTATTTTTGACAGGTTTGAGAGAAGAGACATGTTTGTCTTACATTAATGCAGTTTCCACCTCAGCAAAGCAATGTAGTTTAGGAAACATCTGATTAGAAACAGGTTCTGTCTTTGAATATCTAAGAAACCCTGCCTAACAAAGCTGTGATTTCAAGCAGTTTCTTGTTTTCTTAGCTTATTCTGCATTATCTAACCTACAAAGTATTTCAGAGAGTCTTTTAATGTAAAACCTGCCAACAAAAATCAATCCATAAGTAGTAGAAAAATAATTTTGACTAGTGCCTGCATTATCTCCAACACATGAAATTTAACCAGCAGAGCTTGAATTCAATGAAAAACATATATATTAAAAATTAAAAATGGCAAATACAGAAAATTGAATTGAATCAGGATCCTTGTCCCACTAGGGGAAGTATATGGAAAATGTTTTATTGCACAGGAGAGTCCAGACAATATTGACCAGGCCCCTTTTGACTTTCCCTAAAACATTTTTTGCATTAAAAACAACCACTAAGAGCAGTGATTTATTTCTAAATTCCCTGGGTGTGCAGAGAGACACAAAGGTCCTAAAACTGCTGACTAAGATAAATTGCAGGCTGGAATGTATTTAACAAATGATAATGCAAAATGCAGAAAAATATACCGAGGAAGAGGAGATAGCGGTGGAATGGAGTACATGACCTGCCTGAGAAGTTACTACACACAGCCAAAGAGCAGATTTAACTGCAGATGGATTCCCCCAGCCATCAATACCTGCAGAATTAAACTCCTATTAAGGGAACACAGTGAATCCTTCAATTGCTTAGCAAAGATGATGGGGAAAGTGGTATTACAGTAGAGGAATGAAGCCCTTTTTTGAGGCAAAGTTAGGAGAAAAGAATATGCTGAAATTCGAGTTAAGCCTCCAAGAGAAGAAATATAAAAATATAAGCAAGTGGGTATTAATAGAATAAATATATTTAATATATTATATTTAATATATATATTAATTATATATAATATAATATATATTATATTATATATTTATATATAAAATATGTTAATATTTTATATTATATTTATATTATTTGATAGTATCTCTCAAAACTTCCATCCAAACGTGTGTGCAAACCTTCAGCTCAGTTCAAACCAAAGGACAGATTGGTTTGATTTATCACTCTGTGGAGTATCACTGACTGCACCCGGGACNTATTTATTTTTATATATTAAATATAATAAAGAAATATAATAAATGTAATAAATATAATAAATATAGAAATATAAATAATGTATTTAATATAATAAATAACCTCCTGCTACCATGGCTGCCTGCTGCACTGTGCCTGGTTTCACACCTTGGAGCATCTGGCCTTGGCTGGGATTTGGGGCTGGACACAGGATGCACGGACCAGCGCTCTAATAGGGCATGGCAATTCCTGCCGTCCTGCTCTGTACACAGGTGCAGCCAGCCCTGGCTCTGTTGGGTTTGCTTGTTTTTGAAAATCTCCTCTCCTGCTCCTCTCTGCACATAACAGCTGGAGGAGCATCTCCTCAAGCTGTCGCTGCAAGGCTCTGGCAGAGCAGCTCCTGCCCTGGGCCAGGGCTCAGCAGCGCTGCAGGACACGAGAGCAGCTCATGGAGCAGAGCAGGTGGGAGAAAACACGACCTGCCACCACCCTGCGCTCAGGATTTTCACTTTCCCTGCTTCCAGGCGCTCAAGAAAGGAATGAGATGCACCAAAAAATCCCTCTGTCCACTTAAGAAAGAGCTAATATCGAAGAAGTCCGGGCCAATATCAGAAAATTGACATGGAGAATTAAGAAGGGATATTAAAGGGGAACTTGTCTTTGGTAGATAGGAAATAAGTTTAATAAAAAAAAAATCATGCTTATAAATTAATCATCTCCTACTGAGACTCCTCCACAGGTTTGACGTTGTATTTTTATTATGACACCACCACAGTGTGGTGCACAAGCACTAGAGATGGAAACAGCTCCACAGAGAATTTAAGGAATTGTTCTGGAGTACAGACCTTGATTCAGCACTACAGAACCCATGCTAAAGTAGGGCTAACACCATTAAAAAAATTTAAAAAATAAACAGAAATACAGTTTTATCTCCATGTGGGAACTGGCTTTACCATCTGGGCTGAAAAGAAAGGGAAGACACAACTAACTCCAGGATGAGCAGATCTTTCTGGAGACAGGTTTTAATATCCCTCTGTTGCCAGCATACTCCCAATTCTGCATATGACCTAAACCCCTATTGCCTGTGTCAGCAGGGCCTTATTATTTTCCTTCTCTGCAAAGTCAGCCTTAGCACTTCTCCTAAGCCCTGGATTTAGCTTGAGAAGAGGCCATCAGGCCAATCCACTATTGACCTGGTGCTGTGATTTTTCCTCCACAGAAGCAACGACTCCAGTTTTTCTCCTGAATGAGTTTTCACAAAATAGGACTTTCATCTCTGAGATCCTCTAATCCATCTAAGTCTTGGCTGGACTGGGTAACAACTTCAGAAATAAGTGGAAGCAGCACTGAGACAGAACAGGATCATATACTTTTTGCTTTCCTGGAAAATCAGGACTAAATTATGAGACTCTAAGCAAAATATATATTCTGAAAAGAATTATTTATCCAAATATAACTGTATGGATGTCTTCATTCATTTTTCTACTTTTTCTAACGTTAACAATGTATATATAATCTGTTTTCTCACCCTGGGAAGGTCTGCTTTTTCCAAGAAAATCAGATGAGGAAGGGCTTCCCCACATCTCATCAAGGTTAAAAAAAACCAAACCAAAACCAATCCTCTACAACTAGCTGGGTATTGCCACTGACTCATAGGAATGTATTCCATTAATTCTCCTCTTTTCTTTTTCACCAGTTCACATACCTTTTTATTGTGCTAAAAGAACTAATATTTTTAGCTAATTAAAGTCCCCATTTAGACATGTCTATCATCAGCTGGGAACATTTACTCCCACCGCACGATTTANCTCTACAACTAGCTGGGTATTGCCACTGACTCATAGGAATGTATTCCATTAATTCTCCTCTTTTCTTTTTCACCAGTTCACATACCTTTTTATTGTGCTAAAAGAACTAATATTTTTAGCTAATTAAAGTCCCCATTTAGACATGTCTATCATCAGCTGGGAACATTTACTCCCACCGCACGATTTCAGATCGCAATTTCTGGCTTGCTCTGCTCTGGAATGACCCACTGCACTCCTGAAACAACCCCAGAGACTCTGCTGTTCCCATCCCAGGACAACCCTGACCCCTGTGATATGTAAGCACACAGAAATACTCAAGGCCAAGCTTTAGGTGTGCCTTGGCTCTGCTGCACGGCTGTATTTAGCAGAGCATTTAGTCAATTCAATCATGTTTATCTTTCTGTAAACGTCTCGTGGTCTAGACCCCTAATATTGTCCTGCTTACATGGGGCTTGATATCAGCATTCATCTCTTAGTAGTCAGAAAGGCATTCCATTGGTGACATTAAGATGGGATAAATGAAATTAATAGGATGAAGAAAAGCAACTGTAAAACTCCAGAAAATTCTGAGCTTCAAGAAAAAAATTAGAGGTCTGTGGTGAGATTTCTCCTGTTTTTTGGGTTTTTTTTTTTAAATTTGAGCTGCACAGCCATGCAGTTTTCCCTGCTACCTGTGCCTTGTTTATAGAAGAGTCCTCTTTGTGCTGCCCCTGCTCTCAGCTCCTTCCTGCCCTGTCTGTGGCATTTCTGCCATCCATGAAAATATCTTTTATAGGATCTGACCATCCCAGCAGCTGATCCAATAATAGATTAGGAAAAACAATCTATAACCAAAGGAAGATGCTAAAAATCGCCTTGTTTTAGCTTTTATCTCCTCTTTTCTTCAAGCATGTTTACCTAACATGTACACCAAGGCTTGCAGGGCTTTATGTAAAAAACCAGATCCTGGCTGCCTTTGGCAACATGCTAAAGAAACACTCATTATTTATTGGATATGACATAGCCTTTCCTACATCCCTGACTCATTCTTTGATCTCTCCTGACAATTTATTTTAAAGAATTTTGCTATCTTAAAGGATTATAACTGGTACATGGTTTCCTTTCAAAAGGATTAAAAAAAAAAAGAAAAAGAAAAAGAAAAAAAAGAATGAAAAGGCCTGAAACATCATTTATACTTTTTTAAAAAACTTTTAAAAAGTTCAACTAAGTTCACATTTACCAGTTAAGAAATATTTTCATTTGTTTCCTTTCCCTTCAGCAGCAAACCACTAGTGCCTCACAACACTATTATTACAGCACTTCTGTGTGAATTTCTCCTTTCATTTCTTAGATCATGAGCTGGCAAAGACCCTCAGAGTGTCACCTTGGTGCCACTGCATGCCCCCTATGCAAGGCCAGTACTTGCATTTTTCTGTACAAAGTCAGAGGGAAAGAGCTTCCTGAAGAGCAGTGCAGTCTGAGATAGAGCCCATATCCTAATGAGATTTTTTTTTTTTTCCCTATGACTACATTAACAGGAAAGCTGTTAATTTTATTCAGTTATGTAAGCACCTGTCTCAAGTGGGAGCTGAATTTCACTGAATCTCTGTGCTGGCTGGTTTCAAAAGTGGTGTGTAACACCACCTTTACATCCTTAGAAACATAAGTAATTTTCAGAAGATGCAAGTGGGGATCTTTTTCCTTGCCCACATTTCCGTAATTGCAATATCAAGGGCAATTTTATTCTCTGCTTCTCTCATTTTTGGGCCCATATCTGAGCAGTACCACAGAGATGGAAAGATTTGAGAACATGCACAGGTCAAATGTGATATATTTTTAGCTTTCTGAAAGGATATTTGAATGTATCTTGAGTCAGACTGATATTAGCCAAGTTAATGTTGCTGTTAAGATTGCTGTGTACAGTGCAGTGAATCATCTCTGTAAGCTGAGGTGACTATTAGCAGCAGAGATTAAAAGTGCATTAAAATTAGAAAATTTCCATGCTAACTTTCAACATCTAGGTACAAGAGCATTTATGAAAATATGCCAAGAGTCTGTTCAAATCAGAGAAGTCCAACAAGTTCTTAATATTATATCTGGTACCAAATTGCCCATTTTTTTACAGTGTGATGGTGAGAATATTGCCATTAATTTCCATATAAACAAATGATATTAAGATTTTGGGTGAGAAGAGTGCTCTTTGAGCACCTACAATCTGCTGGTACATTTCTTAAGAAATGTAGCCTGTGGGTTCTCTGGCACATGGTGAGTCTGCTGGAAAATAAGGGAGTAATTCTCCTGCCAGCCCAACCTGTTAGAGAAAACACAGTTTTTCAGATTTCTGTGGAAAGAAAATAAGTCCTGAAGTATTTTCTGAGAAAGTATTTGAAGAGAAAGCATTTCAGGGAATGTACCTCAGGAGTCTGTCACGTCAGAGTGATCCCACAGGAAGGGCGAATGTGCAGAGGAAGAGAAACTTTCTCAAGGGGGCTCAGGTTATTGGGGGGAAGAGAAGAGAGGATGTCACTAAATCACTGCAGATGTGATTTAGGTGGCTGAAAAAAGGGCCTGAGGAAGACACAAGGGCCTGACTTCAGCTCAGTTATTCTTGTGAAGGCCCATAGGAGCTAAGGGAAGGATGCAGGAAGATATTTGATCAGGATGGAAAAAATAAAACTTTTCTTCCCCAAAATTCAGGAAGGGCTTTGGAGCTATTCCTGGAAAATGCTGATTTTTAACATGAAGCAGAAAAATGACATCTCAGTGCACACAAACACAGCCATCTCACAAAGAAAGGTGGGTTGTCCTTGGCGTGTAACACCACGAGACAAGAAAGCAGAAGGCACAGATCAAGCTCACTGCTATTCCAACTGCTCCTTTACCCCTGTGAGAGTACAGTGCAGGTGTGAGACATTTGAAACTGGAAAAATTGCATTTCTAAATGGGAGCGGAGCTTTCTGCAGTTTTAGATTTTCTGTGTATGAGTGGGTTATGAGAATTATTCCTAAAAGCTGGGACCTTGGACTGAATCACTGCTGCTGTTTGTGAAGCATCTTTTGATACAATCTCTTATTTTAGTTACCTGGATCTGTAGATTTTCCTTTGTTGCCATGATCTGCAATTTCTGATGTTGCTGCTTTATGACAGCTGAAACTCTACAACAGATAATAAGATGTGGTGCATAACTAATGGCTCTAATATTCTCTTCCTTTATTGCTAGGTCTTTAAATGAAAAAGTTATTTTCAAAACCTATCCCTACACGTTTTGGTCATGAGATGAATACCATCTTTTGAAAAGTGTTTCCAATCTTTTCTTGTTGGGAAAAATAATCATATATTTTATCTCTACCTTAACTTCCTCCTTTATTGGCCTTTCCCTGGCTTCCCTATGTCTGATCCTGCTAAATTTCAGAGCACTGCAAGTGCTTAAGAGATTCACTGCATATATCCTTTTTCCTGGTGAAGTTATCTTTTTGTGGCACTTTAGTGTTTTTGTGGCACATTGGAGAAAGCATTCTCCTCCTTTTGTGTGTGCAAATACATGTAGAATTATATGTAACTTATGCAAACACCCTTCTCACATATATATATAAAATACATATTACACATATATTTTTATATATATATAACATATATTTTTTATTTATATATATATTATATATATATTATTTTATATATATATATTTGGTAGGCCTTCCGGAGACCTTCCCCTTTAACTTGCTGCTACACCTCATGTCTTTTATGGCCCTTGACTCCTGACTCTACAATGCCATTGACCTGAATATTCCTGTTTTCATTTCTGCCTCGTGGAAACATCTGCTCAGCCCCTCAAGCCACGCGGGGAGCCGGGTTTTATTCAGGTGTCAGGAAGGCAGTAGGATTAAACCACTTCAATGGGTGCATGCAAGCCCTGACAACTTTCAGTGGAATAGAGTAGGGAATAGGAATTAGTGCTTGGATCGTAATGCTTTCTGTGCAGGCAACCATAGACCTCAGTACCAAAAGAAAAGTGTTTGATATTGCGCACCAACTGTGCATTCAAAATGGAAAAGGCAGCAGGCCTTCTCTTGATGAGTTTAGGCATTCAGGGACACATTCTGTCTCCTTTTGTGCTCACTCTGATTAGTGCCTCACTCCCTTTATACTCCTGCTGTAACTGGGAGGGCAGAATGTGAGTTATACAGTGGTGACATGGATGGCAGAATGAAGTCTACAATAAGCC
The DNA here is from genome assembly GCA_013397895.1 of Origma solitaria. Lineage (NCBI taxonomy): Eukaryota > Metazoa > Chordata > Aves > Passeriformes > Acanthizidae > Origma > Origma solitaria. Next base: position 687,834 of record VZRL01000718.1, read on the forward strand.
ACGAAAAGTACAATACCCCAAAAGAAAACAAAATTACTAGTATGGCTGTGAAGAACACTGACACTGCATAATTAAATGGTAGGATATTGGTTAAAAAAATTTTAAAAAAGCCAAGATTAGGTTACTATATTTATCATTTATTTGCACTCCATTATTTTACATGACATGTTCTATTTATTAGGATTTTTGGTAAAGAGTGGATAAATAATCTGGATTTTATCACTAGATAATAGAGACCTGAATATCATTTTCTTGTCTTCCCTGGGTGGTATAGACAGTTTCCAAAGCTCATCTTCTCCACTGTGTCCAGTGCATTTTCAATGCTAAAAGTTTTGTTTTAAGCACACAGAGCTGCACTGCCCAACTCCTGCACTGTGAAACTTAATGTGCTTTAGGTCTTACAAAGAAAGAATTCTCCAGACTTAGTTAAGCTGAAAAGCCACTTGCCTGAGCCTTCCCCAGATCTGTTATGACATCATTAGATCAAAATGGATTAACATGACAAGAATGTGAATATTCAGGTCAGGGGGTGAGTTCAAATAATTTTTAAAGCTCACTCCAATTTAAAAGTGTGTGAAACTAGGTTACTCTTACAATGACTAGAGCTGTGAGAATACTGCTGTCTTTTTAAGCATCACAGGGGACGGATGCCAGCATGGCATCCCAAGGAATGGTAAATTCTTAATGCAAGGAATTGGATAATATATCATTTCCAAAGGTTGGGGGGAGCGATATGAAAGATTGAAAAGCCTTAAAGGATGCAACTGAAAACCAGCTACTGCATATCCTTGAGATGTTCATGCAAGGACTCTGTGATGTACAGTGCTGAAAGAAGAGACAACTGTGGGGTCTGTGGAGACAAGGTACCTCTGTCAGCGCTAATAAGAAGTGAGGTTATCTCACTGCTATGTTTGAGTCAGAAAAACGCTGAAGTTTCTCTGAAGACACGTGGCTAAAGAGATAATGGAAGAACTGAAGAGCTACCACTTCTCATGTAGCCTTTCCTCAGTGTAGAGAAGTTTAATGATGGACTGATATCGCTCTGGAAGCTGTGCTAAGGCACATGGAAAATGAGGAAGTGATTGGTGACTGCCAACATGGCTTCTCTAAGGACAAATCATACCTGTGCAATTCCGTGGCCTAAAAGCACTGGTGGATAAACGAAGAACAAGACACATCATTCACCTGGACTTGTGAAAAGCATTTGACAGTGTCCCACATGACATTACTGTCTGTAAACTGTGAAGGCACAGATTTGATGAATGGACTAGTCAGTGCAGAAGGAATTGGCTGGATGGCTGCACTCAAAGTTGTGGTCAACAGCTCAGTGTCTCTGGAGGGAAGAACTCATTGTGACCTTCCAGTTCCTACAGGAAATATGGAGACGGACTTTTTCCAGCAGCATGCTGGTTTAGACTAGCTTTTAGAAAAAATTCTTTACTGTGGGGGTGGTGAAGCACTGGCACAGGTTTTCCAGGGAAGCTGTGGCTGTCCCATCCCTGGAAGTGCCCAAGGCCAGGTTGGACAGGGCTTGGAGCACCCTGGGATAGTGGAAGGTGTCCCTGCCATGGCAGGAGGGTTTGGACATAGATAATATTTATGGCCCCTTCCAGCCAAATCATTCTATGATTCTATAGCTCTGTGACAAATGGCCTCTTCATCTCAAGGAAGTGACAAGTTCTCTTTCCTTTTTCCCCTCTTCCTTTCTCTGTTTTTCTTGCTTAGAATTCAGCCATTATTTTAGGAGACTGTAGATCTTTCTTCATCTTACCAAGAATGTAATCTTTATGGATATGTGCAATGTCCAGGCACTTTAAAATAACACTCTTTTTAAAAAATCTAAGTAAAGAAAGAAAAAACAATGCATCCCAAAACCTACATGGCTATAGGGCTGAATTCAATTTATTCAGGACTGAGAATTCTGGTTGAGTCAGACCTGGTTTCCCTAAAACGCACAGGCTGATGGCTTAATGTGTTTTATTTTTATGTTTTTACCCATCCTTACCTGGCTTGACAGTGATTTTTCTTTTTTTTTTCCTCTAAGCCACGGACATAGCAGTATGCTACAGAGAGCAGTGGTATATTGCCACATTGATACTTGGATAATCAATAACTGAATAGTAAAGAGAGTCCCTCCCCTTGCAAAAGAAAGATCGTAATGAAGAAATCTCACAAGAAAGAGAGAGAAGCCTTTGCTGCAGCCACAGTCCAAATTCTCTTGCTCACCATCCCAGCCAAAGTCCACGATGGATACAGAAAGTGTATTCCCTGTCTCCTCTTCCATCTCTCCTCCCAACCCTTCTTTTTAACCTCTCTTCTCTCCAGCCAACCAAGGAGTCAGAAATATTTTGTTGCATTGGTCAGACACAGTTTTGCTTTCTGAGTTGTTTTTTTTTTCCCTTGTATTTTTCTGTTTTGCTATGACAGTGTAACCTGCGGTTTTGTTTTCACCTCCTGACTTTGGTATTTGCTCTAATACAAGCCAAGACACAGATCATGATTTTTGAGTGGAATATAAACTAAAGATGACATTTGCCTGGTCCTCCATTTCTGCTCACCGGGACTGGCCTTCCCCACAGGGGACATCTACAAAGCAGAAAAAAGGTGCAATTGTAGTAAGTCTCAATATACATACCATTGGACATTGACTACTTTTTTAAAGAGGAATTAAAGCAAAAGTTGCCAGAGACTGATCTAGTCCCTCCCGAGCATCTTCAAGCTCCTAAACTTCAAAAGCAGCACTTTTAATTCCTTGTCTTTTAAAACAGGGAGAAGTTCAAAGCAAGTCTGCACATAAACCTTTCATGTTTGCAATACAGCAATATTCCTTCCTTAGCTGAGTTTATTCTTCCTCAATAAACAATCTGCCCTTTATTTTTCTAGTTTTCCAGGTTAATGTAACCTAACAGGCTGTTCCTTGTCATATTTTCCTTCCTGTCACATTCCAAATTGCCAGTACCGAACTGACATACTCTACACATCAGCAGAACTATATTGGGAACTTTTATACACCTGGGAAAGATGAAGATTTACCATCCCACCCTTTCACTTGATTGCCAGTGGCATTTTGCTACCTTTTGCCTGATAATCCAAACAATTCCTAATCCTCATTTACATAGTCAATAAACTCCTGAACTCTTCCTCTTCTCAGAGTCCTCCTTACATGTCTGCATCTTCCAATAATTTGTACATGCTCTGATATGGCTGTAGCCCACAACAGACTGGGGGTTTTAGCCTATCAGCAGGGAGAAGGGATCCATTTTTCCTTCATTCCAGAAATTTTTTTAGTTTTAAAAAATATTATGTGCTCCCTCCATCTTCCTTTCCCTTTTTTTTGTGTATTTTGGCTATACAGTTTCAATTTGGTCTCTGACCTTAGACAACAGTTTCTAGGAATGTAATCATTCTTGGATCTTCCTGCTAAAGCATCTCCCTCTGATCCAGATCTTCCTTTAAGCGAGGGCCCCAAATTCAATATAACCCTTTAGCCTTGAGGCCCTGGGATCTTTATCAAAGTTGAGCAGAATGGAAACCCTACCTCGAGTGCCTTGCTGCCTTCCAGTGTGGCATTTGGATTCACCACAGCAGTGTGACATTTTTAACTCATGACTCAGACGCATTTGCTCCTGGTTCAGCACAACCCCTGACCCTTTTCTGTGTAACAGCTTCCCAGCCAGCTGCTCCTCATTCTTTATTTATGCCGTTGACTCAGCTTGCCTACGTGAAGCATCGTACACGTCCCCCTCTACCATTTCGGCTCCCCTTCACCAGGTTGCAAAGATCATTTCGAATTCTGCTCTTGTTGCCCGGTGCTTGCAGCTTCCTCCCTCTCAAAGTGCTAACACCTCCAGGGTGGGGATCATTAATGCAGCACAGGGCAGCTCCAACACCACTCTTTGGGTAGGAAAACTGATAACTGCCTTCTGTGCAGAAGCTCCAAACAATTTTATACACACACACTGTGTCATAGATCTCTGCAGACTGAGCTTTCTTTACTTTTGAGGATATCGGGAGTGACAGGGTCAGAAGAATTCCCAAAGTCAAGACACAAGGGATTCAATGATTCCTCCCTGGCATGCTATAGAAGTGACATAGGTTGGTTTGACATAATCCTTTCCCCTCCAAAAAAAATCCGTCCTAACATCTTTCACTGGCTCCTTCAATTTCTAAAATAGGGATCTTGGTACCCCTCATGATAACCACCATCTCTGACAACACCACACTGACCTCACTTCCTACAACTGGACTCAGATCTTGGGTACTCTATGTGTGTTTTCTGAAAGAAAGATTATTGACAACATCAGCTGGAAATATTTTGGGGAACAATATAAACAAGTCACCAAAATCATGATTCTAACTTGACAGTAATACTAAGAAATGGTGGGGAAAACCTTGCTTCCATATTCCCTGATGATTTCTAATATTTTTTAATTAAAAAAGCTCAATTTCAACTGTACAAATCATCTCCATTCTTCTTAGCTGGCCCCAAATCTATTACTATTATCTGTGTAAAAAAAAAGGGAGTTTTTTGGAAAAAGGAAAAGAAAGGAAGAAAAATGAGTAGCCACTTTTGCTCCATCCTGCCTAATCTCAGCACACATATAACTTAATTCAGCATGGATCCACAGTACATTCCAGACCCATCAAGACAACTTTGCTCATAATGTGATTTTCAGTGTTTGTGAGAATAGGTTATTGGTTAAACAGATGGGGGAAGAAGGGAGCGAGGAGAGCTTTTGAAGTTATGAGATCATAGAAAATTTATTCTGATGGTCGAATCAAGGGACTTGAAAACTGGTGATAAAAAAAAAGGATTTTGCAATTTCTCATGTCTAGTTAAATTTGTATCTACTCAGGGCATTGCCCTTATTCTGCAGCTGAAAAACCTGTAAGACATCCAAGGTTATACTGCAGCAGGGCACCTTCCCTGGCTTCTAATAAATTTAAACTAAGAGAGCCTGAGTTATTGAGACTAAAGCTGAAATAGTTTTCTGTGTGACAGGCTAAGGAAAAGCAAATGATCCTGCCTGAAAGGATGAATTTTGCTGAATGGGCATTCTGGAGTCACTCTGCTAAAATATACTTAAAGTGATGTCAAGACAAATATCCTTATTTGTGTTTGCAATTATAATTTATACTCAGTATATAGCTACGGATAGAACAGAAGAAAAATGAACTTTAAAATGTGAGGTGTTCAGAAACTGCAGCGCCAGAGGATAACCAAAAGGTTCCAGTCAGTTAGCAAGCAGATACAAAGAAAGAAATTTCTTTGTTTTTGACTCAGCCAGGTGGAAATAGTGATTTACTGGCGCTGTCCCAGGTTCTTCCATCTAAAATCCTCTGAGGGGTCAGCCCCAGCTGTGTCCTGGCAAAGGGCAGGGAGCCAGAGCAAGGGACATGGGCATCGCCACCTGCCCCAAGATGCCTCTGCTCCAGCTCTGCCCCTGCCTGGCTGCCCACCAGAAACTTCAGTTCTCTGACCCTGTAGGATGTCCTTTCTGCCTCAAAAGCTGCAGGGACAGATAAATTGCCTGCCCTCTCTTTCCAAGGATTTCTCTTCCTCCCCTCACTCATGGGACATAATTTGTATCATTCTGCATCTGCAGGAATTCTCATTAAAACTTCTGGGCCGCTGTCCTTGTGATTATCCTGCTTTTCTAAAATTGAGGGCACACTTATAAGAAAATTCAGAGTCTCTATGACATTCTCAAAGTAATAAATACATTTATATGAATAAATAAAACTCCCTCAGTTTCTTAGAGAATTTTCCAAATGGGTATAATTCTGCTTGCTTGCCCCCAAATAGAAGGAAAACATCTCCCTTTTTTTCACAAGTTCAGCCTGCGGTTGCCACGACTGCTATCTAGAAACAGATATTGAAAACCAGTTTGTAGTTTTGAAAGTGCTGGCATGTGCCAATAAGTTTGTGTGTCAAAAGGAACAAGAAAGGGGCTCTGTAAGAGATATAGAAGTTTGGTATTCAAATACTACTATAGATATTTAAATAACTAAATATGGAGATACATTACCTCCCTTTCATCACTTACTTCCACAATTTTGGTGTCAGCTATTTCACCCCACTTCAAAAGTCAGACTTGCAAATTTATGTGGCCTCACAAATCACCTGTCCCAGTGAACAGCATCACGGACATGTCTCGCACCCTGGGCATGTATCTCATCCCAAAACCACAGATAAAACTCCTGCTTCTGTCAAAGGGGGTCACACTTCTCTCAAGCCACGGGGTTGGAGGTTTTTCAGACAAAGAATTCTCCCTTGTAACCACAGCTTCACTAGGCCACACTAACAGTAAAATAACAATAATAATGATGAAATTCAGCAAAGCATAAAAACTTGTAGAACAGTAATGGTGGTGCTTCTGCCATTTTTATGAGGCACTAATCGGGTTGCCTCACACGGAAGCAGATTATGGGCTCGTAAAACAGCACCACGGATCTATGGGGTAATGACTTTAGTAGGTACAGCAGAGGCTTCACTACAGCTCCCCTCCTGACAAACTGGGTGATGGAGGATGAGAAATATAAATATAAAATCAATCGAAATTTTATTTGATTGTGGTTTCCACCTTATCAGGACAGAAGGAGATTGCAGGAGAGCATGAAGTAGCAAGGACAAACGCAAAAGCCTGACCTGTAATAAAAGACAAGCTCACGGCTGCCTCACTGCAAAAATATTTCAGCAGATGCAGAGAATACTAAAAGTATTTACACAGTTCATACAAAGTAACAGCTTTAAAAGCAAGTTATAGTACAATAGGAAAGAGTGAAAAAGGCAGAATTAAGTAAATGGAGGTACCTCTCCAGAAGCTGTCATTTAAATTACATCAGCTTTTTTCATTTCTCTGTATGGAAGAACATCAAAACCATACCTTTGAAATGACTATATAATGCATTTTATGCCAGCCTAAAAAAAAGGTAAAATGACAATTTTGCTTGATTGTATATTTTTTCTGCTCCGTGTACGAAGGAATAAATATACATATTTCATTTTACATATTCATACAAAATGGATACTAAGAGAAAAAGACTCAGTATACCACCTATTTACAATAAAAAGACTGATAAACAAGCTAGAGTGGCTGTATGTATTCACCAAGGACCTGATCCAATGTTAAAAAAGTCTGCTGACTACCTTTTTGCATCAGCTACCAATATAACAACAAAGTATTGTCTCTATTTCTTGGTGTCATTTTGAATTTAAAGATCAGACAAGGACCTGTTTTTATTTTAGTCGTGCAGTCGGTAGCAGCATGAAATCCAGGTCTGCAATTGCAGTGCCTCGGTTCTAAGCACCACTGCGCTCCTAAATAAAACCTGAATATCTCTGATCATCCATGATAGGACTGTGAAAATCGAAGCTACTCCCAAATTTTTTAAAAAAACTTCTCATTGGACTTCCAGTTCTGTTTTTAGAGCAGTTTGGAGGGATTGTAACAGAAAAGTTGTTATTGTACTGTGGCACAATAACAGTGCAATTTTTGACAGAGCTTTATGATGTCCAGTCTGGAGGAATATGAACATCCTTGAAAATTCAGCCCTACCTGGTTCCACTTGGAGTTTCAGACTCTCCTGCTGCTTCCAAAAACCATTTCCTTCAAGCATCTCCCATGGCTGTCTGGCAAGCCCTCACACAAGCTGTAATCAAGGCTCCTCTCACTCCTCCATACTGCTAAGTTTCTCCTTGTGGTCCAGAATTAAGACCTCCAGGCTTAAGACCTAAAAGTTCTTAATTCTGCAAGCACAAAGTTACTTGTGCTTTCACATCCACGAGTAACAACTTTTCACCATTGTCTCCTCACACTGCCTCATTCTGTCCTCCCCCACAGGGTTTTTTTATTTTTTAACATCAGCATGAAATTTGTCTAATAAATTAATTGAAACAGCAACTCAACAAGCGCTTTAGATAACAGACGTTTGCAAACCTTGACTCCAAAACTGTGGCTCACAGACAGAGGAACATAAGAAGGACCGTTTCAGACATTCTGAGGGTTTTGTACTGAGCAATGTCAAAAACAATGTCTCTGGGGAGACTGGGGTAAAAAAGGACTCCTTGGGTGAAAGTGGGCTTGGTAAGAGCTGCACATGCAGAAGGCCTGGTGGAACATTACAGAATACACCACGAATGCAAGGGCCAAACACGCAGGATGTTAAAATGCGCATGTCCACAGGAGTCAGAGTGGCAAATAAAGGGATCTGTTAGCAAATAGAAATCCAGTTCAATATATACGTCGTAAATGAATAAAAGAGTACCTAAAGATCTTTGAGTTTCAGCTGCTGGATTGTCTCTGCCTTTCAGCCCTTCCTTACGGCTTCCTTCTCTTTTACATAATCAGAATTCAGGCTGTGTGGCCTGGGCAGCACGATGCTATTGCTGTGGTGTGCACAACCAAGCAGCTGTCTAGCAGCAGGATAAACTGTCACAAAAACAAAGTTATCTATCTCACTTTTATGTAAATTCCATCTTTGACCTGCATGCAGCTGATGGTGCATATTTTATTGTGTTCACTAGGTTTTCATTAGACCCCTTTGTCATTTGCTGAAAGGTTTTTTAACTTCATTTAAATCTCCTTGTGCCTCAGAAATGTCAATAAATGTCATTGTTATCATCAGTTTTGTCCTGGGTTGACTTTTCTGAGTTTTCTGTCTCTGGATTTGATTAAAATTGGGAAATAAATAGTGAATAACATATTGATTGCAGGCTGGGAAAGGTTGCAGATAATTTATTATCTGTGAGCATGATACCAAGGTTTTTTCTACCAGAATCCTCAGACTAACAAAATTCATTCTGATGGGAAAGTGGGGTTTATAGCTATTCTTTATAGCAGAGTAGTTTTTCAAGTCTTTGCTTGGTCATCTATAGACCATAAATCAAGCTAAGATCAATGGTAGTTACCTCATACTGTTGGTTTAGCAGACCTTAAAAAGGAAGCTATTAGAGATTATTAAACCTGAAATCAAAATGCCCTGCTTACAGGGGAAACAAGAGAAAACAAACACTCAAGAAAAAAAGAATCAGCAGACATTGCCTGTGAACATTAATCTAAACCATAATTCACTGTATTAACAATAATTTCATTATATTGCTTTATCCAGCCTTAGAGAAGGGTAATTATTTGGAACTATATGTCCTAAACTGACATTTTTACATTCTCCAATGCTGCATCACTAGCCAAGAGAATGAAAACTTAACTCACCAGCATATGCTTCTGCACTTTTCATCATACCAATGAACCCTCAAGAATGTTCCTGCTTTCAAATCTTCCCATGGCTGGGAAAATCTGAGCCTAACAATGGCAATGATTTAGGGAAAGCAGAACGAGACAAAACCAGATAAGCCATCAATCAAGTTCTTCAGTCTTTCCTGTTTACCTCTCAAAGAGTACCTGATCTAACGCCCATTCAGTCTAGAGAAGCTCATTTACAATTTCAATTGTAATTACAGTCAGAGCCTTTGCCTCTGACTGCTGTCACAAGAGGAGACTGCTGGTATTACAGCAAACTGAATTAGTAATCAGAAAACATATTAATGTGTCTGCTGGGCTGAAGAATCACCGTCATATTTTATTCCCCTGAAATACCAACAGCGTTGCTCTTTATCAAGGGCAGCTCAGGTAAGAAAGTCCTCTGCCACACGCTGGGAAAGAATGCCAGAATGTCAAGAATTCAGAAAACCCACAAGGAGCACAGCCAGGAGCAGAGCTCCTGGTGGAAACTGGACCCCAACAACAAACCCTGTCCCCGTCTTTGGCCCTCAGAATCACAGTCACGGTTTTGTGGCTCAAGTGGACTTACATTGGGTGCCAATGAATGCCACTAGTGCTAGTTCCCAATAGAACAGGAGAAATGTATTACACTGCTCCAGAACCATCTGGGACACCCCATTTCCATAATCTCTAAATCCCCGAAAATCTTTAATCTGCTCATTCTCACTCCACTGAAGGTAAGAAACCGTCACAACCCACCTGTTCACACCCAAAATTTTGCGCCAGGTGGGATCATTTGCTAAGCAGGTTAAAACTGGTTTTGTGATTACTGTAGCAGCAAATTCAAAAGACCCTGAATTGTCCCAGCAGCTCCCTAGACTGAACAGACCTGGCTCCCTGTATGGCCGAGCAAAACAGCAGCAATACAGAAGCAACCAACATTTTAAAGAGCACCACTTCGGGCCTGTTAGTCCTTGTTAGCAATACAGGTATTCATGTTATATACATTGATAATTCAATTTAAGAGGCATAGATGAACATTGCTCAGCAATACTTATGTACCCATGTGATATCCATACAGTAACAGCTAAGGCACACACCTGTCCCTAGCTTCACATCAGATTTTCCGTGGATGTCCACAGCCAGGAAAGCTGCCCCTCTAAAGTGGCACTGTCAGTCAAACAATGTATTAACAGATGATTAATACAACATAAACCATTCCAGTTGTTTTGAAAAGCCAGAATTCAGTACCTCTGGAGCATTTAGGACAAAAACAATTAAGTGGTACAATATGAGAGGATTAAACCTAATAGTATCTTCTGGGCATTTTTGAAGAATAAACTTATTTTCAACCACAGTCTTTGTGAGCAGTTGGAGAACAGTTACCATTTATTACAGGAAAGGACTCTTGTAAAAAAGGATGAGCCAGAAGAATTGTCTCAACAATAACAGAGATAGAAATGAACTGTCTAGAGACAAGATGCCTCGTGTAAAGTATTGAGCTACCCACAGTTTGTCGTGTGTTTTATTCATTTGTAATATAAGGGGGTCACGGTGCATTTACTGAGGGCCCAGACGATTGTATTGCTCTTGAGCTATTGCTTTCTTACTAATGCGAAAACAGAAATATGAAGCATGCAGGAAAAATTGCCCAGGTTTGAAGGTGACCAAAATGGCAAACAGAGCAGAGAATCATCCCTGTGCTTCTATTTCAAGCTGAACCCTGGCATTAGCCTGTGACCCTCAGTTCCCAGCCACATTCCCTCTGTATCCAGAACCCCTCTTCCACCAGCAGGCTCCTAATGGTGTTGCCATTACAGCAGAAACAGACTCTTACATCATTTGCAGCCCTATGGGGATGCATCCTGTGAAAGTAAATAAAAGACAAACAATACTGAAGGTTTTCTGCTTCTTGCCCCAAATTATTCAGACAGTGCCAACCACTCAAGCAACGAAAGACTGCTCCTTGTGAGTTGCAATAAACATGGAAAGATAGACTCTGGAGAGTTATTTTGCATAAAAACGTATCTGACGCTTCATCTCCCAATATTTTTAGCTAAGTTAGAAATGGACTTTCAAGAATTTGTAAGAAATTTCAGCAACACAAATTCCACTGAAACAAATGGGACTGTTGCTCCTGGCTGCTTTTCACTCTCCTCGTTAAGTCTAAGATATTATTTTCACTGTGTTTGTACCTCGATTACAAATATCTGCAACATTTCTCAATGTACAATTAGACTTGGTAGCTTCCTACACTGCCCAAATATTAATGCAATCTGGAAACATGGAAAGACTAAGTCCAGATGCACTTTCATGCCCTGCACACTAAGCTGCCCTCAAGCATTTGTACATGGGGGAAGAATTTTTTGTTGGCTATGAGAATGAAACCTCCCTGATACAGGCAATAAAAACACAGAGCATGATCACCAGAACTTCATTTCCGTGAGCTCACCCATGTCTTGAACTGCCGAAAATTAGTGTAAGACATCTAATTGAAAAGATAAGCAAAGAAAAATCTTGGAATAAAGACTTTTTAACATGAGTATTATTAATCTGTTTCCACTGCAGCTTCTTTTCATCGTTGTGTTTCAGGCAATGACAAACCCTTTCACCTCAGAAACAATCAATGGGATGTTTGAAACGGTATGGGGGGCAGAGGGATGTGGATATACAATTTTTTTTCCGATTTCCCAAGCCACCCACTTAGCAGTGATTCCATGACACCCCATGTGCACACTGGGCAGCATCTGTGTTTTAAACTGCAGCACTGCATCACTTCAAAGCTGGAATAGAATGCTCCCTGCGCTCAGGATCCTGTGCTAATGCCTGCTGCTGACACCGAGGCAATGCCCAACCAATCAACTCTCTGAGCAAAGTGTTGGCAGACCCCAGAGATGCTTCTCTGCCCCTGCCGTGATGAGAGGGCAAAGGGAGAAGGAACAGAGTCCATTAAGAACTGGAGAGGGATGTCAAGGGATTAAATATTGTTCTGAGTTCAGGATGAGATGGGGAATGACTCACAGCTCCTGCTGATCCACTGGGAAGAGAGAAGCAGGCTGCAGGGATGGAGAGTGAGGAAGAGGCTGCAGGAGGAAGGTGAGCAAAGGATGCTGCAGAGAAGAGCAGAATTCAGCCCAAACTTTTAGGTACAACCCCTGTTAAGAAGAAATATGTGGCTGTGTTGTCTCACACCTACACTCTCCTGAGGCCCTTGAAGGGTGCAATTTACACTCTTGCAGTTCTCCCTGAGCCTAGTATCAGGGAAGAGGCTGAGCAGGGTTTCCTGTTTCCCTTGGTTTTCCCTTTGCCTGCTGGTGATGGAAATACCCAGAGCGTGGAAGGGCAGCACCTGCCCTGAAAGCAAGAGCAAAATCTATCTGCACAAAGCCATAATTTAGTTCCTTGTGACCAGCTGAAACTTGAAGTTCATCTCAGAAAAGGGATCTGGAAATCCCCTCATCAGGGAGGTTTTTTCTATGGTCCAGTGACAGTGAGCAGAACAACGATCCTTACACACTTCATTACAGTTAAACATCAGGTTCTTAGCCCTTCTCTGCCTTCCAGACCTCCATATCTTTTCACTGTTCATTTCACTAAAATACCTTCTTTTTTTAGATAAGTCACAGTTCAGAAAATCATTATGCAACTCTGAGCATTGTAAAGTTTGCTGAAATGAATCCAGCTCATTACTCAAGCAGAGAAAAATGCATCATTCCTGCACTGTTTTAGTGAATGTCACAGAGAATGTAACAAAAGAAATGTTTAATTACACTGCCACTAAGGCTTACTGAGACCCCCACCATCCTCCTCATCCCAGTACAATAGCAATAATCAAGCTAATCAGGAAGCTGCTGTTTATAAATCAATTAATACATCAATTAATGTACTGTTTAATGTGCTGCCTAGAACAGTTATTACTGGCAGTAGATGCCAGCTAATTGCTTCCTTCCTACTCCACTGGCTCAGTGGGAATCTCTTGGCAAAAGGCACCTCTGTTCATTTCACTGATATTGAGGAAGATGCTGGACCCTTGCATTTGTGGCTTGGGTGCCTCTCTGCTCCACTGCCTCAAGAAAAAACCCTTCCTCCCTGACGTCCAGAGGCAGAGGGTGAAACACTTTGTTTTGCAACATAAGAAATGTAATCAAGGACACTGCAGTCCACTGCATCACACCCAGCCCCTTCTCCCCTTGATCCTGCAGAGGAACTGCATAAATCACAGCACCAGCCTAAAACTCCATGCTGCAGGATGTATGTGACACATCAGCAGGGACCCTACACCTCTCAAAAACTGTTAAATGAGTATTTTGGGAAGGAGCTGTGAATAATTGCAACCTGTTTTCCCTCAACACGGCAGCACACTGCAAATCAGAAATTAGCTTCGGAGGTGGAGTCACAGAAGTCACAAAGAATTTGAAGCCACAATGAGGCAGAGAACCTCATGGTCCATCAGGCTCCTGCTTTAGCGCTGACGATTTTCCCGAGGTTCACTTCCTTTAAAAGTCACCACATAAAACACAGACTTGCCAATCAAGAGCAAAGTTGATTGCTACTGAAACTCGAGAATATACCTTGGAAAAGTCTGAAGCTGGGATAACATGCTCTTGCCTTTTTTCCTCTGGTGCAAAGTGCGACAATAACCTGTGGTTTAAGCAAAATGGTATCAGGCTTTGCGCAATACATTTTTCACACCAAAAACATTGGGTTTTTTGAGGATTTATGGTTGGTTTTGGGGGGTGTTTGTGTGGTTTTGTTTGTTCCTTTTTGTTTTCTTTTGGTTTTATCTCTCCATGAAAACAGAAAGTAAATGACACTGGAGAAAAACAGATTTCTTGAGTTCAAATTTCCACCTTCCTTTCATTTTATTCCTCTACTTCCTTCCCTCCCTGAAGTGAGAAGACACCATCTTAACTTTCATTATTGCTAAAAAAAGGATAAATAAGAAATTTTTCTCTGATGAGAGGTTGTTATAGACTAGCAATCAAGTTCTAATTCTACTTAGCTGCTTAATTGTTGTAGTTAAATTGTATTACTTTGAGCGTATGACATATCAATTCGTTGCCTTTCTATACAATTAGACTGCAATAAATCAAAGTAATTTGCTGCTATATTACATGCAGACACTTATATGAGATCTCGTTATCCTCAATCTGCCACAAAAGGTTTTGTACCTTTGTACACACACACACACACAAAATATATATGGAAATAATTTGTCTAATTTTAAATCCTGAGACACCTGAGGTTTTTGCACAAACCTTAAAAGAGTTTGTGTCTTTAGAGAGAAGATGAAATAAAATAATAAAACCGAGCAAGTCAGAGGCAAACATAAAGCAGAGTTGCAATGATATATTAATACTGAACGTTCTCCACAGAAAACGAAACAAAACAAATCAAAACCTCAAAAAAAAAAAAAAACCCAAACCAAAAAAACCCACACCCAAAACAGCAAATGCAAAGCAGATAGTGAAGAAAAACAAATCAGACCAGAAAATCCTCAGGTGTGGAGAAACTGACTCCAGCCATCATCAGATAAGGTGTTAACCTTGAACATCTTCATTAAATACGGCAACAAAGAAGATAAATACACAGCACAATGTGCTGGAAAGAAAATGGGGAAAGGAGATACTCTGGAGCTGTGAAATGGGTGGTGAATTTGGAATGGATGATGCTTTCAAAGGCACTCTGTATTGACTGAGCACTGCTTCAAGTGAATGGGAAAGAGCTCTCAGCAGCTGAGGGAAGACAGCGAGTTCAGCGCTCAGCGACTTTGAAAAGTTCTCTCTGTTACATGCAAGCCCCAGCAGCTTTCAGAGCTGCAAAACACTGATTACACAGTCCCACTCTCCGCAGTGCTGGGCTTTCAGCACTGGTGCAGTTCGCAGCACTACTCGTGTTTTTAATGAGATACTTGCCAAAGAATCCTTTTTGTTTCTGGTTAGCCGCGTAAACACGAAACTCTTTGAAGCATCTGCAGCTTGTGCCACCTCAGCACTGGAAAGTGGGTTAAAATCTGTTAAAAACAGTTAAAAACTGAAGGAGGATGCGATTCCCCAGGCCAAAATGGAGGTATACAGTCATGGTTGGAGGCATGGTGGCTGGCTTCAGATTCAACATGGGAAAATAGGTTTAAAGCCCCAATACCCTCACCCTACTGGGGAGAACACCTTCTCCAGGATTATTTTTTTCCCCCAGCCACAAAAACACAAGGTTGTTTTTAATCTAAAATGAAACTGTTTCACTGGAATGGGCTGTTTCATGTCACGTAGTTTACTTTGCAGTTTCTGAGGGATTAAAAAAAAAAATCCACCTTTCAGAAATACACAAGACCTTTAAACTACATAAAAACATCCCTCTGTAGAAAATAATACATAGCCATCCACACAGGCACTTATTAAAGCTAGAGATGTAAAATCTCAGGACTGATATTTGCTGCTGTACAGTGCCATTAAGTCAGTTGAAATCTATGAGAAGAAAAAATGTTACATAGATATTTGCCTGAGATTTCTTGACCCTCTGACCAAGCCTAGAAAAGATTCACTGCTCTTATGCCCATGATTCAGCACAGAAAAGCGATCTTCTGGGGCTGAATAGCAAAAAACGACCAGAAATCTTCAGCTCCTCTGTGAACTTTTCTTTACTGGACTTCATGAAATAGAATTTGCCAAGTCTGGAGATGTCACTGATACTCAAATCCACTGAAGATTTAGTGGCAGAGATTCTGGCATGATTCAGTGTTTGCCTCTGAACTGAGATATAGAATGAACATTTCTGGACAGGAATGTGAAATAGTACCGGCAAGGTAATGCTGAAGGAGAGCTAACAGAGGAGAAAAGGAAATTCCGTATACAATTTTTAGGATAAGAAGCTTGAAAAGGACAGGAAAAAAAAAAGACAAAGAGAAAGAAAACTAGATCCAGCAAATGCTGAAAGAGACAGCAATAATCAATGTTAAGGAAAGAATGAAAAAAACCAAAAAATTGCTACACTTAGCATGACTGTGAGCATCTCTTAGTGTGTCTGCCAGGAAGAGAAATGAAGGGAACAACAGCATACAATTTGCCACTCTGGGGTTAAAATTGACACATAATGCAAACATGGAATTATTCAAACAGATTTTGGTCTTATAAATGCTAGTGAACGCTCTTAATTTTATAAATAACAAAGTCTTAAGAATTAGGGTTATGTAGTAAAAAAGGAGACTGATTTCTGTGCTCCACTGAGAAAGCCTCTCAGTGCTGAGGACAAGAGAAGAAACCACCAGACTGAAAATGGATGTGCCACTTCCATACAGGAAAGATTTTCAGAGTCATGGACCATTACAGTGCCTCCTTATGAAGAGAAGCTGAGGTTACACTTTCTTATCAAGCAGAAAAAGTACCACTCTCCTCGCTGAGCTAATACATTATTCCTGCACAGCTCCAGATCTTGCTTCGAATCTACCACATCCTTCTTGCCAAGCAGCTCCAAATCCATCACAAGTTTCCACGGAAATGTGAAACCATAGGAGAAGTTTGTTGGTAGAACCCAGAAGACAGAAGGAGAAGAGTGACAGACTGAACTTTCCATCAACAAGAATCAGCTGATATTTCTATAAATGACTACTCAGACATGAGTGAAAAAATACTTCCTCTGGTAAAATGGATCAAGATAATTAACCATGGTTACTAGATTGTAATATTGCAAAAATAACACAAAACCCTCAAACAAAACAAACAAAACAAAACTTACAACAATAACATGTATTAACACAATCCAGAAGGCCCATGGGGAGTTAAAACTCCTATTATTAATACAGATTGTTCAGTATTTGATGATTTAAGCCTGTAAAGCACTAAATAAAAGGTAAGAATAAAATACTTGGTTGCTCTCCCTATGACATAACTTCTTTCTCCATCCGTGCATAGCTTTGCCTAGACATTGACTACACAAAACAAGGTGTTTTTTTCTCCCACTCCCTCCTCTTACACAGGTAATTATAGACAAGCTCTACAAAGATATCATCAGCCTCTCTTATGAAACATCCATTTAGTGTGTTTAAATCACTAAATACACACTATTAAAATTATTGCAACTGAAAAAAAAGAAAAATACTTATTTTTTGTTCTATTCATTCTTACTACTTTTAATTCCCTAAGTGTCTCTTCATATGGAGAAAAATACAAATGGGAGTGCTCTCTGTACTTTTGATTATCTGCTGCTGTAACAAGTGCTCTGGGGATGTAAATTAAAGACTTTGTAATGCCTCCTGTCCCTGACCAAGGTCATTAACTCAGCAGAACACACATTGTCTTCTGTGTCTTGGAGCTGGAAAAGCTGTGCTCAGGCAACTTTCACTCATTCTCATTTGTTTAACCCTCTGCCAAGCAGAGACGCCACAAACGGTTTGAGGTTTGGGCCCCATGAAGTCCAGCAGGGCCCAGGGCAAAGCCCTGCCCTGGGTCAGGGCAAACCCAGGCACTAATACAGCCTGGGAAAGGCTTGAGAGCCAGGGAAAGGATTGAGAGCAGCCCTGAGGAGAAGGACTCGGGGTTCCTGACTGACAAACAGCTCATCAGGATGGGACAGAGTGCCAGCTCTGTCCTGGGCTGCAGGTGAGGGAGGGCATTCTCCCCTTTCTGCTCTGGTGAAACCCTCCTTCAGCGCTGCATCCCTCCCTGGGGTCCACAGCACAACAAGGATGTGGATCTGCTGGAGTGGGGGGAGCTGGAGAGAGGCTTCTTCCAAGGGCAAGGTGACCGTCATAACTCCATTTTGTGAAGTTTAAACCCAAACCCTTAAAGTATCCTTGAACAGAGCTGCCTTTGACATCTTAATGCAATCTCTGCTGTTAAGCCTCCTAGCTGATTTCCTATGCAATAGGTGCAAGGTTTTTATGCAATTCCTGGCTTGTTTCCCACAATATATAAATGACAGCATATCTCAAGTGCTATGTCTGCACCGTGTAAGCCACAAAGTGTTTTTCAAGTAATCATGAAATCTAAAGTGGGTTGCTTACCATGACTGAGTAATGTATTCCAGAGATAGAAGTGCTTTTGTATATATAACATTATGATTTTCTCTTTGATCTCAGCTATCGCATTTAGAAGTATCCTAATCTTGGAGTTTTATAGCTCCTCTTGAAAGTTTATCAAACAAAGCTTTCATGAAACATACACACATACTTGGATATACCACATATTCTGATTTCTTCCTTTTGATAATCGTGAGCCTCCTCCTCCTCTCCCCGACATTTTTGATCAAAGGTCACATCTCTTAACAGTGTTTCAAATAGTCCATTTTGAGAACAGTCACTGTCTCCTTAAACTGTTGTGAATTTTGCAGTTTATATAAGGTAATTAGCCAGCAGGAATGGAAAAGAGCGTCCCAGACAATATGATACATACTGCAATAAATTATGTGCCTCTATAGAAAGCACAATATTTGCAACAGTTTCAAAATGACATGGGCTCCAACAAAAGCAGATTAATTGTTTTTAAAGAACAAAGGCATTGTCAAAAACACGGTAAATTCAGAGTGACAGAACCCATGTTTCAAACTTTTCTCTCTACTTCTTTTTTTTTTTAATGATAATGAGTTGATTGACATCCTCCCCAGAGGGGCAGACTTCTGAGCACTGATAATATCACAAGCAGCTGAGCAGATTCTTTCACTAACTATTTGAAATTGCTGGGTATTGTAAGGTATTCCTCTGCTAGTGCTGACAGTAATGAATACCTAGTTTTGCACAGCTCCAACCACATGGGGGAATCACATTTTACTGTCTTCAATTTTCAGCTGGTAATCTCATACACCAGCATATTTAATACCCTCCTGATTTATACCAGAACACCCACTAATATCTTCTCAAGCACACATTTTCAAATCCTTGCACTTGAGGACTTCACAGGTGGGGGCTAAATTGCAAGGATTTTCCTTCTAAAGGTTTATCAGAAGTGCCGTTACCCCCTACCTATGTGTCTCTCTGTCCCTGTCATATTACAGACCCAGAACTACAGGATCTACCATAAATCTTAATTTTCTGGGCTTCCTCGTGGGAGCAGACCTTGCATCTGGAATCGAACACACAGCTCCCTGCAAGAAATGAACACCTCTCCCTTCACATCACCTTCCTCTGCGTGCGTGTCCCCAAAGAAACAAAACAATTAAACCTCACGATGTCTCGGTGTTTAGCCACTCTGAAGTGTTCTCTGCTGTCACCCATGAGCTGCCAGTCCAGGGCTGGTGACTTTCAGTGTCATGAGAATCTTTCCATACCATCCCCAGAACTTTAGGCATTCCTTTGCCACAGAGAGCTGCAGTGATGGCTTGTGTGGGCTCTAGGATCTACATGACACTCTCAACTCCTGTCAAATCACCTTCAAAGGAGTCAGGAGGTCTTATCCATTTCTCCAGATCTGTTTTGACAGCACTAATAGCTGATTGCTGCTCTAACTATCTGGATAGCATGTCATAATTGTGTTAGAACATCTGTTATTAATTTACACTGGTAAACAGCCAGCAGGAGCTGTTTTGTTGTTTTTTTTCCAGCAGTTCTTGCTGTGTGGATGCTTTGGAAAAACGATGCAAACTCTATTCACCCAGAGCATATTTAGGCCCTTTTCAGTGACTGAACTGAGAGTATGCAAAGCATCTAACATGAGGGGACAGCTCTGCTTCTTTAATTGCAGTCGACACGTGAAGCACATTACCTGAGGAAGCAGATGGGTTCTGACAATGCTTTCTCAAATCCTGCTGAAACGCAACGCTAGTCAGCACGAGTGAGGTTGTGATCATTCAGCTATCAGAATGATCTGACTCGTTCCACTCTCTCTTTTGCAGCACAGTCTTGATCTGATGTTAGCTGGGCTTGAAATAATTTTTTATTGTCACTCAAGGCACTCTGTGGCCCTGGAAGTTATGAAAGATACATCAGAAGCTTCTGATGTGCATTTTGGCCTTTGATTTCCACACAGGCTTGTAAAAACCATTTGCAAGTGGTTCCTCTTGGGAATGTAACACTGGGGCTGAATTTTATACAGAAGCATCTAAATGCTTTCTTTCAACAACTGTACAGAGAAGCAAATACGACAAAGGGTTTGCCTTCTTTGTGATCAACTCCACAGCTCAGCCCTAAGTTCTGCTGCCTTGCTTGTCCAAACTCTACACAAATCAGTCCAATTCCAGATTCTCGAAGTCAACCAATCAATTTCCACCAAAGCAAAACTGAGTTGTTTCAAGTAGTTGACTCCAGGTAGAGTTATTTACATTTCATTGTGGATAAGACTGTGCTGTTTTGGTTCTCCTCACCTTGTACATCCTCTGCATCCTAAAATCTCTCTTTCCTGCTGTGTTCTGGAGCATGCAGTGCACACCTTTGGCTCTCGTGCTATAAAAAACCCGAACGAACTTCATTTATAGCCTTCTTTAACAATATTTCAGACATTTTGAATTAGGCAAGAAGCCACACACATACAAATAACCTTGTTTAAGGTGCAACTCTGGGACCCAGGGGAGGTCTGGATCAACTTCTAAGCAGTGCTGAGACACTTGCCTTCCAGAGCAATTCCACATTTTTCTCTTCAGAGGCATCATTACTGCATTGCTGGCTTTTGAACTCATGTTGCCATAGCAAACATTGTGCATTGTCTCGCTATTATTTACGCTTTGAAGGCTTCTGTAGGCAATTATTTCAAAACCAAACTATTTGCATTCTAGAGACTGTAACGATGCTGCGGATCTTTGAATTAATAACCCAGCGTGTGTCAGCTAAATCAGCTCCAACATTTGAGCACTGTAGGGCTGTGTGGCTTTCCTGGGATGCTGCTGTTGGCAGGGTACTGGAGGGACATTCCTGGGTGAGCGAGGTGACAAAGAACATGGCAGGAGATTTTGTCACTTCTGAGTGACAGCAGGGAGCCTTGGAATACTGAACTTCTCAGCTCACAAAAAGAACCAAAACACACACCAAAGGTATCCAGTTCAGCATGCACACAAGTCAACCCTCCTTAACTCAGCAAGAGTCAATGAATTTAGCAGGAGGTTAAGTGCCCAATCAAGCGCATTGTCATGTGCTGAATAAACTGTGACCAGTGAGAAGTTTCTCTGAAGCTAGCAGAGCTGCGCAAGTTTTAATAGCAGCAAACAAAAGGGGGGAAAAGGGGCTGTATTTTTAGATTTCCTAATGTTCTAACTCGTACTGTCTAGAAAATGACCACATCAGCTTGTAGAGAGCCTCAGGATCTGCCAATTCTTTGTAACAAAAAGCATGGAAATGTGTAAACATGAAGTATTTTCACCATCAGTGTGTTCCCCTCCCCTGAACAGCTCTAATACTAATAATTTTTCTACATAAATCCAAGTACAAACCCTATTTTTCATTGCTGGGAATGGCTTAGAAGATACTGAGATGTTAAAGAACATCTTACATTTTATCTTAAGTTGTCCAGCTGATGATCCTGGCTATTTCTGGAGAGATATTTGTTACGCAGCTTTGGCAGTGACCTATAAGAATTTGTATGTCTATTAAAACAAGACGCAGTCAAATAAAATTGCATTGACAGCTACATACAAACACATTGTTTTGGTTAAGAATGGATATATAAATGGATGGGAGAGGTTCTTAGTTTCATATTTATTAAAATAATCTAATATCTTGAAGAATTCTTGTTCAGGGGTAAAAAAGGGGCCAATTACAATCACTTATCTGATTTTCGCAAAATTGAAAGTTAGAGTTCTTTTCTTATTGTATGTAATTTCTTGCTAATATTGTAATTTTAAATAAAGATACCCTTGCAGTAGAAACACAGCTGCTGAGAGTTTTCAAGTTCTGGAGATTCTTGGATAGCACTGTGATTACCTGAGCAGCCATAGCAAAATGGACAAATTGAAGGCTGGTAGGTAACAGGAATGATCAAAGATGGACAAAATAAATAACTCCTTGGCACTGACAGATTATTTGTTTGCAAAAGAGAAAGAAAGGATATGGGGGGAAAATGCAATTTTAATAGAAGGTTAGTTGAGTGCACTGCAGCAAGGAATTTGAGTGCAATGCAAAATTGCATATTGTTTCGCTTGGCTTCCACATGCTTTCCTGCCATGCTAATGAGGAAAATGTCTTTAAAAGATCAACAAAGAAATATGAGTTTGTACCAGAGAATTAGATTTGGACACAAGGTCATAAAATTTAGGTCACACAGTCCAGTGCACAGAGCAGTGCTGATAAATTCTGACGGAGGTGGTAATCAGTTAGGATGAAAGGAAAATAAAGAATTAAGGAAAACAACAGTTTTCACACGGCTATAGTGCACTAAACAATATCTATACTCAGATGCAATACCAATAGCTTGAAAGAAAAGCAACCTGCAGTGTGATAGCCATTTAGCCAAATGCTCTGAAAGCTGAAGGGCAATGCTCAGATCCTTTCTGTTCTAATAAAAAACACTGGTGTGAAACCTAAGAAAAAGAAGATAACCAGGTGAGATCTACGTAGCTTAAAACAAAGAGCTCGGATATCAACTGAGCCACCATATTGCAGACTGTAGAGTTTTCAGAATTTAGAGTCTGCTATTTACCAATGTCATGCCAGAGTAAAAAAAAAAAGAGACTGCCAATTACCAGAAAATACACCTGAATTAAAATCCTGGATAGAATCTGATACAATCCATGTCCTTCTAATTTTTTCCTTCCCTATATGAGTCTTCCTCCATCTCCTAGTCTTACAGCCTGGGCTTTATAAACTTAAATACAAAGTGTAATAGGAGTATGATGCAGCATTGGCTAAAGCTGATGAAATTCTTTTCTGCAAATAAGGATTCTGTGAAAGAGCAGAGCCTCAACCAAAACAAATATTAAAAAAGCAGATCATTTTCAGAATGGAATAATCACATATTCAAGTCATCCTGGTCTTTTCCAGTAATTCTTGCTTAAAAATCCTTAAGAATAATTGTTTCATCTTAACAAATAAAGTGCATGTATGAAATCACTTTTTTTTAAAAAACCATGTAAGAAACTGCTGAGTGCTCACTGTTGGCCTGCTGGCAGTGCACACAAGGAGAGAGGCTGTGCTGAAGGCAGAGGAGCAGAACATTTGTTAAATCCTGAAGTGATGCGGTCAGAAAACTCAGCATTATCACAGGGCTTAGCAAGACAAACAAAAAATGCCCTCAGTCTGAGACCAGGAGCTTGCTCATTTTAGGACTGGGTAATGCATTGCCTCAGTTTCCCTCCTTGCCAAAAGAGGTTGAATTGGCAGGCTGTATTAAGTGTCTCTTCAAAATGCCTTTTTTCCTAAAAGAACTAATTATTTTTTATTTAATAGGCTTGGATGGAATTACTTATTATTTCCAGGATCTACTTTTTTTATAGAAAATAGTAGCTTGTTTCAAAGTCAACACCATTCAGTGTCTATCCCTACTTTCATCCATGTCCAAGTCCCCCAAGGGTTCAACAGCTCCTGTAGTCTTTACCGATCCTTCGGGAACCCTTTTCAAAAACCTATTACAAATGCTTCACTCAGAGAAAAAGCTCTGTGTAGTTTGTTTTTGATTTTATTTCACCATGACCCTTCCAATTTCCACGTGAGACTGATATCTTCTATGAATGCCCAAGGGTCTCTACTGTGCCAGGGTCTGAGATGTGCTATCAATTTGTCTTTTACGTGAACTTTGCCAGCACCACAAAATAGATCCTCCTCCCCAAGACATCCACATACTCCAGCATCACTTCCTTTCACAAAACTAAAGCTTGAACCAGCCTGGCTGGTCCTCAGCTTTCAGTATTCCCAAAATGGACCTGCCTTTTTGTAGCAGTAATTCGGTAAACATGCCACAGATTAAGCTACCAAAAAAACGTCATAACAATAATAATTTAAAAAATTTTATCGCTGTCCCCCATGTAAAGACACCCTGAAGTGGGTTAAATACAGGGCATTCCCAGAGCCTGGTAAGTGGAAAACGGAGGCCAAAAGTTGAAAGGTGTGCTGTGGCAGGCAGACAGTGCTGGCCATGGGTACAGCCACACTGCTGCCTTGCTCTGCCTCGCTTGCTGCTCAGGGAGCAATTTCTGACAGAAACAGTGCTGTGACTCACTGCAGAAGGTGCTATTTATCATAACTATGTGTAGGAGGCTGAGGATCCCGTTTGAATAAAAAGTCTGATTTGCATCTTTAATGTGCGATAGTTTATATTTTAAGTTATTAATGAGTATGCTGTTCTGAAGAAAGAAATTTGCTAAATATTTAATGTTAAACAAGCTTTGGTTAAACAAACTGGAACAGAAGAAATTTCTGAAGTTGCAATCGCAGCATTTTCAAGCCAGGAGTTTATCAATATTCAAATACATATAGGAGATGTTTGGGAATCTAGAGCCACATAATGATCTTACAGTCTTATAACACCTTTAAATCAAAAGGATGTCATCGTGCTTAACAAACTGCAGGCAAGGATCATTTCGCCTACAATTAAAACACAGACGTGGCTGCAATCAGTTTCGGAAGTGGTTTAGCAGCACAGGGGATCATTGCACAACAATGTAGAAGAATAAAAGCTGCTGCAACTTCAGAGACAGCATCAGCAGGGATTTATTCCTCAAGGTTTATGAATTCATATCAGCATGTCTGCAAATTTAGGTCCCCACAAAATTAAAGGAAATAAAACCCATAACAAATTAAGCAGATTGAAAGCAACTAATCAAATACACAGAATATTGTGGCTAGCCTATGAGTATATTCTGAAAAGCAGGATGAGACTGAGTTCAATATTTCTTTATTGAAATACAGCTTTTTCTCTCAACTGAGAAATAGCATCTTGGTAACAGACATATTCTGTGGTTCTGGTCATGCTATAAAGTAAATAATAATCGCCCAAAACAATTATGTTTATCAATCATCAGCAGCTCATCTCCCAACCTTTTTTCCCTTCCAAAAAATTTGTTCTTTAGATTTCAAGTCCTGATGCAACAATGTCCCCAGGATAACAGTGCATAAATATTGCATTTCTCAGTGGCCTCTGGCCCCGAAGTGCTGGAGTACAGTCCTTACAGTCAGCTGGAAAACCAGAGACAGAAAGGGCAAAGCCAGGATGAATATTCACAAACCACTGCTCAGAATGAATTCTGATGGATTTGGTTCAGTGTCTAATTTTGTTTGTCCTTTTGCTGTTTGAGGTATTTTTGATCTTCACTGATTGACACTACAGCTCTGTCCTTAAGGGTTTGTGGATTCCTATTTAAAACCACGAGAAGAAACCAGCAGCAGTGATGAAGTAAAAGCACCCACTTCTTCAACCCTTGCCTCAAGGAAGGAACCCTGATGGGAAAATAAGTGGAAGGCAGTCCATCATAGCACAGCCCCGATTCAGTTTTGAATTTGGTCAGCCTATTTTTAACCTCGTTTAAAAGAGATTCAAGCAGAGCTATCCCTGCTTGTCAGCACTGCACAGTTTACACATTTCACTCAAGGATGTTCAAATTGGGAAATTCTGGTGCAGTCCCTTGGGCACACAGCACACCCTCAAACAGCCTCCTAAGAGAGACCAGTCCTTACTGAGTTGTAATGTCAGGCTACTGTTTCCTTAGTATCTTTCCCTAGAATCCTGAATCCTTCCCTCTGTGGTGCACCCTGTGTCACCTGCCGCAGGACAAATCCATGCTCCTGCCTCAGCCCAGCTACCCAAGTGCTGCCTTTGGGGCACTCCCAGGAGAGCTAGGTGGTGAAAAATCAGATTCTTCAGGCTGAATTTCCCATCCAAATGCTCTAAAACACAACACCTCTGCATAAAAGAGTGGCCCTAACAGAGATCTGTCCACCTGCACACAGACACCCTCAGTTCCTGCCAGGGACATGCAGATATCAGGGAGGCTCCACACTAAGGTTTTGTGAAGTTGGCTGTGGTAGAGAACAGCTCAGACGCCACAGCAATCATACAGGAGCATACAGGTATATAAAGAGAGAACTACAGAGCTCTCTTTTCCCAGCTGTCCACCTTCCTGTTCCAGCTGGAAACTCTCAGAAAGTACAATCCATGAGAAAGGCACAGACAGTGGCAACAAAACTGGAAACAGGCAGCCCCCATCCTCCCCCAGGTTTATGATTTTATAATGAGCTGGCACTCTGCTCAGCCACCCGAAGAACCCCTGAGTCAGAGCTGTTCCTTAAGCATGACCTCTGTGGGAAGCCAGAGCGAAGCCTCCTGATGCACTTTGCAATTCAGACAGGTTAGATAAGAGTGAATCAGCCTTTCACTCTGCCCTGCTGGCAAAGAGAAAACAAAAATACGGAAAAACACTCCCAAACAGCCCCAATGGAAAATTCCTTTCCAGCTGCGCACATGGCTATTGTTTTGGCCTTCGTACAAGAAAGAAGGGCTGTGTTTGAGTGCATAATTCCGTGGGTTGTTTCCAGGTGGCAAAGGCCAGGTCTGTGCACAAATGAACATTTCCAGGTGCTGGAGTGGCATTCATTATTAAAACTCCCAAAGGAGACAAATAAATTAAAGGGTCCGTTTAGGCAGCCCCCACTGGAATTTCACTGGAGGGCTTCTTTTTCATGCAATTAAGGCCTCTGATGGTGATAAATGTTGGCTGGGCTGTTTGTAGGATTTGTACAGCTTTTAATTAGCCAGGTTGCTTTATAAGAACTACTTTATATCAGCGTTCAGTGATTCTGTAGATGGCATATTAAAACTAAAAATTAAGAAGTGAAACAATCAGACCTGAAAAGACCAACATATTTCCAGCTGGTATCTCAGTAGACTTCTTTTGGCTGCAGTTTTGAAAATCACTACCTAGCATAACAGATTGATCACAAACAGGTCCTCTTCTCCCAGTTGAAAGTATGTGACTTCAAAAAGTGCTTACTGATGTTGGAACTTGATTTTTCAGCAGCATTTTTCCAGCCTGTCAGTGATGTGGTACAATTAGTTCCTCATCAAAAAGAAATACTGCATTTCAGAATTCCAATTTTGCTATTGCAAGGGTTTGATTTAACATCCTGAATACCTAAACACTGTCAGGCAGCTGGGAGGGAATACGTTGCATTGAGATCTATCCTTTTTATTAAAAGCATATTATACCTTAAGGGAAGTGTGTTTTTCTATAGGGATTGCGCCACAATTTAATTACAGCAGACTATCCTCGCATTTTATGAGATTCATCGGAGCTCAGGAACCACAGTGTGATTTGTATCAGCATATCCTGCCCTGTCAGAGTGGAATCGGTAGCTCTGCTCTGCTCAGAAATATAGTATGGTTGGCAAAAATTCTCTGGACAAACTGCAGAAATGACAGTACACTGTTGCCTCCACGAGGGAACATACATCATCCCCCTAACAAACTATTACCCACTAGAAACATCTCAGAAACATGCGCTGGCTGAGGGAATACAGCACCTCACTAAATTTTTTTTCCCTTATACAAGTCAGGCAACGGCTTTAAATTTCCAAAGTGGCATTTCATTTTTTTTGGTTTTTCCAGGGGGACTATATTTTACAGAAACAGAAACACTGAAGACACCCTCAGGAGAACAAACTGTACTTTTTATATATTCAATGTTTCTTCTTTTTCAATTTCTTTTAGCCCTTTAGTTACATAACATCACATTCTCATTTTCACACAGGCATGCACAAAGGGGGTTTAAATATTGCTGGATAAGCCAACAGTTGGGAACTCAAGCTACTGCAGTCCTCAATTAAGGACAGAAAACAGACAATTTAATCTGGGTAGTATAGCAAAATCTGGATCAGCAAAAAGTTTGTCATTGCAGAAAATGTGTTTCTACTCACCAAAGCATCCCCATCTTGTGGAAAGGAACTGACCACAGATTTATGTCTCAAGCTCATTAAGCAGAGCAGGGAAAAAGGGACTGGCTGAGAGTGGTAGGAAAGATTTTGTTAGTGACATGCTATTTCAAACACTTGCTAACCAAAAGATGTCATTCTTCTTGTGCTTCTGGGCAGCACTTTCACTAAGACAGCAAAAGAAACATAAATAGAGGGAGCTCAGTCGAGACTGACAATATTGGCATCTTGGCTGTCCCAAGGAGTCCTGATAGCTCTGTTCCTTTTAGCTGGTTTGTTTTTTATTCCTCCAGGTAGTCCTCGGTGCCAGCATTACCAGATTGTATGAATATGTCAGCTATCCTCTTTTCACCTTTAAACAAATTTCCAGAAACTAATAACACAGAAATAAAGAGCAAAGATAAAAAACCCAAACCTCGAAGCACCATTTTTGAGATATCACTCCTGTTTTATGATATCCTCAAGATTTGCTAATGCACGGCGTGTGTAAAATCACTCATTTATTATCTGCCTTATCCTATTGTCTGCTATTTTTACTGTCAAGTCTTCATCTGGTAGCCACATGCCAAGGAAAAATCACACGTCCTTGTTCCAACACATCACAGCTGACAGATGTTGCTGTCTTCCCAACAAGAGTACACAAGAAAATGCTCTCCCACCCTTGCTTCCCTCAAATCATGGAGCAGGCTTGCAGGAAGGACTGCCTCTGCATGTCCCCCTTGTTCATGCTGAGCATCTCAGACAGCATTTTAAGGGAAAACCAAAAGCAAGAAGGGTAAATGTGAGCTCCTCTGAAGCTGGTCTCTGAAGAGGGGAGGATGCAGTGGGTTTCCCTCTGGGCAGTGGTGGCATGGACAGGGAACTGTGGCAGAAGAGCCACTGTGGGCTGAGGGAAAACCCTGCTTGTCCAGCCCCCTGGGACCGTGGGGAATGCATGAAGGGTGTCAGCAATCCCAGTGTCCTTTGGCAGTCGCACACGGGGTGGATGGAGAAATTATCCATCTCAGAGGTCGTGGCTGCCCTGACTTGGGCAGTATCTCAGGTTAGCATTACTTTCACGTGTGTATACTTCCCCCAAAGAGTGCAGATAATGCCCAAAGACAATCTGACAAACTTTTAAAGGGATCCTAAAGAAGAAGAGTAATTCCTGCAAGAAGCTCCCGTGACTTCCTTCCCTGCAGAAGCAACAACAATTCTCTGTATTTGTCCGTGAGGGGTATCTGATCTGGAATCAGGTCTCCAAACAATTAAACTGACAGAGGGAAAAACGATGTGGAAATTGCACACACAAGGACAGGGAAATCTTGTATCTGAGCAGCTCTTTTGGCAGCAGAGGTGTTGAGCCACAGGCTCCTCTCAGTGAGGCTCGTGACATGGGATTTCTCTGGGCAAAGACCATGAAATGATTTATAATTTAAACCTGCATTATTAAAGAGGGTCTCTGTCTCTTTTGCAACATATTTGTGTCTGTCATTCATTCTCTTGATTTTACAAGGTACTGGCCTAGTTGGAGGCCAAGTTATTAAAAAATAATCTTCTTTGTTGTTGTAGTTATTGAACTGATGCTATCAAAAGGACTCTGTGATTTATAGCATGTGTCTCTAGGGAGGCTTTAGTCCATTTTTTTTTACTCTCCCCTTGCTATACATTTAAATTTGCCACTCAGTGGAACTCAATCTTTTACAGCCAAACCTCAATCTGCACTTGAGAACACAGCAGGACTTTAAGTCAGACCAGGACCTAAAACCCTGTACCTTCAACTCTCGCAGACCTCCACTTCATTCAACACACAACAAGTAGAGCAGCTCTGGATACATACTTAAAAAAAAAAAACCAAGCCAAAAGTATTATACTTTTCCAGGACCACTGTATTTTGAGGAGGAGAGAAACATGCAGAAACTCAGTGAGAATTGTTGTCTCACACTGACACAGGCAAATAAGAGTTAGGGGCCTCCTGAGCTCCTCTGGGCACAGTGAAGAGGCTGCCCAGGAGCTGGCGATTAACAGCATTTTGCTCTGCCAGAGGCAGCCCCTCCTGGCTCCCGATGAGTTCCTCTACCTGGGGAGCTATTGCCTTTCCTAATAAAAGCTGGCATGGCTCCTGTGCAAGGCTGAGGTTCTTATTAAACTGGTAATTATGCCCTCTCCCCTTTGTCCTGACTGGAAGCACAGATGTTTGGCAATGGAATACACAGGTCTACATGGACATGGAATATTCACACTCAGTCGAGAGAAGCATTTACTTCCAGGCAGTGGCTCCTCTGATCCAGTTTCTGTCACCCAGAATGAGTCAAATAACTTCTTATACTGACATTTCTCTCCCCTGATGGTAAGTGGAGTCTAGAAAACTAGCACAGATCTAGATACTGTGGAAATCTGCAATTTGATGCTGTGAAACCCTAATCCCCCCCAAGCTTCCTACATAGTCAGTAGAAAAAGTCATGCATCTTAAAAGAGTTTCTAAGTTAGGCTCATACACTGCCAAGCACAGCTAAATATTTCTATGGGAGGAAATAATCCAAGCCAAAGAAAAAAGTGAAAATAATCTTTTTGGAAGGAAAACAGGAAAAAGTATTACAAAAAGAAAAAATACTGCAAAACTAACAGAGCATTGTTAGTGCTGAGCCTTAGGAAGTTCCTCAGAAAACATTTTTCAAAGAATTCTTGAGCCTTTGCCCTAGTCCCATATCTCTTAGAGTGCCACTGACTTAAAGACAAGCCCAAAATATCAGCATGAAAAGAAATCTCACAGCTCTTGACACATCAATAATTAACCCTGTATGCTATTGGGTTCAGACTTTTAAGGTCAATTATCTTGCCTGGAAATAACTGACTCATCCTGAAGGTTTGTTTTTTAATCTATTTTACAATACTTGGAAATACATGGATAGTGTGTGAAGCAGGGAACAAAACTTATCTCTTTTCTATCAGGGAATGCCTAACAAATAGGCTGTACATGTCATTCTCTTTTTCTCTGTGGTCTAAGAAATCTTACAGTCTTTTCTGAAAATTGGAACAGCCTCACCATGGAGATTGTAGTATGATTTTTTTTTTTTCCAGAACAGCCTATAATTGAC
This sequence comes from Origma solitaria, assembly GCA_013397895.1. NCBI lineage: Eukaryota > Metazoa > Chordata > Aves > Passeriformes > Acanthizidae > Origma > Origma solitaria. Next base: position 718,904 of record VZRL01000718.1, read on the forward strand.
TCTCCTCAAGGAGATGGGAAATACAGAATTGAATTTGTTCAGGCTGAAACAGAATTTAAATTCTTCTGCCAAGAAGCAAAAGCTCGGGAAGAGGTTTCCCAGCTTTCTGAGCCACAAGGGGAGAGGCCACAGAGAGAGGTGCCCCTGCAGAGTGAGCAAAGTGCTCCTCAGAGATTGTGCAGTGTGGCTGTTCAAGAGGGCTCTTTTTTGAGCCACCAGGGACAGGGAAGCTGCTGCATCCAGGCAGGTGCTCCCACAGACCCTGACCCAGCACAGACAAAAAAAACTTCACGACAATGCCCACAACTCTGAAAAGACAGAAAATGTTACAGTAAAGGTAGGAGGCTGGGAATGAAAATCCTACAAAAACCCAGGTTTTGGCTTCATCAGTGAGAATCCATCCTGTTATCTGCTCAGTAAAACGAACCCTGAGAGAGTTTCTGTCCGTGGGGGTGGGTGAGGATGTGAAGAGCGAGGGGCTGGGGAGGGTGCGAAGGTGAACATTTCTGTCTTCCCACTGAGCTTTCTTTCACCCCATTCAGACTTGAGGGAAGGCTTCCATTCGTGTGAGCCCACAAAAGTTAGTGGAGGAAGAGAGCCAGACTGCTCCTCAGCAGGAACTGTCTGTAACAAAGAGACATCTTCTCCTCACAATGCTTTCACTTCAGGGTTATTTTAATCTGAGGCTTAGCAGAATATAGAAGCTGTTTTGGTTTAAAAGCCCCAGTGAACTAAAGGCATGACAAAGGACCTGAGAAAGATTTTTTGTGTCTTTGCTTCATCTAAAATCTTTTAAGTTTGCTTTTCTGCTCCAATGTATGTTTTAGATACCAACGCCTATATCTGAGCTATTAATAGTTGATAGGTTTGGGCTGGGTCCAAAACCTATATTCCTTCTCCTTGCCTAAGGTGACCAAGAATTCCTCTCCAATACCAATTGCTCCACAGCAAAGGCTTCAACAAGCTGATATTAGGCTATAATCAATTTTAATTATTAAAACAGCAATTTAACAAAACCTAACAGAGTCTATTAAATATTCTCAGAAAACTCAAGAAGTTGTGCAAAGAGAATGTGGACAAAAGGCTGCTTGAATCATAGAAACTATTTGTTATGCCTAAACACATATTTTATGTTATCTGACATTGTAGAACTTGCACAGCAAGCCCAAATCTGATCTGAGCTCTTCTTTATGTTGGGGCTTCCCCACTGACCTCCTTAAAGGGTATGGGCATAAATGGGGCAAGCACCACCTCTCCTTGCCCAAACAATTCTTAAGTTTCATTTCTATCTGAATTACAGCTTCTACTCCCGATTGTGCAAGTATGTTTCCTCACCTTGACATTCATGACAGCAGCCAAAAATCACAAGGTCAGCACCCGCCCCAAAGCATTACAATTAATTGTTCAAAAGGAAGAGTCTGATTTCTCTGCCCTCATTCACGGTGTGAGCGTGGCTGAGGGCCAGCTGAACCACAACCATGGCCAGTCCCAGGGAGATTATGTGGGGAAAGCTCATACTGCAGCTGTGATGATGTTCAGGAAGGGGCTGGATCATGCTGAGAGTCACTCCTGCCATACAATAACTCAGCAGAATAAACAAATATCCTTTATCTTAAACTCTGTAAACCCAGGGCTTTCACAGGGGATGGTTCTTTGGGGCTATGGAATGGAGGGGCAGGAAATCAGTTCCTTTAAAAGGGCTGTCTGCATCATATCTGGAAATGTTGTTTGCAGCAAAGAAGCTGCGCGTCGTCAGCACAAATCTGTGAAGCTGTGTCATACAAACAGTTCCTGTATTTTTTTAAAGTTGAAAACTTTCTGATTTCTCTACTAATACCTTCAGCTCTGCATTCACCCTCTGAACGGGTGATTGCTGCTTCTGTGGGTTTGTGAGCAGGCGGTGGCGAGGGTTGACCCTACAAATATCCATTACAGCATAAATAATAAACGAAAGCAGGGGAGCTCTGAGTACAGCAGCCACAGCACACAGAGGGGCTGACATGCTTCTTGTCTGAATACAGTGCAAAATTCCAGTGGCTACAAGTGGCTGCTGGCACTGGTAAGCCAGCAGGCAAGAAGAAAGCTGTCTGCAGAGCATCTCCAGCGTCGTGAATCACTATAAAATACATCCAGAAGCATCCAAGATGAGAAAAAGACCATAACTGGAAAAGGTTTTTACATTATGACATTCATATAAAGTGGGACTAGTTTCAGAATTGCCATTCACCAGGTTTAAATAAAATAAGATATTCTTCTGAATAAAGCTGGGATGTTGTAGGACTTGTGTGCTAATGAAATGTCTGGTACTGGGAGATAAAGTCTAATTCAACTGAAATTAACACTTATTTTGAAAAGAAAATAATGCAAAATAAATGAAAATCCAATAAGACAAATATTTTTGAAATGCAGAAAGCATAAAATTTCACCCAGAAAGAATGTCAATATTGGATAAAGTTGCCCAAAAAAAAGACAAAAAAGGACATGTCTCAATCTCTGTTTTCATTAAGATTTGAAGAATGACTCTTATGTCATCTTTTAAAATGCACTGGGCTGAAGTGGCATCTCAGTAGCCACATGCATGTAAAACACAAACATAAGGAATATTTGAATTAATAAGAAGTAGAAACTCTTATGCGGAGAGAGCTCACCTCTCCTTCAGATCTATGTTTTGAAACTCTCTGTTACACCCAACTTTGAACACTTTGAAGAAATAACATGGTGTACAGGGATGGAAGGTCCCTATATTACAATAAGAAATTAAAGAACTGCACTTTTAAAACATTTCAGGCATCCATGCTAATTATTGGGCACGGGCATAAGCACTAGAATCTGCAGAGCCCAGAAGGATTAATGGCTAACAATGTGATGCAGCAGAGTGTTAAATAGTGAAATGTAGCTCTTGGTTAAACAATACTCATCCATTAGTGTACATTTAAGCCAGCCAAAAACTGAGTATTACCCAGAGCTATGTATTGCAGGTTGGAAGGGACATATTGGGGATCACAGCCATGAAAATAATGAGTCAGTTGAAGATGAGGTCAGAGATTGCCTGTTCATCAACTGTGAACACAATATTACTGCTAAAACGCCTAATGAAGTCCGTGGAGATAGGAGAAGATGAGTGGTCCCAGCATGGATGAGACAGATGTTGGAATTTATGCGCTGAGTTCCGGGGCATACTTCATGGCAGATATAGGAGTACTAGAAATCTCAAAATGATGTGTGGGTTGTGTGACAACCTTGCAAATTAATTGGTTAATGTGTTTCAAAAAGATTAATTCTTCAAATTTCTATGAAAAGCAGGAGGCAAGGAATGCTATCCTTCTGATGCTCCTGCTGAACAGCTGCAGTCGGGGTTCAAGCCAAAACAGGGTTATAAGAACTCATATTTCAGGACCCTCCTGGTATATAAATTGTTAAAATTTTGAAGTCAAAGGGCATGCAGGTGGCCAGAGCAGGTGATTAAAAGCAGTCTGGACTTCTAGTGCAGATCCTGAAGAGTTCTAGTGAAGCTGAACAAACTATTTGCTATCAGAATCTCTCCTCTGCTAAATTAATAAATTTCTGAAAATTTAAAAATTTTTACTTACACCTCAAGGATTTGCTAGAGTTCCAACATGACTGATATATCTGGTAGAAATAAAAATGTGTTGGATTTATAGGCTATCTTGAACTGCATTTTAGGATAAAATAAAAGCTTTCCTTATTCTCTGTTCAGCCAGAAAGTACCTGCTGCAGTGTTAGTGCTTCTCCACTGCCTTTGTTATTTCAACATGAACAAAAGATTGCTGCCCCAATAACAGTAATAATAGTAGCAGTAGTGATAATATTTATAGTCCATTAAGTTTCAGTTCTCAGGATGATAGATACTTTTTAATAATTGCAAAGATAAGATTTTACTCCTCGCTATTATCTGGAACAACACAACATCGCTTAAAGCTTTTTCCTTACCGATTTGACTTCTCATATTGGATACACACAATGGCTGTTAGTTATGAGAGAGCTGCTCATTAGTGCTGAACTGTTGGCAATGATCACTGCAGCATTTGTGTTTTTACCAAAATAAATAATTAGCAACTGTGCAAAAGATATTGGATGTAGAGGAAAATGGAACAAAGGAGGATCAATATGTTAAATTTTTGAGAAGCTCATAGGCTTATGAATTATTTCAGTGGTACAACACCATTAATTGCCTTATAATACAGTTTACACAGATGGGGACTTATTTGTTTGTTCATGAAGAAGGTTTTTTAAGAGGGAGGAGCCCACACAAAGTCATGGACAAGTCTCCTTCTGCATTAGGCATGCCATTAATCAGACAGTGCTTATTTCCATCATAAATATGTATGTCCTGCTTTCTGAGATGACAGCAGTGGTTTGAAATACTGTTTTTAAGATTAGCAAAACAAGTCTCTTGGATTCATTTTCTAGCCAAATGTGTGAGATATCAGCTGAAATCCGTGCTGAGCAAAAGCACCCCAATCTATGTTTTTAGACCTACGCTCACAGAATCACAGAACAGTTTGGGTTGGAAGGGACATTTAAGATCACCCAGGTCCAATCCCCCTGCCTTGGGCAGAGACACCTTCCACTAAACCAGGCTGCTCAGGGCCCATCCAACCTGGCCTTGAACACTTGCAGGAATGGGGCATCCACAGCTTCTCTCTGCAACCTGTTCCAGTGCCTCACCACCACCTGAGTAAAGAATTTCTTCCCAGCATCTAATCTAAACCTGCCCTCTGTCAGTTTAAAACCATGCCCCCTTGTCCTGCCACTGTCTGTCTGTATAAAAGATCCTTCTTCCATTTTATAAGAGCCCTTTAGGTTGAAGATCATTTTCTAGACATGTAGAAATATGTCCTTTTCTTGATTCAAGTCTAGACACTCCAATCTCTTATCCTTCTCTTTGCAACTGATGAGGAATGCAGCGTTCTCTAGCCGTATTCTGATCACCACAGTGATTCTCATCCACACCTCACTTGGAGGAAGCTTAGAAGGTTATTACTCAATGATCGTGTGTATGATCTCCACATGAAAAGGAATGGCAACATTTTGGGGCTAATCCAGCCTTGTCCAAAGATCCTTTTAAAAGGGGAAAGAGGACAGTGGGTAAAAAAATATGATACACGGAAGAAAACGGGGCAATTTCTCCGCTCTTAAAGAAGCAGAGAAAAACGAAGAAAAGAGAAAGGGAAAGTTAATGAACTTACAGAGCTCCTTTATTCAATGGAAACCAAATATTTGGAAGCAAGTGAATCTCTTGGCTTTAGGTTTCTTAAGATTCTAGTGTTTTGTGAGCAGCAGTATTCACAGAACCCATATTCCAGGTACTCTAATCCTACTAAGATTTTATGCAGGAAAATTCAAAACAAGACAAGCATTTTGATCCTGTATGAAAAGGAGCAATTTCTAACTCTAATTTGACACTGAAGATGTAAGAAAATGAGAGAGAAAGAGAGAGAGAGAAAAAATTTAAGGTGAAATATAAATACACAAGGTTTTAATCAGCTCATCCTCCAGAAGAGACCAGCGGGGCTTCTTGGCTATGATTAGTCTATCAGCCTTTCCTTATCAAGTCAGTGTGAAGGTGACATGAGGACTTTCTCTCTCTCCCACCCCTTTTCCTCTGCCATGTCTCCAAACATTTAGATTAGCATGAATGTGAAATTTGCCTTTTTTTGCTGGAGGAGTCAGTGAGCAGCTCCCTCTGAAGCCTATCAAGAGACTGGGCAGGAGACCACTTTTGAGCACCAAGCCCGCAGTGCCAGGGAAGCCTCAGAACTTGATTTTCACGGCTGCAGGTCATCCCAAAAGCATGTGCCTCCTGCCAGGCATGGGAACAAGGGACCCAGGGCCGTGCTTCAGCTGTGCAGCCCCTCTTCACCAATGCAGGGCTGCTTGCCAAGCTGCAGTGCCAACAGAGAGCCCTTTGCAGAGGAGCTGTGGTGTTATCTCTGCGAGGTGCCAATTCTCTGAATTCCTCATTATCTACGCACGGAATCCAACGGGTGCCCAATGCCAGCTCAAACCACAAATCAGCACATCACCAGCGACAGGATAAGGAGTGCCTTCGGTGTGTGCAAACACAGCATTATGGGCAGGCATCTGTTGGTGCTACAGCGCTGCTCTACTTTTGCAGTCACCTCTGATATTTAAAAACGAAGTCAGAAAATCCAGAGAAAACTCTTTTCCAGGTAGAAAACTGACAGCCTGCCTGCTGCTGCCCCTGCATAAGTTGCACTATTCGTCTTCCAGACAGAAGGACCTCTCCCTGGTATTTTAATTAATCTTACACTTCATATTCTTCAGGAGCTTTTGGAGTGCTCTACTAACTCGAATAAATGTGGGATGACCTCATTCTTTAACATAACCTTGCAAGAGGACTTTCCATTGAAATGGGACTTGTTCTTACTCCTGTACATAAAGTTCCAAGGCACGTTACTCCCCTGGGTCTCTCTTCAAGCTGTGTTTCAGCTCTTATCTCTTGACTAGCACAGGCGTGAGAATTATTCTCTATGAAATATCTATATTTCTTCTGATTTTACACTTCATAGATGCTCCCATTAATTATGTCTTAAAAATACATGTCCCTAAGATTAACCTGCAGAAATGTAGTTTACACACATACACAAGACTTCCCTTTACTAATAAAATAAAACAAAATCAATTAAATGCTGCATCTTGTTCCATGTTAGCACTTAACGAAGGGGCACTTACTGGCTGCTTTGAGAACGATTTTGCTTGTCTCTATTCCTCTTGCTTCCCTCATTTTACCTCATTTAAATTTTCAGAAAATCAGAATCATTGCACTTGTAAAGAAAATAACTTTCAGATCACCAAGTCCAGCTGTTCACCTTGCACAGCCAAGTCACCACTAAACCTTGTACCCAAGTGACATGTGCAGCGAGATGGGGAAAATGCCCTGAGAGTTAATTATGGTGCAGTTAGGACTAATCAAAGACTCTATAGCTCCATTTACAAAACTCATAGCACTTATGGTATCAACTACACACATACAAACCACAAAATCAAACCAGAAGTAAAAATAAAGCATCACGGAACCTAACTATTCTTCAGTTGAGAGCTGCATTAATGATCTTTAGCGCTCTCCCATGCTGCAGAGGGACCATGACAGCCATGGACAATATTCAGCCTGGGAATCTAACTTACTGTGTGCCAAAAAATAAAACAATTTTGTCTATTTTTAAAAGTCAAAATTTATTAACAGGGCAGACCTGCTCATCTTCATGCCTTGGTCAAGTGTTTTGCATACTTGGGTACTCAGTAATCAGCATATCCAAAACGAATAATTGGTGCCATTGCTCACTCTGGAGAAGTTTAGGCATTCACTTCTCATTGAGTAATGTTCCTACTCACAGGCTTCTAAAATATCTATGTTCTGCTTGAGAGAACAAGCCAAGTAAATGAAAAAACTAAGCAAATCTCAGGTTGTGGCTCTGGAAGCATTTCTATCTGGATTAAAAAAAACCCCTCAGGATTTCAGATTTATCCATTCAGATTAGGCAAGACTCATTAATTTGATTTGAGCCCTAAGAAGTCTGAACAACCAACTCCTCTTTGAAGTGCTTTTCTGAGAGATGGCTGCAGATAACATGGGATGGGTGCTGTTCCCACATCCAGTCTCGTCCCTCTCCTCATTAGCAGTGCCGCTTTCAGGGCTCATGGCCCAGTCCTCTGTCTCTCTTTTCCCAGAGGGAATAGGACAGTCTTCCTTTCCAGTTCATTTTTCTCTCAGCCCATCCCCTACACAAGAGCCTTTCCCAATCCTTTGTTCCCACAACCTGGGACTCCAAGACTGCTTCCCATCCCTCTTCCCTATTCTCTTCCGGAATCAAAATCCCAAACCATTCTCATTTGCATTCCTGAGAAATCATTAATAATTTCTGTAAATGACAACGTAATGTGATATTCCAATTGAAAATAGCCTCCCAAAACAGAGGAAAAGACTGCCCACAGTATGACCTCATTACACATCACATACCTTAGAAAAGAAGATATTGTGTGGAGCTGCCAGAGGTGTTCAATAATTTTTCAGTTGTGACAAGACAGGAATTTAACCTTGACAATATTTATCCTCTTTGATTTTTTTTTTAAGTTGCCATGAGATGGGTAAGCAACAGAGGGAAAAAAATAGACTCTTCACTCCACTGAATTCTTACAGAGCCTGCGCAATGTTCAGGTTTCCATACATTATCTCCTGTGGGGGACCCCATCTGGAATCCCTCATGTTTACAGCAATCATAGAAGTCTCTGTGGGTCTCCCATGCTGAATAATTTCCATATCCCTTTTCATTTAAAGCTTGCTCATATACCAATTCAAATTAGCAAGAAATCACCTGATTAGAATTCTAGATACTTCTCACTAGCTCTGCTACAATTGGATTAATTTGAAAAAAATAAATAAACACCACTTATAGGCTGCCCTATATATCTAACGAAAGAATTAACTGCTTGTGTAGTTTTTGTCACAGATTACTCAACAGTCATGGCAACTGCATGTCAAACAAGCTGAACATCCCAGAAAATACATATAATTTTCTGGGACACACATAAACCCTCTTAAGAAACACCTTGAAAAGAGCAGGAAGAAGGCAGTAGGGTTCGACATAAGACTTCCTTCGAATAAGCTGAGCCCTACTAATAAAAACACATATACACACACACAAATCAAAGTGACAGACTCAATATAAACATGCAATAAAAACTAATAATAAATGCTTCCTCCAGCAGGGACAAGAAATGAACAAAAATGACTGTGTGACCAATTAATGATAAGGCAACAAAATGCACACTCAGTGAAGGTGCAAACAGAGCAGAGGAGCCAAATTAATTTTTAACACCACCATTAATCTGGAAAATACCCTAGACCACCATGCTGAAGTCCTTCTGACTGTGAAACTTGTAGGAGGGTCCATATGAAATTGAAATCCTTGTAGAAAAAGTCAAGACACAAATGGACAACATGAACAGTAGGGGCTCACCCGGACCAGATGGTCTCCACCCAGGAGTTTCAAGGGAACTTGAGGATGAAGCAGATAAGTAGAGGGTTATGAAATCTTATAAAACTGTGATGATATGTGAAGATAAAAACATAACACCATTAGAAAATAAAATAAAATGAAGTCAAGAAAAAGATGTCAAAGGAATAAGATGGAAATTTGATACCTGCCCATGGCCAATTAGTAAAAGCTTTAATAAAAGACAGGATGAATAGAAACTTGAACAAACATGACCTACTTGGAAAAAGACAATGTGTCTTTTCAAAGAGGCAGTTCCTTAGAAACCTATTGGGATTCTCATTGTTAGATTTCATCAGAAATCTAGATAAAGACGATATATATCCTATTTAGTCTTCTAAAAATATTTTCAACAAAGTCATTCACTAAAAGTTTTTGGAGAACTAGACGGACACATGCAAGGGAAAAAATCCTGGCTCGATAATGGGCTTAACGATGGGATGAAGAAGATGTAATATGAATGGGTCTCAAGCAGAGAAAGAAAATCATCAGTGGAATTTCCCTGGGACCCCTGCTGTTCTATAAGGCCATAAATATAGCCTCCCAGAGGGCGCCAGTGGCGAGCTGACAAAGTTTGCTGACGATACCAAGTTATTAAAGTAGGAAGGACAAGACTCATGAAAAATTGCAGAAGGATATTATGAGACTGAGCTGAGAAGAGGCTGAGCAATAAAATGTCAGATGCTGTTCAATATAGGTAAAAGTACAGTTAGTCAGACGGAAAATAATCTCAACTCCACATTTAAAGTGATGGCTGCTGAGCTGAGTGTTGCAGTTTCAGAGAGTGGTCTTTCAATTGTGATAGACAATGCCATGAAAATGCCTGCTCAGTGCTCAATAGTAGTCGAAAAAGACAAATCATAGTTAGAAACTATTTCAAAATGAAGAGAGAATGAAATGGAGAACTCCATTATTCCATTGTATGGTATGCCCATATCTTGAATGTTGCCTATTCTTTAACCTCAGAATAAACACAGTAATATGAAATATGTGGAGAAAAAAAAAAGAATCAACAGAAAATCAAAGCTGTAGGACAGCTTTTGTTTAGGGTGCAATTAAGCCAACAACCTCTGGCATGGAAATTAAGCGATTGAGGGAGAACATGAGAAGAATTTAGAAAATCATTGCTGGTGAGAAAAGAGTGGCTAGGAATGAACTGTTTAATTTTTTAGAACTGGGGGCATCAGATTAAGGTAGCAGGAGACAGACTTCTCACACATGCTCTGGGATCTGAGCTCAAGAAGAGATGGACCATATAACAGAAATCCACTGACAGCTACTAAGCAGCAGGAGACAGACTGGGCATACAGAGTTCCCTAACTGAAAACAACTGGAGACCAGAAGAAATACTGAAAGGAAATATCCGTCATCTTTACACCGCTTTTACTCTTCCCTCAGCATTCACTTAGAGGCTCCTACAGGGTCAGGATACAGCACGAGATGAACTTTCGTTCTGACTCACTGCAATTGTCTTCGTGTGTTTATGGCTTCAGGATACAAGGCATGGATCTTGAAACACATTAATACTTTCCCCGTGTGTTAAATACACTAAGAGTGAAGAATGAAAAGTTATTTGTAAGTCCCTACCACTCTTAGTCCTGAGGTCTGTCCCATATCCAGCACTCAACCAGAAGGAGCATTGGGCTCATCCCTTGGGCTGCCTTTTGCGATGGAATCTGCTATATTTCTGTCACATGTAGCCCAGCAACCTTAATAACACATCTCTCTCCTTTTTTACTAGCAGCAGGAGAAATATATGCTTAATCTTTTATTTTTGCATGGAGTAGTCAGAATATTTCCCTTTGATTTTCCAGATAATGTAATGGTTGTTTAGTACACTGCAAGGAAAGAAAATGCTAGAGATTATGGCTGAACTAGTTTTAAAAAAACAGTTGGACAAATAAAATATTTACATTGAATAGATTTCACATTGCAGTGCCTGGGATTTGGCAACAAACATTACAAATCATGAACAATATAGAGAATACAGAATTTAATTAACAAAGCTAAAGATGGGAAAAAACCTCACTGATATATGTAATGTGGCTCTCAGCTTCAATATTCAGCAATAAAATAACAAGTCAATGCTTCTAAACCAATCTGAAATGAGTAAAAAACAGAAGCAACATAGTTGGAAGGTTATATTTCAAAATGTAATTAGTGTCAGAATATTTCAGAACTACTAAAAGCAAATAAGTCACCAAGTTCAATACAAAGGGAAACACACATGACAAAGAAGTAATTTAGAGAGGGAAACATCTCATTATTTTTATTATTTAAATCTAATCATCATTAGATTAATTTAGAGGAAATTAAATGAAAGTAAAATACTACATCTTCATATTGCCAAATAATTGGTGTCAAAGAAATTTTAATTTACTGGAAACAATCCCTTCTGCGCAATTAAAGGGAAAAAAAAACCTTATTATGTATGTTAAATAGTGGCTTTCACTGTAAAATATAGCTCTCCAAAGATTAGCCATGGTTTAAATGAAAGGCTACAGAACAGGATTTCCTATGTTCTATCTTCATGAAATTAAAACAGACTCTGAAAAAAAAGCCTACGTGTATATTTTCAATAAGAATACCAAACTTAATTTATTACTGTGTTTTAAGGGATCTTTTAGACAAAACTAGTATTTTATTGTGCAAAATACTGAGTTGCACTTTCAGAAAACACACGTCCCAGAGCAGCTGCCAGGTGGCCGCTCACTTTAAATCAGAATCCAAACATTTCCACAGTGCTCCTGCAAAGCCACAGCGCTGAGCATCGTCAAAATGTCATTTCCATGACTGAGCAAGGAGTTCCACCTCCCCTTGGCTGTGCCATGCAAAGTGCCTCCTGCATCCTCAGCATGCTGAGAACGCACTGGCAAGGGCCCACACAGAAATTTCTGGCGCTCCAACCCTGGCAAACCTCCTCCACAGAAACTTCACAGACACTTAAAAAAAACCCTGCCAGGGATAGGGATGTTATTGACACTTTTAACTGCTACAGGTTGAATACAAGAGAAATGGACAAGTGTTCACATTTTTTGATGTGTGATTGGGTTCAGAGAAAAGCATCACTTGTCTAGAAACATCTCTGGTGATAGGGAGACCAAGAAATGTGCCATCCTTCCACTGACTTTCATCTGTTTTGCTGCAGCCAGGAACTACAGACACAGGGCAATGAGTAAGAGTGAAAATAATAATAATATAAGCTTCGTATTGCTTCGACCCTTCCAAATTCAGGCTCAGCCGGAGGTCTGTCAGACCAGTTGTTGTTTTTATCCAAACCAGTTCATCCATCCCTAATCAAGATGCTAGCAACCAGCTGTGTTGATCCTCTTGTATTCAGTGCACAGCGTTTCTGTGCTCTGCAGAAAAAGAGCTCACTTTAGACCATGCTCAGCCAAGAGTGTTTTTCCATCAGGAATCCACAGGTGTGAGCTCTCTGGCTTCGGCTTCACTCCGCATGAGAGCTGATTGTGTATCCCTTGGATGACCACTCAGGCCTGAGCCTCTTTAACCTCTGCAGCACTGAGAATCAGCACCACAGCCCAGAACAGGGGCAAACTCACCTCATTGTCCCTCCGTGCTCCCTCCTTGAGGCTCAGCCTTAAGCCTTCCTCCCAGGGGTAGGAGAGGTACATTTTCCCCACTCCGAAGGAGGCATTACACACTCCTCTCCTCAGGTCTCTCTCTTCCTCACCCCCCGGGAAGCTTCCCAGGGTAACAGAGAGCCTGTCCCAAGGCTCCAGACAAGTTAACTAAAGGAAATGCACAAGCAGCTGGGAGGAAGAGGAGGATACAGCACCACAGCATATTCCAGGGTCCTGGGGGTTTGTCCTGTGGGTGAGAACTTGAGCAGAGCACAGGGTGCCTGCCATTCACTCCACATACCCTCATTTCTGTACTCTTAAACAGTGTACAGAAGGCCAATGCACACAGACTCACAGCAGGGAGAATGTTTCTCCCCTTCACCCTTGATTTAGGCTGAGCTGAGAAGTCTGGATTTAATGAACTACCTGGCTACACCTGGCAGTGGAAATCCGTCATGGATTCCAGGTCCCTTTGGCGGAGGGATCAGATTTTGATTTGCTCTTGCATGCATGCAGTCCTCCGCAGAAAAGGAAAATAAATAGTCCTTAAACCAGCTCTACAAAGATTCTTTTACAGTTGGTGTCAGGAGGTACAGCAGAGCAAAAGGTGACTGCGCCCTCGTCACCCTTTCAATTACAAAAACAGAGGGAAAGGTATACTTCCAGGCATGTGCAACAAACCATGCCTCAGAAACTAAAAACTTCTGCTTTGAATAGTTACACTGCCATAAAATCTGCTAAAAGAAGCAAATTTCTTAGCACCTATTAAGACTATCAAGATGGTAACCAACAAGAAGCAAATGGGAGCAATGGCCATGAGGATATCTATGACGTACATTTTGTGATGGGCACTGTAATACAGGCAGGATTGCCAAACAACAGTGGACTAAGTTAATTTTTTCTTTTTTTTTTAACATTAAAAAGCAGATAAGCTTGTCCAGGAAATTTGATGAAGGAGGTCCTCGTAGGTCTCACAGCATGGTGAACACATTATGAAATCCCATGATAGCTCCAGCAAAATGATGCAGGAAAGGAAGAAAAGGATGAAAAACCAGGCATCCACAAAGCTACCTTGGAGCTACAGACCCTCTGAAAGCAAAACACTGCTGCATAGCCCAGGGTGGCCCTCCAGTTGTGTTTGATTTACCTGATTTCATTTAGATGTCACAAGCAGCCACTGCCCTTGAATGAAGGCCATGTGACATGCAGAGCTGACAGCTTCCATGGGCTGTCTGAAACACATCTTGGAGCTCAGGCTCCTCCAGCAATTACACTGTGATAAGAAATCATCTCCTGTAAACCTCAGCCCCAAGTAGCTGCTCATAGTCCGTTTGCGACAGTGTTTGTTTTCCCTGCCGTAATTTTTCAGACAGTGTCATACTCTATTTACTCACATTGCTGTGGCTTTTGGAAGACTTAATTTCAATTGATATTTTATTGTTGTAAGGTAGTTCTAAGCCGTTATTCAAATAATATATGTGCACACATTTCTGTTTTAAATTTATAGTCACATGCATCTGTTATAATATTGACTCCTCTGAACTAAAGCTTTAGATATTTTTAGTGGTAGGAATACTACTGATATGTATTTATGGACAGAAAGGCATAGTGCGACCTCCACCCATCCAAAATAGATCATAATTTGTTCCTCAAAACCATCGTTCCCCAAAATTGCTGTTTAATTAATCACTCAGTGCCCACACTCTAGGGGTACTTGTATTTCTTTTATTGTATTCAGTAAGCTCTGAGACCTCTCAGTCAGTTTAGCACAATGCCAGTAGGTGGAGTAATGGTAAAGCAAATATCTGCTTCAGCTATTTATATTTATAAACAGCCATTTTTAATATTTTTTGCCGAGATTTGCATAAACCAGTTGTATATATATATATATATATATATATATGTATGTATGTATATAGCTGCCAGAAACATCTATGAGTAGAAAGATCTATTACTTCCATGCACATACTTAAAAATATATAGATTAAAAGAAAATACTTAAAAGCTAAGTGATGAAGCACTTCTTTGTCTTAAATCCAGCATCCTATGCAGTTTTCTTCAATTTCTATGCATTGGGTAATGCATTTTGCAAACTGTGCCACAAGAAACGCTGCATCCCCACACACTTAAAGAGAACTGATCAGCGCCCGAAGGGAGCGAGGACTCACTGCGAGCTCCACTTTGGTATTGAGGTCAGTTGAGATGTGAGAGACAGCTTTGGTTAACAGAGTCATGTCCTTGCCAGCTGCAGTTGTGCCCAAAACCTTCATAGCCTGCGTAGGAACATCATTAGCAAGACCTTTTCCCCATACCAGAGTGGAGGATGGCTGCCATGGGTGAACGCCCTCACGTGAAATAAAAGTTTCTATGAATGCAGCTGCTGTTTTTCCTCCTCACTGTTGCATAAAATCCTCCCAGCTGCTCACCAGGACTTCAGGTAAACACCAGCAACTTTCAAGCATGCAGGGAGGTAACAAAGCAGTGCCTTAACAAATGCAAAGCAGCCCAACATCACTGCAGCAGCTCCTAAAGCAGTAATTTTAAGCCTCAAATTAAAGTTACTCCCATACGTGCTGTCAAAATATGGAAACTTTGGAAAATGAAACCAATGTGCACTGAAATAAATAATCTCCTTTGGACTGCAACCTGTAGTTTTTGTTCAGGCAGAATTCCTACTAGTCAGAGACAGGTTTTTTTTTTTTCTTGCTGATAAAACAAGCAGGCACAAGTCCCTCAGTCAGTATAAGAAGAAAAATGCTCAGTTATTATTAATGTCTCTTCTGAGTCACCACATTCAGATAAGAAGTGCAGCACACTTCTGTACAGCTATCTCAGGCTGATGTCTGAACCATAATGAAGAAAATACATTCCTTAATATCAGGGTTCATTTGAAAAGTAAAATGACCGAAACTGAGCTTTGATTGCACGCAAAAATTAAAAACTTGGTCGGGTTATCACTATCATTCTTCAGCTAGGAGATTCACAAGAAAAACATATGTGCAGGAGTCTCATTTTGCTCTTAGTGATCATATTAAATTGCAAATACCAACACAAAAGGAAAAAAAAAGGACAAGATTTCCTCTGCAAAATTAATATAGGTCTATAGAACTGTAAATATCAGTCTCATTATATGCACTATCGAGTATAGGTAAGGTTATTTCCCCTATCACCATTTGTTCTATGCAGCTATGTGGGGATTATTAATATTAAAGCATCTCATTCTCCCACCAAATCCACAAGTTCAAGAAAACATTTTCTCACATTAATTTTAAAATACTGAATCCATCTCTGCCACCTTCTTTAGGATTGCTCAAGCTCATTACAATTTTACTCTGATTCTGTTTGTAAATTACTTATGATTCATTTGGGGTTTTTTCTATCCTTTTTCTATGCAATATTCAGTAAACCAAAAGTACCTGTACTCTTGCCTCTGCTAATGCAAGCACTGCAGTACAATCATCTTCCACCTCCCTATTTTCCTCTAGGAGAAAAAGGGGATGTACCGAATAACAGATATTTCAAACTAACCACCTATTTTCTGTCAGACAAAATACAGTCATACCCCTGAAAACAAACATAACCTCAACTTTTACCAGAGAAAGCAAGTGAGCAAAAGATGAGGGTAAAATATACCCCAATCATTCAATAAAAGGAGCTGGAATGTTAAGGGAGTGGTGAATTAGCATGTTCTCAAGAGATCACGCTCGATATATCTGACATGTTTTGACACGTATGGAAAGAGTAAATGAGCTTTAAAGTTAAAGAAGGAAGGAAGGTTTTGCAGAGCTGTTGCCTCATTTAGGGTCGTATTCTTCGAGCTTCTGTGCCCCTGTGGCAGCTCCTGCAGCGCTGCCAGTGAAATGAGCCTGCAAAAGGGGAGAGGTGGCCTCCAACGCTGGCCACCTTTGGCAGCCAACGGGGCAGAAGATAAAGACCCCCACAAGATGCAAGGCAGCACAGGCAGGTTCAAGACTGCAAGGATGGGGCTGGGGCAGAGGTGGATGTGGCACACAGAGCTGGTGTGGCCTTTTCTCACAAGGTAACCCTGGTTTTCACCCTTCACACTGCTCCTCGCTGGCTGCTGCATTGGCTCTTCATTTCTCCTTGCTTTGAAGCAGCAGAAGGTATGACTGGGGAAAAAAAACCCCACATCTTTTAGCAGCTAAGGGCATGAAATTCAGTTCACATCCAATCATTTGGAAAAAGGGAGCGTGGAGGGAGTAAGCTCATCTCACACAGTGGCACTTATTCTTCTGCTGCGTCGCATCCCATACACCTGGCAGAATAGGACCTACTGCCTGAATTTCAGGCTTGTCTTTTTCAAAAGAGACAAAAATGTCTTTCTTCTGCTTCTCTCTGTGTTTCCATCTTAATTGAGACCAAAATTGTTTTCTGCAGAAGCTTTCATTCTCATCTCAGGAGGATTTAGACTGAACAGGAATTCCCCCAATTTTCAAAATGATCACCTACTGCTATTCTAAGGTTACCAGTTGAGAGTTCAAAAACCAGAGCTATTTTGAGAAAAACCATATTATCTGCACTAATTTTCTAATCAATCCATGTACTTGTCCCGCCTTTCTTTTATCCCTCCCCTTCTTTTTCAGGTGGTGATTTTCATAGGTTATCTTAGAGAAGGGCATTGACCCTTCAATGACCCATTACAGTAGTCTCCTGTCTGCTCACAACGAATCCTGTCCATGGGAAAAAAAAAATCCTGTAGCATTTATGGCAAGGGCCTTCTCCACTGATGACAGAAAAGATGAACCAGCTCAGCTTTGCACTCAGCCTTAATCTGACTAGAGAGTTTTCAAATTAGGTTCTGCCTTGCCGTCCGCAGCCATATACAGCGTAAGGTTGGGATGTCTGACACGAGGGCTTAGGGGATGATTTTGGGCATGTATTTGCCCTTTTGATTTGTTTCTTGATGTTTCCAAGTGCAGAGAGCCCCTTTGCATAAATCTTATCTGATGCTGCCCAGAAAGGTGAGCACGCAGTGTTAGCAGTCCCTTCTGCGGGTGCTGCTCCATAACCTCATCCCATTCCCATGCCCATGAGGGGCTGTGGAGCCCTGTTAGGGATTGCAGCATTTTATACTTTATTCCCTGGGCTCAGAGCCACGCAGGTGAGTGAGTTTGGAAAGCAAAAGGGAAGTGGGTCTTAGTCAGATTTGCTATGAGGCAGAAATCAAGGGCGAGTCTGGAAGCTCTTGGCAGAAAATGAGATGAGGAGAAGTAAAGCGGTGGCAGAGGTGCATGAATAAAAACCAGACCCCTTCAGGGAACTTGAATATACTGCAGGTGAAATACAATATTTAGCAGAAATATTTTTCTTCCCTAAAAGAACTGTAAAAAGTAATGGAGATCTGCATGCAAATCTTAGGCTTATAGGTCAATTCAGGTTGGAAGTGACCCTGGGAGGTCATCTGCTCCAACCTCCAGCTCCAAGCACAGTTAGAGAGCTGAATCCGTTCCCACTCTGCATTTGTGAACAGGCATGTAATGAATGCCATATCCTCAACCAACTGTCCTAGTCTAAGGAAAAAATAAATAAAAAATCAGGTGTCACCTCCTAAAAGTAGCTTGACATCTGCAAGGTAAAGAATGCATCCAGCAGTAACTAACATAGGTATTCATTACATTATCACTTCAAAGCACAGCTTTCACATGTTAGCAGCAGCCTTCTTACAGCTTTGCCTTATCTGCAGTAGCAAGAAATCTCAAGTAACATGCAGAAAAATGAGCTACAGCAATGCTTCAGTGGTAGGGGGATCAGAGGGAACCTCAAGAAAGATGTGAGAAAAATGTCCTTAGAGCCTTCCTAAATTTTCTATATCGAGCTGCAAAATATGCTATGGCAAGAAACAAGATTCCCCACAGAGTTCATGGAAATAAGAGCTCTAAAAATGTGTGCTAGATACCAGAGGATTTGTTCATTATTAAACTTATATTGTGTTTACCTGTGTAGTGCAAGATTGGGGAAGACTTAATTGCATGCTATGTCCTTGCCCTCTGACCTTCATGTTAATTACATTTTGCTATAGTGAGAAATAGATGCACTATTTTGTTTTATTTCCCTAGGACTGAGACAGTTATTAATTCCTAATAAGCCAGCTTTTTCCATCTGCAGAAGGCTATATTTTCTTTTCATTGCATGCACAGTACTCCCAGAAGCTTTTAATTTGCATATATTGAAGATCACTTCAGCCATTTAACACTTCCAAAGTAAACTTGCTTAGAGCCACCGTGGGGCTGTGCTCTGGGGTTTCATCTCCTCCTGGTCTGTAATCATAATGCCCACAGAAATTAGCAGGATGAGGAGTGAGGTGAGTATATATATATATAAAAATCTCCTCACACATATGTTATAAGCGTGCACAAGGAGCGTGGCTGCCTGGTGTCTTCACTGAGGTTCATTTTTTGAAGTGTTAAATGCAAAGACTGATCTTCAACATGCTTCCCACTCTTCCTGTGGAGCTGTTATGGCCATGTCGTGGGGCTTAGTTTCCAACAAAGGTGAGGCTCTTTTCTGCATCAGTAAAGATTTCTCTCTTTTTTAAAAATCTTTAAGAATGTTCTTTTTTATTTCAGATGGGATATTAATTGAAATTATATTCTACTCCTATCCTCACCTACTAGCTTAATAGTCATCACATTGCGCAAATTATTTTTAATACCTTGAAAAATTCATTAAGTGAACAAAAGATCCTGACATAAGTCATAAGATTTTTTTTTTTCTCAAATGTGAAGTTAATAAAAAAGGACTCTAGAATATTAAGGTCTACTTCTTAAGCCACCTTTCTTCCCATTTTAAAGAAGGGTCTTTCTGCTTATTTCCAACAAATTTAGACACTAAGCTCTGACTAAAGATATTATTAAATCAGAGGATTTTAACATGTGTGAACCTTCCAGCAAAAAAAGGGAGATTTTCAGAATGAGACTTGTTTTCTTTGTTAAGAGACTGAGCACAGAAGGCAGCAGTTAAGCTGCTCCTTAGATTTCAAGCAGAGTAAAAGCTGCTGTTTAGAAGAGGACTTCAGTCCTCAGAAAAGTGTCTCCCACATAGGCAAATAAAATTGGATGGAGAGGGAAAGAGAGAGCACAGCCTCAGTGGTGACAGTGGCAGCATCATGCCCTGCTGGAGCGTGCAGAAGTGCTGAAAGGGCTGAAAATCAGTTGTTGTCACCAGCACAGCTCAGTTTCTCTGAACTGTCAAGCATGAAGAACGTATTCTTGTCTTGCTCAAAGCAGCTCTCCAGTGCTGGTGTGCTCAGGTGCGGTTATGTCCATGTGTGCTCTGACTTCGCACCCCAATAAATCAGAATTATCATCAGCCTTTCCCACTGATTAAAAAAAAAAAAAAAAACAAAACCAAAAAGACCTAACAGAACCGAAAAGCATTTCTGCCTTTTTTTTTTCTACTTCTCTCACCCTACAACTCCAACAAGATTTGGAATTTGAAGGAATCGATCCAATCAATCGACAGCCTGCTATAATGTGGATTTGGGATAAGAGAAAATTCATATTTTGTGATAATCATTGAGAACAAGGTAGCAGGGTAATGGACAGATCCATTTATTTCCCCTCAAACGTATTTTCTCTAAGCCTTCCCCAGCCCAAAACACCATTTTAATATAATTTCCCACCCCCTGGTCAGTGGCACTTCAGCCTGCCCTGCCAGGGGCTGTAGGACAGGGCTGGTGAGGGAAGGAGCAGAAAAGCACACCCCAGTGCTCCTGACATTGTCACACTCCCTGCACTAATCAATCCAAAGCCATTGTGAAATTACCAACAGGAATTTAGCCCATGTTAACACTTAACAGACTTGCAGTAGCAAAAGAAAAAAAAGAAATTACCTTTTTTTAATGAAAAGAGCTTTCCTTTTACAGTTAAATCCGGTTTTGCACATGGTGCAAATATCTAAACCTGCATGTGTTTACTTACAAGGCATTTCTTTTTCTAATTATTGAGATTTTCAAAGATAACTAATCAGTCAGAAGTCAACAGAATTCCCCACAGATGGGCATAAGTAACTCATTACACCATATCTTATATTGCTTTTTCTCAAGTTGCTTTAGATTCATGCAGTCTATTTGACCAATGTGTAAGATTATCCTTTTCCAGGAAGTCAGGAGGCAACTACAGCAGAAAACTGCTCATCCTTCCCAAAATCATGCTCTCTCAGTACAGGCTTGCCTTGAAATCCAGCGGGATTGCACACACGTCTAAGTGCTGTTTCACGTGAACTCACAACCCTTCATGGCTCCCAGAGATTCATGGGCGTGCATTTGTCTGACTGTGTAAGAGCAGAAATGGTGGGAAGGCTAAATAAACCAAACACACCTGAAACTTATTTTCCCTTTGCTGCATTTCACTGCACCAAACCTCCCCCCCCCATTTAGATGTAACCAAGCCTTTCATAAAAAAATCAATTGTTGACTGATTCTGACACAGCTGTGAAAATCTGTTCTAGTAAAGGGCCCTCCGTATTTGAGGTATTTATCCAACTTTGCTGAGCACCCTGTCTTAACAGGAATAGCTGATTGATCAAAACTGTTTGTGGCACAATAAAGTCCCAGACACGCACTAGAGGTGGGGCAACACATAATGCTTTGCAAGACCCTGTAGAAAAGTTATTGTCGGCTTTCAAAAGAAAATAGGAAGTCTTGGCAATGAAAAGTTTGTAGACCTACAGGAAAAAAATTATGTGAAGTGTAGCCACCTCCCCAGCATTTCTACAGACCTTACTAAAGTAATCTAAATTATATAACTTACTAAAATTCAAAAAAAAGATACCTTATTTTTCCATTGACAACTGTCTTCCAGAAATTTTCTAAGCATGTTCAGTTTTCCATTAAAATCTATGGGTTGACAATTTTTTTTTTTTTTAAATCATCCTACAAATCTCTTTAAAACATATGACATATGTCCAGGGCTTTTAAACTCTATTTGACTGTCACATGCATATTTCATATTGCAGAGGAGCATCTAGCAACCTGATGTGGTAGGATCGTGAAAACTAATTAAATCCTTGGTCTTTCTACTCTGATTTCCAGTTACTGTCCAATGTAGTGATGATATTCTCATATGTGGCTGAGGTAATTCACTATTGTTTTCCACTAAAACAAATTCCTGCATAGCTAATCAAACAGGGTACACTAATAGCAGTATGTTTGATTTAGCCTGCAGCCCATAAGGATCTCTGAAAGGTTAGCTTAAAAAAAAATTCTAATAATCCTCATCATTTCATCATGGAAAATTAGGCTGAAGCTACCAGCTCACATAGGCAAGAGAAAAATCACCAAGTTTGATATTTGGTACAGCAAGTAATGAATATATGACACACTACTACCTTTATCATCTAAGATCTCCACCTTTGTTCTTGGATCGGAGTTGATTTTTAATTTTTTTAAAATTCATTCATGGATGGCATAATAAACTTTGCAGGCCTCAGCACTAGGTTAAGAATTGTATAATGATGCCAAAACTGTTTGTACTTTTGTCATTTAGTGCGCATAGTCTTAAATCTGAACAGGGTTGTTAAAGATTAAAAGCAAAATAAATGGTCTTAAAAAGCCAGATAAGCCAAATTGTTACAGATTATACAAGTCACAGTTCAAAATCATTAATGGCTCTCAGAGTAAGAGATTAAAAGACAAAAATAACCTAATTAGAAAAGATTTACAGTGGGGAGTTGAATTATTTGCGCTCAGAGCAAGGCAGGATTTGATCTGAAGCACACAACAATGCATTGGCAGTGATGAGGATGATCAGGAATGTTAACTAGCACAGCTCTGCCCTAAACCAATCAAAACTGTGTGAAGAATAGCTGAAAACAGTTTGGACATAGCGCCTTGGATACAATGTCTGAGAACTTAGATCACTTTGCATTGTCTGAAAAAAAGGAATGCTTAATTATGAGCTTTCAGGTATTTCTTTCACTATACCTGGAGTATGCAAAGCAGTGAATTTCAACAGCAATTTTCAATAAAAGCGTGTATATTTATAAGCAACCCTTATGTTATATTTGTGAAGGGAATGCTGAATAAAGGGTAGCTATACTACTGGGGTTGGATGATTTCTTAGCCATCAGCAGGGATGCTGCAAAATAATTTTGACTGAACTGAGCACTCAAGGGTAAATTCAGATTCCAGCTACCCATGTGTAATGCCAGTGATTTGCATTCAGCAAACTGTGGGTAGAATTTGGCCTCAAGGAAATAGCTTGTGTTAGTGCCACAACCTTTGTTTTACAGGGAGTACAACATTTGGCCCAGAGGAAAAATACACCTCTTGTAAATCAGGTAAGCAAATGGGCACAAACCTGCTCAAGACATCACCAGCATAAATCAGAAATAATCTCATTTCCATTTAAAAAGCAACTAACACTCTATGAAAGAGGAGTCTGCATGCTTGTTCTGATTTTGGTGTTAGGGATTTCGGATTTTACTCCTTGGATGGGTGACTCAGGTCTGTCTTTATCATTCAAATTCATTTGTAATTTACCCATTAGATGCTGATGGCTGGACTCTAAGAAATTTATTGCTACATTTCCTTAGCTATTAAGTTTTCTTCTAATCTGCTTCACCCACTCATGGCTACAGCAATACTGCTCCATGCTAATATCATCAAGAAATCTGCCTTGGTTAAATATCTCAGAGTGGGGCCTGAACTTTTTGCCTTCAGACCTCTTCCAGCTCTCTCGAAATAGAGCAACAAGTTGTGGCACTGTCAAATAGAAAACACTTGGGGAGTACATAATCATATCCTTAAGAACAACGTATTAAATTAGCAGTTGCACTTTTAAATTCTATTTCAGAGCAAGACTGCTTACATTTCTGGTAGTGCTCATGCTTTCACCGTTATTCTATTTGGCATTTTTGTGTGTTCAGTGGGATGTTTTCAGCCCAACTTGTGCCCACTGCATAAGACGTCGGTAAGAAAAGCCTTAAGAGCAAGAACAGCTCCGTGCACCCTTTGCCCCATGGCCAACTTGCTGGACACAGCACAGCCAAGCTGCATTAAATCTGCTGTGGATTTTTGTTGCTAGTTCTGGCCAGGAGGCACTGCATGAAGATGACATCCATTGCCTTGCCTTAGCCAAGCTCCACCGGGAATGAGTAACAGAAATACCCCTGTGGGCACACTTCTCCTTGCTAGCACGCTGCCTAAAATTGCAACTCAAAGTCTAGCTGGTATCACTGTGCTTATCACTGTTAACTACAACTGAAGGGCTTATCTAATTATGCTAGTGCTTCCTCCTTATTTCCTGTGGTTAAATCACCTGTAAAAAGAAGTTAAAAAATAATTTGCTTATCATTCTCTAGTTTATTTTTGACACTGCTAATGTGTGCAAGAATATTACTTCACTGTCACAAGGCTTTTATGCAGCCTTACGTGCTGCTGTGGATATTTGTCTTCTTTCCCAACTCCTACCTGATTAACAGGTAAGGCTTCAGGTACTAACACAAGGATTAATTTGGTAACCCATTGTAAGCACAAAGTGTGTTATAAATTTTTCAAAGATGTGTTGTATTCAAATCAGTTTGAAAAGGATGAAAATGAATCTAGAAATACCATAATTTCTTTGTTTTAGAAAAATCTTCGGACAGCAAACAATTGGGCATTCTGTATTAATAGAGCTGAGCAGCCATAATACAAAGAAAAGAACAGATTTTTTTTTTTTTTATTGGTCTCTCTGGACTTGCTACTGCATTACAAAGAAAAAACCAAACAAAAACCTCAACAAACAAAAGAAAACCCCAGCCAACCAACCAAAAAAAAAAAAAACCAACACCCCAAAAAACCCCTTAAACAATGCTTCAGTCCTTCTACTACCATGACACATAAAAATAATTTTTTTTAAAAAATTGTGTTTTCAACTTATGGTAAAAAAGACCCCAAACTGACTCTGTTACTGCTGCTTTAGTACTTGTATCAATATGATCATGAATGACTGAACTTAGGGTAAACAGAAATGAAGTCTGCATTTCAAACTCAAAAGCAAAACACAAATTTTGCATAAAATTTCAACCTTAGAGGCTAAGTAAATGCCTATTCTGCTAAGTTCCCTTCCCAAACCAAGAACATATCTTGCTTTCAAACTTAAAGTACAAATAAGAAGTGTTTTAATGAATTCAAATCATAAGCATCCAGTCCCTGAGGACTGGGGAAGAATCAATTTGCCTGGTTTAGTTTATTATAAAGCCATATTATCTCATTTCGAGGAGATGCATCGTCTGTGAGGAGACCATCTAGTTCATCCTTCCAGAACACGAGCATCTTTCCGTCTCCACTAAGTTGCACAGTTTCTCACGTGCCATGTGTTACATTTCCATGGGGGGAAAATAAAAATCTACCACCAAAAATCCTTTCCTCCTAAGATGGTCGAAAACAAGATATCCTCCTACTCGCAGAGGTACAGAATTCAGCAGGTTTCTCTTTCTTGTAACTAAGTGAATCCCACATGCTTCACAGGCAAACAAAGACTGCAGAAAGCACAGTTTCAGCTGACAAGGGGCTCCAGCTCACCAGGCTGGCTGCTCCCATCAGCACACAGCACTGATCCCTGCACAGCCAAATCCAAGCTTGGCTGCAGGAATTTCTCTGTGTGTGAGGAGGCAAAAGCACACACCCTCTTTCTTGAGAGCATCAGGAGCTAAATTAAACATTTAGTGCTCAGCTCCTGCCTGGAGAGCCCAGGAAAATAGTGGGTGTTGGAGCTGGGTAACCTAAATCTGGAGGGGCACCTATGCCTTGAGCCCATTTCACTCTGAGCACTGCGGTTTTCAGCACGGCTGTTCTTTCTCTATCCTGGTCACTGATGGTTAAGTGATAATTAGGTATGAGACAAATCACTTCAAGACCAAAAAGGAAAGCTGTATATCACTTTTATCCAATACAATAAATACAATTAAAAGGAGCTATTGCTGTCTCTCTTAGTTTCCCTCCATATATATCAGCTGTCATTCCTTGAGCTTTAAAGTGCTTGAATAATAAACCTGCATGGAATTGAATTACTTCAGTAGGAAGTCGATTAGTTCCCACATCCAATAAAATGTCTGCGGTATCTCATATATTTGGCATTTAATGTTGTAATTAATAAGTCTTGATCATGTGCCTCTTACAGCCACAGGTCAGTGACAACAGTGACATTCCCTTTCTCAGCAGGAAATTGAGCCTCCAAGACATTTTCCTAAGACACTTTCAATTATGATAAATTGTCAGATTTGCTTCAGTCATTTTGAGAACTACTTGAAGTATGTCTTCCCAGGTAAAAGCAGTGCAAAGACATAAAGCAGAGTTGGTTGGAGTTTGTGCAAATCACTTTTTGGGGAGTATTGCAGCTTTTTTTAGGATCATTATAGATTCCCAAGTGAAAGGTGTGGTTTTTCAAGTACATGTCTTTTCAATTTAATCTAGCATTTCCAACAGAGGGACAGATACCAAATTGCTTTAAATCTGTGTAGCTCCATTGATTTCAATGGGTACATGTTCAATTTATTCCACACAGGGATTTGTCCCTTTAATTTAAAGTGTTTTAAAGGCAATGTTGCAAAGTCCTTTATATTCCTTTTCTTTTTAATGATGTTTGCAAGAGATTATTTTTTTAAAAACTATTTTGTTAAATATCAGGACGTTATTTCCTCCATTTTTCCAGTTGACAGTGTGACCATGAAAATACTGATGGACATACAAGGGTAGAGATATTTTTATGAGTTATCATGTAAAATATATGAGATCTGGTTCAGACAAGGCATTGGGGGAAAGAAAGGAAAGCAAAAAGCAATGCTATGAAACTCACATTACTACAGCTACTTCCTAGGCAGCCCCAATAAAGCTACGCTGGTTTTTTTTCCTATTTGGAAGGTTTCCAAGGTCACGAACATGCAGTTTTAAAAAAAATGCTCAGCATATAAAAAAATCTAAATACTGAAAGCAAACTAAGCCTATTAATTTCTAATTGCTAGTAAGAAGGAAAAGTTACAACAAAAAAGGAGAGGAAGCTTTGCACCCAGCCCCTCTGATACAATATGCCAAGAGGATGGAGAGACAGGGGAAGAGGAGGGGAAAGAAAACCCTTTATGTTGCTTCCCTTTCCTGGAACTTTGTTCAGTTACACTCTCTGATCAAAGAAACATTTCCTCTGAATTGAAGACAAATTGCTGAGAACTCTCTAATTATCAGCCTGGCTGCACATACTTAACATTTACAGTCCCACCTTGCTGTTCATGTTTGTAACGCTGCCAGACCTGACACGCACACACACCACAGCTTAGACTCCCAAGATATTGCCAATTTTTAGAAGGAACAGAGTTTGGGTCCTCTTCATTTCTGTCCTAGTTTTCCCTTCATTCTTCAGGGAGAGGCTTTAGCAAGGTTTTTCTTTCTTGACAATCAGAAGAGCTAGAAACTTATTTCAGCTAAAGTTGAAATTTTTATTTAGCCATGTGTCTGGGATGTTGAGAGAAAAAGGAATATGAAGTATCATGAGACTTGGTGTTACTGCAATAAACAGTAAGAACTTATAAGACAGTGTGATACAACATAAAATAATCATACTTCCCTCAAAAAGAAGAGTTCCCCAAGCTTCTGGAAGCATGTTATTAGTCCTCTAAGTTTTGCAGACTTAAAACCTTGGGATAGAGAGCTCATTGCTTTGCCCAAAATCATAGAGTCAGTTAAAAAACCCTAAACAACAAAAAACCAAAAACCCATGTGGAACTAAAGTTCTTTAGGTTTATGACCTGCTGAGTGGCAGTGAAAATGCAGAAGCCACTTCTGACAGTGCATCATTGAACAGAAAATAAAAAAATTACTTTAGATTGAACAATCTCATCACAATTTCCTCACGTGTTAGGCACATACAAAACAGACACATTTTTTGCTGCTCAAAAACCCTTCTATTTAAAATGCTACACAGTGGAACTTGTTTTGATATTGTTCTCTAGCAAATGAATTTACCAATTCTGAGAGTGTTTATGATGGCCTCCTTCCTCCTGCAGATCCCACAATATATTTACCCTTCAGTTAGATTTTCAAGGTACTTTATAAATATGAACAGTAATTTATTTTGCAAATTAAAAAAAAAAAAAAGCAAGTAGTCTCATGAAACACTTTAAAAATAATTATATTTGTATTACAAATTAGCAAGAAAAATCCAGAAAATTTACGGGAGACTGAAACTAATAATCTCCTTGGAAACAACCAGTAAAGGACCCGGACACCAACATTAAACAGTTGCAAAGAAATTAAAACAACAACAAGAATATTTAGAAGGACAATTGTTCAAATAATTAAAAAGGAAGTGAGATAAATATCATAGACTGAATACAACACAGAAAGCATAGAGAGATGAAATTTACATAAGGGAAAGAGAAAAATAACACAAAAACCATTTACTATAGTACAGAAAACACGAAGCTTTGGTGAAATCCTGATTCTCATAGGTAAACAGCCTGACTGATGATAAGATCCTGCTATTCTTATCTGTAGGAATTGCACCCAAAGGTGCAATCAAAGGATTGCCTATCCTTTGGCTTCATAATGTCCAGCTTCCTAATTTGTAAAATTTTTATTAAATTCTTATGATAATCTGAGCTGTTTAATGCTTTCTCTTTATCATAGACAGAACCTGGGAAACAATTTGTTCGTGTAACTAAGAGAGTCTCCATCAATTAACTCTGTAAATATATTGGCTATTGTTTGCTTCAAATTAAAAAAAAAAACACCCACAAGTTAAATGATTTCGTGACAACAAGAAAAGCCATTAATTTAAAATTCATGAGGTTTAAAGTAAGTGTGGAAAGAAGCTACTAAAAAATGTGAGCAGTCAAAATCTTCCCTGGCTCGTCACAAGGACTGTCCTTTCTTATACAAAAATCCATTCCTGGTATCTCTTGGACAGACATCCTTCTCGTAACAAACTCCGTCTGCACAAAATCATTCCAGCACCCATTTCACTCTCACCAGAGGTACCTTCAGCACATCAATCTTCATTCCCTGCTTTGTCATAAAAGCCCTGACTCACCCCTATTCCCCTCATTTTTCTGACTCACTGACTGGCAGGGCCTGGGAATTTTACTGTGACAAGCCTTTTCAATGGAAATCACAGCATCTTGCCTAACCCAGATGCTTTATACAGGAAAATCTTTATTATGTCAATGTTTTGTGCTTTCTTTTTCAGGATGGAAGGAAGAAAGGAAGACTTTGGAGAAAATTTGACCTGAAACAAAACACAGTTGTCTTTTAAACCAAACCATGTCCCTTCATTTTAGACTGGATTCACCAATACTCTGTTTTTCCCAGAGCTGCCACAACGCCTCACCAGAGAAATTTGCTCCTTCTGGAGCTCGCCTTTGTTGAACTCCGGTTACATTTACACACTACAGCAACCCCTCCAATTAAACTCTTAAACACACTGACTCATAAGACTTCAGTGCCTGAGACAGGATGTAGTTTGAGCCCAAATCTGAGCCAAAGCAGGCATGGAGATGATTTTTAGTTTTAATAAGGTGCTGGCCCCACTCAGGCAGGCACAGTGTGGCATCATGCCTGAAAACTTTAGAAAGCTTAAGTTTTTTTAGAGTTTTCCACTCTAAGAAAAATTTTTATTTTCCTCTTAATCCGTGGAAGACCACAACTTTGAAATCACTTCACATCACTTTGGGTACCATCCAACTTTTATGCCCCTACTGCCATTCACAATCGTCCCTTAACAAACGTCCCATCCTTTTCCATCCCTCTGTCCTCCCCAAACCCACCCATTGTCACTTCTCCCACCCACCATTTTGCCCATCCCAAAAGCCCCCAGGGCTTCCTGGGGATTGAAGCAGCCACAGGCAGCAACTATGACTGAGTTAGGACTCCAAGTCAAAAACAGCTACAAATCTTGGTCCCAGCCTGCTGGGAGAGACGGAAAAGCTGCTCCCCCTGCAGATTTGGGAAGATGACTGGGAAGAAGGAGCAGGAGCACAAGGCAAACTCTCAGAGGTACTCTCTCAGCAGGGAAGCAGATGTGCTGTGGGCCGGACCTCGGCTGGGTGCAGCACGAAGAGAAAGCAGCACAAAGAAGAGGCAGGAAGGATGAAGTAATTGCTGATCTTTACAAGCCCTATGTAAAATACCATTCATAATGGTGATGACAGTCACTTTCTGCAGGCAGGCACAAAGGGCTTTTTCTTCCATGGCACTCTGACAGTTTAGGCAGGAAGAGAGAGGTGGCTAGTGGAAGCAAATTGTCAGCGATCTGTCACCGAGGAGCAGATTGCTTTTCCTCTCCTGAGTTTTCCCTCCTGAGTTAAGATTAGTCTCTATTGAAACCCAGGGTTCTGTTCATCCCTGGCCAGCACCCACAGAGATGAAATTTCTTTATCAGATCTCTCTAAATAACTAGTTGAAGCTCAAATCACTCTGACCTTAGGAAGAGGAGGAACGGTCGTTGCCAAATTCCAACGAGCAAAGCACGCCGTAAAATAAAGCTCCATAACGAAAAATCATTAAAGCTATTTTTCTGCATGCAGGCTGCTGTAGCACAAATTAAACCCAATGCAATCACAAGGGAATTAAGGCAAATAAAATTATTGTAAATAAATTACTACTCTTAAAACTACTTCGATTATTCTATATTTAGCCACACATACAATAACAGAATTTAATCTGAGAAGAAAAGATTCAGTTACACGTGAAATACTGCTTCAGAGTACCAAGAGTTTCTGAAAGCAAGGGAAAGTCTCCTTTGTTTCATTTGACTTTGTTTTGATAATCACTTTGCTGTTTACCCAGGTATAATGTCATCTTCTGTGCAGAATACGAAGATCCATGTGGAAAACAGAAATGTCTGCTAATTATTTCCTTCTAAAAGCAAACAGGAGAATGAAATGTCTTGTGTAATTGAATTTGAAAAATGCCAAGAAAGTTTGTTCTCCTTATAGCCAAAGTTAAAGCAAATTATTTTGGTGAGGGCTGAAATAGAGGGGTGGGAGAAACACAAGTTTCTGTTTAATTTCCAGGTGCACACACACTTTGTCTTTAGTTGTCAAAAGGCAGCCTTTCCATGAGATGCTACAACAAACAGATGAAAAAAAAGGAAAGCCTCTGTCACAGGGGCTCTGGCTTCTAAGCCAGATATAAACACTCACGCAAGGAAATGAAAGAATAACACGAAAGAAATCAAATACATCGGTAACTTCAAGGAATGAAAGTGTATTTATGCTGTTTAACCCTTACTTGTCTAGCTCTTGATACTGCCTTAGGAAAAGAAGGTAATTTATTACAAGTTAGCAATACTTGTAATAGCCTTTGCAGCATGATAAAAGTAGCATCAACAGAATGCTAAACCATATATATATATATGTATATGTATGTATGTATGTATTTATTTAGCAATCATACTCTAACAAAATAGCTCAGTTTCTCCCCATGGAGTGTGGCCCATTTTCACACAGCGGAGCCCATGGCAGCCCTGAGTTTTATTGATCAATATATTGAATTTCTCAAAGTATTGACAAGAAATCTGTTCATTTGTGCTTGCCGGAGACTGTGGCAGTGTTTGATATCTATATATAGCATCCAGAAACCCAAAATCCAAGTAGAGTCACTTCATTTACATTCCAGGGTAATGTCATGAACAGAACATGTGAGACAGAAAAACAACCACTGTCCGCCCATAGCAGAGTTTGCCCTACATGAAATTATCAATGGATAAACACGTAGTAGATTTTGTATTTATTAGATTGTTACTTTTCAGTAGGAAATAGCAGAAAGAATTAATGGGACAGCCACAGTCATCTGCATATTTTGTATCACAGAATCTCAAGCAGCATTTTTAGATTTTGCTCTGGTTTTGCTGCTTTGCAAGAAAAACAACATGAAAAGATAGACAAGAGAATGAAAGTTGGCTGCATTCAGAAGAGTGTATAGACATTTTCTTGAAAGTATGGCAGGCAAACTTTGCCAGGTAATTGTACTGACGTTGCTAAGAGCAGAGCTACAGAGTGAAAATATATTGTTATTGTAATTTTACAATGTCATGTTCCCTGACTGAGAAATACATTCATGAAAACACACAGAAGAGGTAGAAAGAGACACAGTAATATCTCTGATTTCACCAGATGACTGGAAACATACAGAAAGGAAAGGTTAAAATGTCACAGTGGCTTTTTTTTTTTTTTTTTTTTCCCAGCAGAGGAACCTGGCAGAGGCACTTTTGCTGTTGGTACAACTGCTGATCTACAACTGACATGAGGTTCCAATGGAGTTATTCCCAAATCATCCATGTGCAAAGACAGCATCTGTGTTCTGTTTTCACCAGACCACAGCGCTAGCAAGCGAGACGCCAGAGAAAGGAAACACTACAGAACCATCGCTCTGCTTCGAAGACAACAAGGCTATTTCAGAAGACAGCAAGCCCGATATTAGCTCATATTATAAACAAAACAAATCAAGCATGCACAATTTGGATCACCTCTCCAGGCTTTATACACGCAGGAGGAAAATTTGGTGGTAGCCAGTGGTAATATGATTCTGATGTTCTGTGCTGAATGGCTACATTTGTCATTTAGCATTCAGAGTTCCCAGACTCCAGTTCTGCAATGTCCTCTGATTGCTGATTGTTTCTGGAGAAGTAGTCAACAACTTAGCTAAATAAGTGATAATACAGTGGCTTTTCAATCTACAGTTTGTATTGGATTTCAAGCATTTGAGATGGAAATACCAACCTGCTCACAGCTGCTGCACTTGTTGAACAGCAGCGATCAACAAAGAATCAACACTGGTACTTGTAGCCACAAAGGGACAATGCAAAAGTGAAGATGTACATCCAAGTGTTATATTTTAAAAAAAAAGGGGGGGGGAATTTCTTGCAGAAATAAAAAAATAGCCTAAAAGATCTTAAATCATGAAGCAGTTCAACATGAATGGTTGCATAAACACAGCCACAAAATCTGTTATATAGGAGGGAAAAACCACGGCATACAAAATGTAGGTCTCTGCATTGATCCCAGATGAAAAGAAAGATAATAAGATAATTATTTTTGACCTATGGCTAAAGTACAAGAGTATAACTAATCACAATAAAATAATCTATGCAAGAAAAAGAAATAGAACTAAGGAGAGAAATGAAGACCAATGTAAAATAGATGAGAGAAGAAGGTGATAAATGAAAGAAACGGTAAATCAAAAACCCTCACATAGATCTTTTAGTTTAGCAAATGTAATGAACATCTTTGAGTTTTCTGTTTACCAAGGAAACATTGATGAACATCTGAGATGAAAACGTTTCTAAGCTGAGCATAAGAAATGTACTATAGGCCTAAATACTGTGAAGAAAATGGTAGAGGAAGCAAAAAAAAAAATTCCAATGAAATGCAAACTGAGTCCTGTGAGGAGCTGCTAAATGGAGCTGGAAGCTTGATGAGATGGCTGCAGCACAAGGGCCTTAATCCACATTTGCTGATGCAAATCTCGAATTCTGAGTGGTGGAACGTCTGTCTGGCTCTTTGGAAATTCCCATTGCCAGTCTGTAGGCCTCTGATCATGCAGGGAATGGAATTTTTCTCATTGAATCACTAAGCCAAAGACCCATCATCATATCAGGGGCTGGGAGGGGCTGCTGCTGATGGAAGATGTGTTTGGGTTAAGAAACACAGCAATTTCCCCTCAAAATAGACACACTGGCCCAAACACTCCGGCTGAGTGCGAGTTCTGCTGCGTCTTTCCTACCTCAATTCTCCCCGTGGTTTTAATTGAAAGCTATATTGCTTCCTGCCCACCCAGGAATATTGACTAACTCGGCTGTGCCCTGCTGGACAGCTGCTGTGTTATGGCCCAGAGGTAATTGATGGAGCGATCCCCACGCTGGCCGTTCCACTGGGGAACAGAATGTCTTGCTTAATGCTCGCCGAGCACTCGGAGAGCCTTAAATGAGAGGCATAAGAGCACGAAATGCCATCATCATTAGCTATAAGGGCCGCTGCAGAGCGATGGAAAAATATTCCTTTTCCCTGCCCATCTGGGGCTTTGCACACTGCCTAAGCAGGGCTCCCATCCCCTGCCAGCTCCGAGAGCTGGAGATCAAATCTGTGCCTCTGGCATAGCAGCGCAGAGTGCTAATTACAGAACTACCATAAAACATCTGCTGTAATGCATAACTATCATTCCTTGGCATGCACAAATGCAGCACCTCGATGCTCCGAGCACAGTGCTGGGGGAAAATCCTGAGGGGCAGAGATTGAGCGGCCCTCCATGAGCGTCCTGGGGTGCAGGCTCTGCCCTCACAGAAACGCAGCAGCAGCAAAGCCCTCGCAGCTGCCACCTATCCCTCCCCACAGCAAGGCCAGCTATCCAAAAGGGAAGGAGGGCTCTACTGAGGCGTGGAGTTACAGCTAGAAATCACAAGCGAGAGCACTGCTAAACTCACATCAGAAATGAACGTGGCAACGCTCCTAGGCCTGCTAGGCCGCAAGCCACAGCAAGCAGTGCGGCCTACCGCGAAATTGAGAGCACAAGAGAGAAGCGTGCTTGGTATGTACCTGTCCCGGTCAGTGATAGCTTTTAGTTTTGCAATGTTATTAAGAAACGTAGATAAGGTTGTTATAGTGATTACTGCTTATATAAGAGTGTATTTTTAGCTACTGCTAAAAAAGTATAAATACTCAGCTCTGGATCGATAAAATTGGCTTATTGCACCCATGCAATCTGCCCCGTCTCTGACCGTCAAACGTCACTCGACGCTGAGGAATGTACAGAAAGTCACCTTCCTTTCACAGCCCAGGCTCACCCAGAGTCAGTTGTTTGTGAGACACTGTGAAGCCTCACCCTGCCGGGGATGTCTCAGAGAGGTTTGGTATGAATTAGTCTTCCCCAAGCCACAACCTCTCCAAGACTTCCCACGGCCAGGCATTGCTTGTTGCCACTGCACAAATGTGGGTAAATAGGATGTCTTTGCACCAAAGAAACCCCTGGCATAGACAAACAGCACATTAAGAATTAAAATGAAGCTGGTGTTCGTATTTGGAAAGGGCTACTTCTTATTCATGCTTCGAGTCAGCAGTTACTGACTGCAGGGACCAAGAGTACCCACACACCAAATATTTTCTTGTTTTTAGGATTGGAAGGATGTAGACCCCATTCTTCCAATATAGGAAGGATGTTTTAAAGGACTTGGAATGGCCTTTCTGAAAACTCATCCAATATACCAGGATTATAAACTGGATGATGAACTCCATCAGGATGGAGTCTCCAGAAAAGTCATCAAACGCTCCCTTATTCTCATCTGATGTACATGGGTATGAAAAATAGTGACCCAGAAGGTGCCTGCACTCTGCACCACAGTCACAGGGAGAAATTATCTGCTGGAAACCTTTTGTTAGTATGAAAATTCTTTATGCTTGCAGCCCTGATGTGTCAGAAAATATGTGCTTTGGTGCCTGCAGGAAATACATGTCCTAGCCTATTACTTCTCTCTTTTCATCAAAGAAGAAACACTTACAGCAATCATTGCTATTATTTTTAAATAGTATCACATTTTAAACATCAACACTAAAGTAAATGTGTAATAGGAACCAAACCAGGTCCTGCTTTGCAAGAAGGTGAGGGATGAATAAAACCATTCATTCTGCAATAAAAATTTATGTGTTAACATGACTAAACCTAAAGACAATTAGGCCAACATGGAAAAAAGAAAGAAAAAAAAGAAGCCACAGAAAGGCTTTGAAGCAGCTCTGTGAGCAAAACCTGTGAAAAATGCAGAAGTGCAGTGAGCTGTTCTGTTAATATCTTTACTGCAAAAATGGAAATGCAGACACTTATCCATGCACAATAGTACAAGAGGAAGTGTATATGAAAGACTCTTCAGCCTGAAATGGATAAATGGAGATGAAACACTGCTTTTGATGCAAGGCTAATCAGAGAAATTGGAGGCTTTTGTGCTGTGTTTCTTGGATTTATTTTGTCTGCATGGAAGCACATTTAAAAATTCAGTATTAATATAAGAAGCTTCCTCAATGCTAAAATTGAGTATCACACAAGACTGGCACCCAGAGGGTGCTTGGGCAGTGGTCACAGCACCAAGGTTGACAGAGTTCAAGAAGTGTTTGGACAATGCTCTTGGGCACATGGTGTGATTTTTGGGGGGTCCTATGCAGGGCCAGGGGTTGGACTCTATGATCCTGATGGTTCCCTTCCAACCCAGCATATTCTATCATTCTGTGATATGTTCTAAAATCTCTGCTGGCTATAACATGATCATCTGAAAAGTGTAACTGCAAAAATTCAACCTAGAAAACGTGAGGAGCACACCAGACATGTGAACAGACCTTACACCTGCATTACTCTGCCAGTGCATCTACAGGGGAGTCACTGTGGGGAAGACAGAAAAGCATCAGTAATAAGTTTAAATGGTGAATAAAGTAAAAATTAGTTTCCTCTAGTTGCTATAGAATTGTTTATTATTTTCATTCATGTCTCAAGATTATTTTCACTTGAGAAATGTTATCTTTTCTTTCTCTTTGTCTGAGGCAAAATAATGTTCTTAAGTAGAGGATCTTTATCAATATAAAAATATGGCTGTACTTGAAATTTCTACCATTCGAATCAAAAGCATCTAGAGCAAATTATACACCATCTTTGTAAGAAAAGAAAGCTGTAACATTAATGAATGTAAGTCAGTGACAATCACAGATGAAAGAGTAAAATACAAATGCATTTTTCTGCTTTTCTGAGAGGGAATTACTGGTGCTTCCAGAACACTTCTCAGTTTATTCTGCTGACACAAAGGTCCTTCCCTTTCATCTTTTAATATTAGATTTTGGGAGATTCAATTGACCACAGTGCTCCATTGCCTAAATCAGTCAACAACATAGCATAAAAGAAGTCAAGAGAAAAAAAGTATTTTAAAAGGTGTTACTTCCCTAAAACCCAGAGATAAATAGATTTATTACTTCTGTCCTCATCTCTGACCCGATTCTATTAGAGACTGCTTATGATGGTACATGTGTGTACAGAAGAAAAGCAAGAAGGTAAAAAAAACGTATTTTAGGAAAATATATGTGGAAACTGCATCTGGAATGGTCTTTGGGACCGCACAGATTTAGAGATGCTACTGTATTACTTACTCTTTTTTAAAATTAATCGGTGACATTGTGTCAGTTTTTCCAAACTGGCTGGGAGGAGAATGGATTGAGAGCAGCCGTGGCTGGGGATATTCGTTCATGAGGACCTCACCACGAGCCAGCACTGTGAGCTCCCAGCCCAGAACGCCAAGAGCATCCTGGGCTGCATCCAAAGCAGCTGAGGGAAGGAATTCTACCCCTCTGCTCTCCCATGAGTCCAGAGGGACACAGAGGTGGTCTGAGGGCTGGGGCACTTCTTCCATGAAGAAGGCTGAGAAAGTTGGGGCTGTTCAGCCTGGAGAAGAGGAGGATCCATGGAGGATCCACAGCCTTGCAGTGCCTAAAGAGGATTTACAGCAAAGCTGGAGAGGAACTTTTCCTAAGGGCAGATAGGGATTGGACAAGGGGGCATGGCCTTAAGATGAAAGAGGGTAGATTTGGGTTACATAGTGGGAAGAAATTCTTTACTGTGAGGGTGGTGAGGCACTGGAACAGGTTGCCCAGAGAAGTTGTGGGTGCCCCATCCCTGGAAGTGTTCCCAACACAGCCTGGATGGGGCTTTGAGCACACTGCTCTAGTGGGAGGGGTCTCTGCCCATGGAAGGGGGGTTGGAAGCAAATAACCTCTAGGGACCCTTCAAACCCAAACCATTCTGGGATTCCATTGTATGAAAAAAATACCCAGAAGAGAAATAAGAATACCACATTAGATGGCTGTGTTAGAACGGGAAAAAAGAATAGAAAAGATAATTGTTTAAAGTATCTCGTAGGATCTCTGCTTGGCAGCATGATGTCAAACCCTTAAGGCCTCAGACCATATTTTGCTTCAGGTCTTTGGTATTCTTCCAGACACAAGGAATTTATCAAAGCCTGCAGAAACTGTATAAGCAGCTTGACACCGAATCCTGTGAGCTGCTGAGTATTAAGGGAGATCAGTACATTCCTTAAAGTTACGTTTGAGAATTCTTGATTTTCTTTACAGAATACAGAAAAAGTTGAGCGATTTAAATACAACTCTATCCAGCAAGGAAAAAAAACCCAGATAAAATAGAGAGTAATTTGGGACTGAAAACTGAAAAATTAACTGTTCTTAGAAACATAAGTATTGAGAGGGACAACAAAATTAGCACAGTAAATTTGATAAAGAAGGCTAATATACTCAGAGAA
This sequence comes from Origma solitaria, assembly GCA_013397895.1. Classification (NCBI taxonomy): domain Eukaryota; kingdom Metazoa; phylum Chordata; class Aves; order Passeriformes; family Acanthizidae; genus Origma; species Origma solitaria. The sequence goes on from VZRL01000718.1 coordinate 756,797, forward strand.
TTGGTAGATCACACACTCACAGGGATGAGATAAGCCTCAAGAAATTCTGGAGAGCTAACAATTCCTTAAAGAAATTATAACAAAGGCACAAGACTAAACTAACCCAGTATAAAGGAGGGATGGGAAATTTAATTAGCCCCCTGTTGTGTAAATCAAAAGTTCTTCATTGACTTCATTTTAGAGGAAGCTACACAAGATTACTGAGGATGGTAATAAAAGAAGAGCTTTAATATATGGGGGTAATGCGAAACATAGCTGAGTAGAAAAAAATGTAAAAAGTAACAAGAAATCATCCTAGAAGTACACTAATATGAGGTTAAAAAAATAAATTTTGACCTCCTCTTCAGAATGAGAGGGTGCCCAGATAGCTGAACTACTACATGCCTTCTTGGCTGTCAGTCCTCACTAGAAAAATGATGTACAATTGAAGTTGGCAGCAAAAAGCTAGAGAAGGAAATAAACAGCTCAGAGAGACTTATGATTTGTTTTCAGATTTCATGAGCCTGATAAACTTCATTTTGGGAGATTTAAAACATCTGAAAGTTGGAAGAACTTTCCCATTGGTGGCTGTTTTTTCAGGATCTCTGGGAAACAGCACAACTCTAGGAAACTAGAAGAGATCAAATATAAAGTGTATTTCTGAGATGGAAAAGAAAAATGGCAGAAATTATACATCAGTCACCTTAAACTACTATCTAAAACCTTATCAGTACAATCAAACAACTTTTAAGATTTAGCCAGGAAACAAGGACAAGTGAAATTGTGAAGAACGATCCTTATCAAATCTGCAGTATCTTTATCTGGTGATATAACAGGTTTGCTGACCTTTTCTGTGGCAGGGAGACTCGTAAATCATGCACTGACTCTGTGTTGCCTATGGGGAAGTCACACACAGCAATGGGAACCAAAATCTCGACCAACAATGAGTATAACATGTTTTGGCCTGTGCTCAGAGTACTTATCATAGAATCGGAATGGTTTGGTTTGGCTGGGACCTTAAAGATCCATTCAGTTCCAATCTCCCTGCCATGGGCAGAGACATCTTTGACTAGAGCAGGCTGCTCAAAAATCTGGCCTTGGAAACTTCCAGGGATGAGGCTTCCACAGCTTCTCTGGGCAGCCTGTTCCAGTGCCTCACCACCCTCACAGTAAAGAATTTCTTCTAAATATCTAGTCAAAACCTGCTCTCTTTCAGTTTGAATCCATTCCCCCTTGTTCTTGGTCCTACATGCTCTTCTAAATGTCCCTTTCCATCTTTCTTGCAGAACACTCCTTGGATCCTTTGAGATAGTTTTGAATTGTGGTCTCTTGTGTTGTGCTTGCTGTCCTCTCACATTACTCCTAAGGTAATAAAAACCATCAGGAAAACACCAAGAAACTATTTTGTGTAAATATGTATACATCTGAGGGCCTTTCTTCCCCCACCTTGAGAATGGCATTCACACAGACAGCTACAGTTCAAAACAAAACAAAATAAAAAGATTGCGCAAACTCAGCCTGGACAGCAACCTGCTAAAACCCAGACAAATATGTGGTGTTACGGTGGATCACAGAGGGAACATGAATCAACAATGTCATTCTCTAGCAAAAAATCTAGACATAGAAACAGGATTATATAGACAACAGTACAAACTGCACTGCTTCTGTCTTCCTTAGCTTTCACCAGTTTTCCTGTAGCAATGAGTTCAGCTTTGGGTATTGCCCAACAAAAAACATATGGGGTTGCTTGCAGAGATTCCTGAGGATCAGAGGTCTAAGACTCATAACTGACAAGGAAAGGCTGAACAAATTGGGGTTGCTAACCAAAGAAGTCTTCAGGTAAATTAAAGGCTTTTGCAGAGAGAGAAGGAATAATTTATCCTCAGTGTCCATGAAGGAAAGAACAAGAAATAACAGGCTGAAACAGCAGCCAGGGAAATCCACTTCCCATCACTAGAATTTCTTAGGAACAGGCAAGAGAAGCATTTTTCAGGAAATGCAGACAAACTTTGTCTTGTCATTTTCTGCAGTGTCTTCCCTCAGGGCATTCTGAAATCCCTTTAAACCCTATAATCTATGATTTGAAGTCAGTTCCCTGCCCATTCAAAGAATTTACTAAGTCACAATATTTCCTTTTGCTACCCTGAAAAAATGTGATGGAAATACTTTTAAAAAGGTTGTATTTTTTGATAACTGCTCCAATTAGTATGATTGTCAGATATGAATGAGACAGGATTTGCTGGAGTGATTTGGGCCATAGTCTGTTTGTGATGAGACTTTCCACTTCTGTGACATTCACCAGCTGAGAAAAAAAATTCATAAAAATAATACTAATTTAAAAAGTAAAAAGAAAACAGCATTTTTCAAACATTCGCTGCATTGACCTCAGAATGATTTTTGTTTCTTACAAAGGTAAAAATGGTTTCCCTGTTAATCTCCTGTAACCAAATATATGTTCTCTGCTGCAGGAAATAGTTTATAATCAAGAAAAATTATTATTTTCCTTATTATTTAATTAATTAAAATCTCCTGTGTTCTATCTTGTGGTAATTACCACACAGTCACTGAGATATTTTCTAAATGGGAGCATATTTTCTCTTTCCTATCACTTAGATTAAAGCAATACCCAGCTGTTTGGTTTTGATTTTGTTTGGTTTTGCAATTTTATTCATATGCAGAATCCTAAGACAGGGTGACCCGAAGCATACCACTACCGGCTATGGAGAGATCTCACAAAAAAACCTAAATCAAATTTACAAGGAATGGAAAAAAAAGAACATACACCATTCCAAACAGTCTACTATATCACTCACCACTTTTCCTTGTTTGAAATGTTGCATTCACAGCTTCTAAATATTCTAAGTTTCCTCCACCCTCCTCTGGAGGTTGTCTCAATATACACTTGGTAAATAACTTGAAAGCATATATCCAAAATAATTCTAATGTGAAAGAAGAAAAACTGAAGAGCTGGCTCTCTACACAAGAATGAGTAACTTTCATACAGATACTGTGTACATGCTTTTAAAAAATTCCTGAATTTAAAGGTTTTGGACAAATTTCTCACATGCAATGCTTTCTTAGAGGGTGAAGAGAATATACAATCAGTAACACCAGCACGAAACTCTTTCCAAAATCCCTTCCCTAAATATTATAGGAAGACGACCCTTTTTCACCACACTGAACCTACAAATACGCAATGTTCCTAAAAACACATTTGTCTAATGTATGCGCAAAGTTTACTTTAAACAATATAATTCCAAAGAAAACTCCATTCTTCTGCCCTTGCTGTACCTCATTGCATCTTACAGCACAGAACAGTTGCTGGAATGTAAAAAAATGAAAAATCAGCAGGACTGCAAAGGTGCTGACAGCTGGACTGGGATGAGACAACGTGAAAATTCCTGAGACCGCTGAGTGAGAGGTGGTGGAACAACACCAGCAAATGCTGACAGAAGAATATATCAGCTGCAAGGGTGTGCTTGTTGAAACAGTGAGTGACAGGATGGCCAAGGAGCATTAGGTGGCTGGGTCACTGCCCAGACAAAGGGAAAGTTTCATGGTTGTAAGATTGTGTATGACTAATGTGGGGATGGGAATGGAATTTGCTCAAGAGGAACACCATAAAGCTAGCAGAAAATTATGGAAGGCAGCAATGGCACACACCTGTTCAAGTTGCAGGCTCAGAAAAACACCAAACAACAATTTGTTACTTGTTTATATAGAAGATGAAGCCAAATAATAACCCAGAGACACTCAGATTAAAATCAATTTGCAATGCTTTCCTAGTCTCAAGAAACTGCAGCCAACAAGAAAGAGATGAAGATTAATCTGACTTCTTTAAGAGTGCGTAAGTAGTAAACAGAAAAGAGAGATCAAGAAATACCGGGCTGAAACAGCCTACATCCATCTTTAGTGCAAACCACCATCAGCACATTTACTGGCCATAGGCTCCACTGACTCCCCTAAAGATTCCATCAGTGAGAACCTCCTGTTTGAAGCTCGATGTGAGAAGGAAGCAGAGGATCTGGTTTAGCTGGAAAAATTGGGCATATCAGAGATAAGAAGTGTGTAAAGAACCTGTGTTTGCTTTGAGACAGAGGAAATGAGAAAAGCTCTGAGCTGAGGACTGCGCTGGCGCTGGAGGTGGTTTGCTTCATCAGCCCCTCTGTGATGGAAATGGTGGGTGATAGCAGACAAAAATATAAGTCGAAAGAGCTCAAGAAAAGATGACAAGAAATCAGAATTAAGATGAAATGTGACAGGGAAGGTAGCAGAGAAAGGAAAAAAAGAGGTGAGGAGAAGATGCAAATAGGAACTGACAGTGAGGAGCTGTTTGGGATCGTAAATGAGCTTCGTGGAAAGCAGTGTGGCACTCAGTGGGCTGGAGCCGCTGAATTACAGGATTACACCCCCAGAACTCAGCACCACAGTGTCCTCTCCCAGCTACCCGAGCCGTTCTAGATTCATTACCCTCTACAGCTCCCTGCCTTTCTGAGCCTCTCCTTGTAAAAGCATTGAAATCAATGCTGAATGGAAAATTAACCAAGCTCTCCCTCTCCTTGTCTTTTCATTTCTCATTAAATTGGAGGGAAAATGTAAATGTTATTTTCTCTCTCACCTCACCACTTGTTGACAGGGGTTAGCAGTGAGAAGACTTCATTCAGAGCGTTGTGCTCTTGCTGCTGAAGCCAGCAGCTTTCACAGGTTTGGTGGGAGCTATTCAAATTGCAGCACTTCTTCATTCAACCACTGCTGTGACCTGTGCCCACAAAACACAAAGGAAAAACTAAAAATGAAAGGCGACAGGGTGCTTTATGAGAGCTTTTCTTCCCAGGGTTTAGAAGTGTTCTGTGCTGAGTTCATATGAGGGCAAACCTTTCCTAGGGTAATTTTGAGAAGTTGAATGTGGAAGCTCTGGAAACAGGAATAGAAAATTCACAAGGTTGTACATGAAGTTTGTTACACATAATTCAGGAAAAACCTTGGTGAACGGTTCTGTTTTTCAAGGTGGTGAGAACAGGGTTTGGCTTACTCAGCCTTCACTGTGTTTCTTTATTTCACATTTTTGCCCCCAAATGTGATAAAAACCACTAAAACTGTTCAAATACAGAAGTCAGATGGTTCTAGGTCCAGCTATTGAACAGAAAAGGTGCAGGAGGGATGCAATTTGTGGAACACGAAGATCACGCTCACCTTTGCTTCATCTTGTTTCTTTCTGTATTTCATCAAGTCTGGTCACAGAAATAAAATGTATGGGCACCACCTGTGTGGTCCTTCTACTTCAGTATATCGTTAAGGAGGGGAAAATAAATGGTACCAGGACATTTCATTCACCTAGCCACCTCCATTTTCACAGAGGTGGAGTCATACATTTAGGCATATAATTTCAGACCAAGCATTCTCACATCCATTTATTGTTTTAAGGAGTCTAAGATTTATTCAGTGTCATTACTCTCAGCCTCAGGATTGAGGTTTGCATGACGCCCTGAGTCTCCCTCCTCTTTCTGTCAAAGAACCAGGCACTACAAAATGTTTTAAAAGAGGTAAGAAACTCATCCTTTCCAAAGCAGAATTCAACTCTTACAAAAAAGTGCCAGATTTGATTTATTGGAGTCAACCACAGGGCACAGATTTCAGCAGCAGGCTGGCTTTTAGCAGATATGGTGCTTGGCTCTGCTGTTGCAGTGCATACAGCTATGGCAAATTATACCTTTTGCTTCACGGATTTTCAGTTTAAAGCAAAACCAATCAGAATTCAGGAGGAACGGGTCCAGATCCATCACCTCTGCTGTCTCACACTGAGGACCTTGGTCCCAGGTGAGATGCCTGACCTTCCACCACCACGACCCAACTCATTGATGTTCTTGCTAAACACCTCCTCTGGCAAAACACGCCCAAGGAGCACTTGGGTTTTGGTTGAATTCTGAGTCTGCCTTGATCAGCTTAGGGATGCTACTCTTACACCTATGAGGATACTGAAAAAAAGTCACCTGGAAGAGACTAAATCCCCAGCAGGGAATTTCCTGAGAAGATGGAGCTAGGAACACCTGGGANGCATGCTTCCTGACCTTGACAAGAAACCGTATGGTCTTTTTCTCTCTTCTATATTTTTCTCTAAATTTACAAAAAATCTCTCTTCCCTCTATTTCTCCCCAGAGCTCTGGAAGGTCTGCTCCTGTGATGAAGCACATGGAGTGACATTCTGCTACCATGAAAGTCAACAGCTAAACTCTCAGTGGTTAATTAGAACTGGCATTTAGTTTAACTTTTACTTTACTTTTTAGTAGAGAGTAGCACTCTACTCTTCCAGGGACAGGGAGAGCAGGGAATACAAAATTCCATGTTACGTTATCTACATATTGCACAGTGTGGCAATAAGAAAAACTTAACTTCTATTTTCCTTTAGTTTACATTCCATCATTCCCTTCAAATGTAGTAAATCTTTTGTTGTTTTAGGGGTTAGGCTTGGTTTTTTGCTCCCTTTCTTTTTTTTCCAGAATGCCAAACCACTTTTAAGCAATCATAAAGGCTCTTGAAGAGTGAGGCCCTTTGTCTTTCCACAGAATTAATATAGCACAGGTGCCTTTCCTGTGCAGCTGGAGGCACCCACTTAGACGTGGAAGAGTGGCTCATTCTCCTCAGCCAGGAACCTAACAAAGGGAAGTAATTTCGCATTTATTTGAAATGTTATTCCCTGTGTTGCATCACATACTCCTGTTACTGTACAGGACCAACAGAAGACAAACCCCACCCCAGGGAAGTTAAAAATAATGTTTTCACAGTTCTTCTCCCCCTCCCCAGAAACTGCACACTGATCATTACAGGAAAATACAGTAAGAGCTAAATATTACAACAGGGAGTGAAGTTGAGGGAAAAGGTTCTTCCCTCTGCCCACACAACCTTTTTTCTGCTTCAAGGGCAAGAATACCTACACTCCTGCTGGCTGGGAAGAGAAAAGAAGGGGTACAGGGGGAAAATAGAAGCTGTGGGATGAACCAAGCAACTCTTTCTTCCCACTTTAGCTGCAGAAGGGATGCAACACTCAAGAGATGAGGGAGCTGCAGAGAGCCCTGAAGGTCTCTGCTCCCCCTCTCCCTTCGCCTCTGAGCACTCACACAATTCCTTGTGGGGCAGATCCACACCTCAGGTCATCATCCACTTGGGAACAGGGGGAGAAAATCTGCAATGAGCAGGAGGAAAATCCCGAGGGAAAGAAAAGGTGAAAAAGAGATTGACGGCAGGGGAAGGATGGTGAGTGGAAAGAGCACTGAGACTTGCAAGATAAAGAGCAAAGGATAAACGGAGTGAGAATCAGGGGAAAACATGGGAGAGAATAAGGCTTTTGAAGGAAAAAGGGTGAGACCTGGAAGAAGAAAATGAGGAATGTCAACAGATCATGAAAGCCTTTCAGAGTGTCAAAGGCTTCTCCTTACTCCATCCTGTTTTTTTTTCTGGTTTTGTTAACAAAATTATTACTGCAGGAAAAAGACAACGTTTGGGAAACTGAGCGGGAACAAACTAAAGGCCACAAGATTTAAAAAAAAAAAAGGTAGGAAGGGACAAAATATGCCTTTTTTAAAAGAACATAGTGCAAAATAAAGTGGCGGAGTGCACCTGTGGTCCAGCACTCTTTTTACCTTCCTTTTTACTAACCGTAAGCATTTATGCTGAAAATGACTCCACTGATTCAAAGTGGTTTGTGTGACAGCAGATGTTATCGGCACACTAAGGTCCAAGAACACTAACAGCAGTTTCCCAGCTGTAATCATGCACCAGATAGGAATTTACATGGTTGAAGCAATGACTTGAAAATGTTGAAAGTACTATGATGGATATCTTTATACTCTATTTCCTAGAGGCTAAGCAGCAGTGTATGGATGCAGAAAAAATTTTTCTCTTTAACTGAGGTAAAAGAAACCCCAGAACCCAACAAAATCAGTAGGAAAAAAAAGTAATCCACTGTGCATTCTGAGCTCTGCTTGTTTTTGGAAAAAGCACAGTAAATAATTTCTGTTCTCAAGAACAGCTTTAGTCAGACTCAATTCTGTCTCAGGTTGTACAGTCACACAAGGGAAATCAACCTCAAGCTACCTGGCTTATCAGCATGTTTTAGAAGAGAAAAGACTTCTTGCTGACTGTCCCCTTTGCATCTCTCCTCCAAGTCACTGATGAAAGCAGCTGAGCAAACAAGAGTTGGGAGAAAAGTTTGCAATTTACTTCAAAAAGGCAGCAGTGAATTCTTGCCCCCTCCAAACGAGCAATGATTCAGAGAACTGCCTGGATCACAGTGACTCCTGGACCTTTGATTCAGAGAACTGCCTGGATCACAGCGACTCCTGGACCTTCTTACTCACACAGTATTTCAGGCTACCCCTAAAACGGAGCTATTTTTTGCTCAACATCAAGATCAATTCCCTCGCTGCTCTCTTGAGCCCAGGTGGACAGATATGTTCTTTGATTTCTTGATCCAGGCTATTATTTAGCATAAAGAAACACTACATCTCTCAGCAAGCTATGAATTTGAGGTTGTTACTGAGACGCCAAAAGTAACTAAAGAGATTATCAATTATCTTTGCCTTATTTTGCAAACAAGAAACAATTTTCTTATGCATATTTGCACAATAAGGGAAAGCAAATGGCAAATGCAGTAGCAAATTTTATCTCTGCCTAAAAAATTCACACTTTTTTCCTCATTTGTTCAATTTGTGATTAAGATTTCTGACTGAAATTCATGGTATTTTGTCTTGAAGTTTGTTATCAGTTGTATTAACATAACATAAACTGTTACAAGTTGCCACTACAGGCAGATCTCTGTTAAAAAAAAAAAAAAAAATAAAAGAAATCAACAATCAATTGCAATTAGAAATATTAACTAAACTTAAAGCAATGAGTCTTCACAGCCAGTTGATGTATGCCCTGATGACTTTTTCCCAATATTTTTAGCATGCAGTACAATAGCTCACTAATGCTGAGTGATACTTTAAATATGAAAATGTATATTGAGATGACAGATAAAAGTGTTACATGATGTTTGTCCTTGGATTAAATGCTCCTTATTTGTTTGCAGTGACATGAGAAATGATAATGGCTCTGGAAAAACTGATATTGTTTGTCATGTCACAGGTCCATTGAGATCTCCCTCTTTTCTGTGACTTTTAATACAAAAGGAGGCCTAAAATTGCATTAAGTCAAATGTTGGAGGCTTAGCTTAAACCTTAACATCAAAATAGATGACATAATTCTTGATAAGTCTTTAGATGTGGGCAGAGCGATGCAGAATAAGCAACAGGTTTGGAGCTTGTATTGAGCTTACAAATGACTTCAAGGTGCAGTGCCATACAGAGTACATTAACATTTAACCTTCAGGTAAAAAAGGCATGAAATCTTATTATTCAAAATCAGCTCCAAGAACAAACACGGCCGTTGTGATCTCACCAGGGAAAAGGAGAAAAATTGGTACGTTCAGCACGCAGAATCTCCCCTTCCTAATCAGTAGAAATATATGCTTGAATTTCCATTCACCTTTCCATGCTGGGAGAGAACACTTCCATTGCATTAATGCTGACAGAAAAGCCTAACAGTGTCTCACCTGAAAGACCTACAAGCTGCAAAATATTAGTCAGACATTTTCTTTTGTAGAGGAGTAAGACCACTTTGCCATTTCCATGATGTCCTCAGAACAACAAACCCAACCCAATCATTAGCCAAGCTAATGATAGCAAGGATTTGTCCCTCAACCTCTAGAAAGAGATGTTAGGGTAGAAGCATAAATACATTTTTGCTTTTTGCACAGCCATTGCATATAATCTTTAAAAACAATCAGTAAGTCACAGACAGCTGGAGTCAATGTGAGACCCCCATCGCTGGCACTTGGCTTGGGGGTCCCTTCCAGCCCAAGCCCTCCTGCGATTCCACAAAGTCAGAGAGAAAAAAGAGATGTGCTGAAAGACCAACCGCATTTCTAATGTTTATAAAGGGAAAAAAAAGGATAAACTAACTACAAAGAAAATGGAGGAAAAGCTTTTTCATAACGCCAGAGATCAAAATGAAATTGTTTCTATGTAAATATCAATAATTAGAATACCCTCTGAGATATTAAATAATAATAAATAAATTTAAAAAAGCAAACATGTGGAACAAAAGCTGCACTGTTTTCTGCAAAATTTTAATGAAGTCACGCACGGAATTCCACAAGCAAAATCCCACGTGCTTTGACCATGTTGGAGGTAGTCAGAACTTGGTTTAACGTGAGCATGCACGCACTTATCTGAAACATCTCTGCACAATTAAAAAAAGAAAACAACTGTATAATAAAAGTCAATTGGGAAATGAATTATAACTAAAGCAATATATACTGCAGGAAAAAAACCAAAAACCATTGTACCTGGTACTAATTGCAGCTGGATGAAAAGCCCAGAAACAGGAGTTCCTTAACCCGCAATTCCACCAAAAAAATAAACCTGTCAAAATATATTTTTCGATACTATATATTATGTTACAGACTATAATGAAAAACACCCAAACCCAACTCCAAATAAAAATTTCTATGGCAAGGTGGAAAAAAGTAATCTGAACTTTGAAATTTAGTCTTGATTACACACACATTTTGAAGGTTCACTGCTCTAATTACAATACAGGTTGGTAGTTTATGTAAAAGAATTTGTGCAATTAAGTGTATTTTTATGATTCTAAAAGTTACATTTTTAAGTTTAAAAGAGATCAAGTCTTACAGCCTGAAGAAAAAAAAAAGGAAAAAAAAGGAAAAAATCTAAACAGAGGAAAAAATCCTCAGAGAAACAAAAAAGAACAAAATTTACACTAATGTTTATTTTTGTTATTGGCTAAGTTGAGTAGGAATTATATCACAGTTACATTCATTTTTGGTGCAAGAGATTTTTCTAAAACAGAATGAACTATAAGGGGAAAAGAGAGTTATGAGAATCTCTACCAGCCTGACCTGAGACATTACTTTCATTTGCTCTCCCATGCTTGTTGGGAGTTGTTGGGGACAGCCCTGGTTTGTGCCCAAATGTCAGTGACCCCAACAGATTCTTTGGTAAATGAGAACAGCAAGAAAACATTAACAAAGCAAGCCAGGCATCTTCCCTGGCGGGATGCAGATGGATGCTGATATAAAACTGCTTTAGTCCCACTTCACCTGAGCAGCACAGAATGACATACTCCATGGACTGATCCCAAACAAAAACAAAAAACCAAAAAAAACCCCCAAAAACCAAACAAACAAAAACCCAAACAAAAAAAGGGGGAGCAGGAGGAAAAGTACAGCAGGAATAGCAGGGAAAGAAAATTAAAGAATTACTCATTCAGACCCATGAAGGTCAGGAAGAGACTTGAGGCGAAAAAGCTTGTTGTAATTGGGGTTTGATTGCTTTGGGGTTTTAAGTTGTGTGTGTTTCATACAAGACACGAGAAGTTCTGTGCCTATGCAGTGAAATAGACCCATGTAGTGGGACAGTTTCTTTGCTCGAGTTTTACCAGATTGAGCAGTTTGGGTTTTTATCCAGAAAGGTTCTTCCCAAGACTGCTTTCAGGGTCAACTTGCAAGGACCTTTCTGCCATCCTCTGATCTTTGCTGACTTCTGAGGTGATAGGGGTTAAATATCCTCACCCATGAGATGGATAACAGGGGGACTTGGCCAACAGGAAAACTCAGCAACTTTAACAAAGACACAAGGAAACTTCTGCAGCTGAAACAGAATAACTCCAGCCAGCAGAGACTGGGCACTGACAAACTGAAAAGTGGCTGTGCAGTAGAGACAATTCACATTATTTACATCATAGCAAGTGCCTCTTCCACCTACTATCAGTGAAAAAGCAGAGCTACTTCATACAGTAGCCTCAACTTTTCATCCAATTTCCGAGCCTAAAAATAAGTTGCAGTAATCTCATAAGGTGTCAGAAAGAAAATGAATATCAGAGGGAAAATCTGTCATAATACAGAATAGAAGTGACTAGAGCAATATATATTCTTGATTTTCTTCCTCTCTTAAATTCCAAGGCTGGTCATCCGAACTAGTCAGAAATGTGGACAAAAAGTAGCAACCCAAGAGCAACAACAAAAAAATCCAATGATCCATGATGACCAGAGAGATGGTGAACAAGATGGGAATGAAACATTCATCAGAGGCCAAACAGCAGATGTGCCACACACTTATTTCAAAATAAGAACTTATCCTACTTTTTTTCCTGTTGAAACCATCACTTTAATAACTTATTATCTCTATTAGACATCCCTGTATACCTGCCTTTTACTTGTCACCTCAGAATATTTAATCAACATTGATATTTAGACATAAGTCTGGGCTGACCAGTTTGCAGTTCATAAGCTCTACTAGGTTTCAGTAGAAATGTTATACAAATTTATACATATATCACACTGAATTTTGCATGCTAGACAGATTGAGTTCATGTTCTGCAAGTTTTCTGAAAAGCAGAACTAGCATCAAAGTAAAAAGTGCCCAGTTTTCTGTTCACTTTGTAGTAGGTTTGCATTTTCAAACACAGTGCATAATCATAAGTGAAAAAAATGGATGGAGTCAGCCAGAATTACTTTTGTAAAACAGCAAATTATACACAGAATTTCCACTATAAGGAGAGAGAGAGGGGAAAAAAAAAAAGGAAGAGTAAGGGGGGGAATGCACGGCATAAGACTTCTAAGAATTCATCTTGATAAGATTTTAGGGTAACTATGCTTGTCTTTATGAAATGCATCTTATACAAAGAAAACAAAGAGATTTGGAAGTGCTGGGAAACCTCAGACAAAACACATGGCCAAAATGCAGAGCGTAGTTTCTAAGTTCTTGCAATTAAAACTGATTTTAAGTGTTCCCCACTGTAAGTACCTGTGCTTTCCAGTTGTTTACAAGCCTGGTAATTTGAAACTTGGCCACAATCTACATCTGAATGAGTTCATCTGCCTGGATGAACTTGCAGAGCTCCAATAAAGTAGTAGAGCCAAATGAGTTCAGAGCCACTGGGGACTTTGTCTCATGCTGTGACAATCAGGAAAAGATGTGGTTTTTTTCCCAATTGCGTTTGGAGGCTTCACCATGTCACCCCTAGGAATACTTTTCCAGAATTGGTTGGTTATTTGTTCAGGCAGAGGCTGCACCAAAGCCTGGCAAAACAGTGTCTGTCTGGCCTTTCACGTCCCCTGTGCAGATACAGGAGGCAGGGGTGGGAGAAGAGGGAAAGAACAAGTTGATTTTGTGTAGCACAGTCACTCTGATCACCCTGAAGCATGAGAACCTGGCATTCCCATTCCAGTTCCCCTCCCATGCAGTTAACTGGGAGCAATCAGCCCTGGTGCAACCTGCTGCAGCTTCAGCGCCCAGGGCTCAAGAATTCAGCCACAGAATTCAGAAATTTCCCCCGAGTAAACCCAGCAGGTTTATTCCTTTTATCATAGGGCTTTGCAACTTCTCAGTCAGGCCCTCATCTTTAACTTAGAAAAAAACGCCATGCTTTTCCTTTTTTTGGCAAAATATACATCCATCTGAAACTTTTAAATGCAGTCACACACATTAATCATGCTAAAGCAGACGCAGGTCTTCCAAACCTTTAGCATGACTCCTAAAACCAGAAGTTATATGCAGGTGAAGTCAGGATTTTCCAGCACAAAGCCATCCATCCAGCAGCACTACCAGCTCTCCTCAGGAGTCCCACTCCTTTCGGCCTACTGATATTCCATTTCATATGTGTTGGACCAAGACACATTACTTTAAGATTCAACCACTCATGTCAATCTTTATTCACAGAGCTGAACAGTCCTTTTAACAGAAGGAAGGTTTGCAGGCCATCGTATTCCCACTGAATATTTAAGAATCAGAACCGAGATGGAATCAGAACCGGAGCCCCTGGAAGCAGCCGGGGAAGCACAGCAATCTCCTCACTCCGTGTGTTTGGAGCAGGAGTTAATAGAAAAGCAGATGGAAACGCTCCCCGAGCGCTGCAGCCGCAAGCGAGTGCTAAAGGCGGCAGCAAAGCGATGCCATGGGGCAGGTGGTGCTGCAAAAACTGCACCTGAGGAGCACTGCTGGGATCACAGGAGGTCAAGTTTCACTAGGCAGCCAATTCTTTGGTCTATGTGCCTCCTGGTCCTCGGAGACCTCGCTTCTAAGAGCCAGGTCTGCACGGCCCAAGTCGTGTTTACTGCAGGACACCTTGGCTGCTCTTGCCTCAGGCCTGTTCATCTCTGTTCCCTTTCTTGCCTAAGCACTCAGACCCGTTTCTTTCTCAGTAATGGGACTTTGGAGAGCTTGCTTTCAAACAACTAATAAAATTCAAAACAAGGCTTTCCGATTTGTTTCTTTGGTGTGCTATTCCCACTCCAGCTCCTGTCAAAGCTCCCCTCCCAAGGCAGGCAAAAGTTTCTTCCAGACCATCTTCCTCCCACATATTAATTAAGCATTACTCCCATGTCTTGCAGCAGGCTTGCTTTTCGCTGACCACGAGGTAATTGTATACAGATTTTCAGCCAAGCCTTGTTGCTAGCTGGATTTTTTTTTCTCTCCGCTTAGGGAGTTCAAATTCACAGAGGTTGTGCTGTGCCTACTACATTATAATACATGCAGTACACTACAAATATTCTGCTGAAATTTAAGCAATATTAACATATATAATTAGGAAACCCTCATATTACCATGTTGTAACATCAGCAAACAATGTGTAATGCAAGGATTTTGGTTTATGTCTGGTCCTTTTCACCCGCTAGGTGTTACAATTAATTATACCAGTGCCTTTTTGTTTTGCAAATATTATTATAGTTAATGATGATTAGTGTAGATAATTTTGTGAGGTTGCCATTTTCTAGCTTAGGGGTATCACTTTCATTCTAAAGTGTTGATTCTTTCTTATCTAACTTGGAAAATAAGATTAGATGTTTCTTGTATTGTCAAACTATGTAGATTTATATGGTAATTTAAAATCAGATAAGTTATGAGTGGCATAGGCTTGTGTAATAAAGCAATCACAGTAGCTGACACTTCAGAGAGAATTAAATTGAGTCTTGCTTTAAAAGAGAGAGACCAAACAAAAAAAACAAAACAAAAAAAAAAAGTACCACTACGTGCTGGAGACCAAAGCACTGGGGGAAACATTTAGGGCGAGAGAATCATTACTTAACTTACAAGCAGTGGCCTCATTTTCTCTGCATGACTGGACAGGTGCATCCATTATGTGTTATTTCAGGAGGAAGAATAAAGGAAATAAATGGCCAAATACCAGGAGCTGCCTAGAATGAGACTGACTCGCTGAAGATTTCCATGATGGGACTTGGATTACAGGCTTCTCCTAATGCAGTTCTCCTTATGTGCTTTTGCAGAGATATGGGTGGGAGAATAATAAGGCAGGAGTGACCCCAATCCAGGGGATGCAGTGCCTTCTAGAGAAAATTCAAATTCTCCTCACAGGTGGGGCAAAGCAAAAGTAGCCCTTTTGCCTCCAGATTTAAAGGCAGCTTCTCAACCAACACTGGAAATTGAATTATGCATAAGAACTCTGCACAGAAATACCCTCTTCAGCATCTGTGAAAGGGAAACGAGTGAAACGGATGCTTTTAGGAAAAGATGATGCCCCCGGGGACTGTTAGGGAGGCACATGATTTTGCAGGATGGGAGGCTGCATGCTGATTTTCTTCTTTCAAGAAGTCACCCTGGTGTACATTCTTAGGATGGTAACTCAGGGCTGTCACTCTGCAGCCGAAAAGTGGAAGGACAGAAGAGGCTGAAAGTACAGTCCAGGACATGCTGGGAGAAATGTCTGCTGGAATATGGCTCTTGCAAACATTATCTTGGAGTCTCCAAGAGCTACAGCTGCTCCAAACAGGCCTGAAGTCTTGGCTGAAGCCTTCCTTGGGCAGGGGCACATGGTGGGTGTGAGACAAGGCAGAGTGAAAGTGCTTGGAAAACAAGCCCAGAGAAACCTCCCCCAAAAAGTGCTGGCAGAGCATCAAGGTGAGAGCCACAGGGCACCCCTTCCATCAGGGGTCACCTAACGTCACCTAATACAGGGAAGTAATAAAACTAAAAATGCTGGGTCATTGCTAGAAAAAAATGAAATAAGTATTTTCTCTTAAATTTATTCTTTGTTCTTTTCTGTGGAAGGATGTTTTCTGGTATCAGACAGCTTGGTCTTGTAAAGATTGTAAAGATACTCTACAGAAGAGACAAGCATAAAGATACAGGCACAAAATAAAGTAGTAATTAGATATGATCACGAAATCAGAGCAGATGGCTCATTTAATCACATGCTGCCTGTGACCCCCATGAGTTCTCCGAACTGTCACTCTCTATGGGAAAGGACAGCTCCCACCAGGACAGGGAGAGAACTCAACTGAGGCTCCTCGGCTCTGTAATCCCAGCAAATATTTTGGCTCTGCTTTGCTCAAACCCATGTCTGTGCAATTGAGGTGTGAGTGCCCCTGGACTCTGGCTGCCCCTATTCGGCTTATTTATTAGTGCAGTTATTTATCATTTCTTTTGGTTTTCTACTTGATTTATTTTCTGTCCTCTTTCCCAGCTATTTCCTTCATTTCCTAACTGTTTCCTTCTTTCTTCATGAGGCAAACCTAGATTTTGAGACCTTGACTTGAGTAACGATGGCAAGGCTGGGATTTTGTGTCTCTCGTAAGATCTTGAATACCGAGGTCAGAAGGAATCAGTGTGTCCATAGTGAATGGCTTTCTTAGCCTGTGTTGCAGGCAGTCTCAGCTCCAGTGCGAGCCATGGGAAGGGCACAAACGTTTACAGAGCTAAGCAGTCCCTTCCCATGCACTGAAAAACAGCTTTTCGTTTCTTTTCCTGCCTCCTTTCTGTCCAGGACAGAAGTCCCATGCCTTCCATTTCACTCCTCCCAATTTGTTGCAACATTCACCTTTCTGCAGGTGAGACACCGACACATGGAGATGAGGAATTTAGAATGTGACTCTCACTGCTTTTAATTTTCAGGACTCAGGACAAACGGGAAGGGAATGTGCCCACACCCATGGGCTCAGGAAAAGACAGCAGAGGCTCTCCAATTCTCATGGTCCACACCAGCAGTTAATGGGGAAAAGTCTGTCCCATTCTTCATGTCTGAGAACATAAATAACTGAAGGAAATCTTGGAGACCTGCTGGGTGAAGCCTGTCCAGTGCCTCATGTCTGAGAGCAGAAGAATCTAGAGTAAGTTTTGGCAACCTCCCCAGGATGAGATTTTTCCTCATATTTTCCCTCAGGTAAACTCATGGTCCTTCAAGGACTGTCCCTGCCCATTGAAGGGGGGGACTAAATGACCTTTAAAACGTTACTCCCAACTCAAATTATGATTCTAAGAAGACTCCAAAAGGACATTCACCTAAGTGCAGGCAAGGAAAGAAAGGTGGTGGCTTCTTTCACACAAAAAGGAGACACAAATTGGGCAAGATCTAAGGCTTGCCACACACCCAGGCCCACTATGGCAATGTGAGCAGTGAGTATAGGTAAGCATTTTATAGCATGGTATAATATATATATTATTTATAGCATCTAATGGCAAAGTGAGCAATTGGCATTTCATGAAATAGTTAAGAGAAAACACAAAGTACCAAACCCAGTAAGACAACTGCCTATGTGAAATATAGGGACCAAGTGGAAATAAAAGTGTGAAAGAGAAAAAAACCCCACATTATAGTAGGTAGAGAAGAAAATAGGTGAAGGCAAAGTAACCCCACAGGTTAACAGGGAATATGCTGGGAAAAACCCTACAAAACTAAGTAGGACTGACATGACAGTCATGGTGCCACCGTGACAGGCAGGCAATACCACATTGGGGGGTTCTTGGTGTGAAATGGAACAGAAGGAGTCATGACAGGGACGGAAGCTCAGGTCCAAGCTCTGGTGTCACTGCTGGAGGTGGCAGCCTCAAATAACGGAACATGAAAATGCTTGAACACAACGAAGCCCAGCGTGGTCCCCAGAGACGGAGCGTGACCTCAAGTAACCCCAATGAGCGTAACCCCCAAGTGCTCTGTAGAGAGTACGCTTGACCATGAAAAACCCAAAAGACTTATAGTACCCCCAAATATTAACTGGTTGACTTCTAGTAAACACAAAGATTTATAGTAACACCAAATATTAACTGTTTTACTTCTACTAACCCCAAAGTGCTCTGCGCAGAACAAGTCTGACCACTAGTAATCCCAATGACCTACAGTAACCGCAAATTTAAATTGTTGACCTCTAGTAATCCCAAAATGACCTGAAGTAACCCCAAATATGACCTGAAGTAACCCCAAAGTTTTCTAGAGAGAGCAAGGTCAAACTCTAATAACCCAAATGACCTATAATAACCCCAAAATGACCACTAATAAAAGTTGGCATTATGATGGTGCAGGAAGGGATGGGCTGTGCCTTTATAAAAATGATCTCATTTTTAGCAAGAGAAAAAAGAAATGCAGATACTTATGTCAAGCCAGTGTGCATTTGAGAGCAGCTGAGTCTCAGTCTGAAAAGCAGAGCTGTGATCTACTTGTTTCAGTTACACAATCCATATTTTATGACCAAATTGTGATCAAACACTATTATAACCATTGTTCTTGCAGGTTTTACATCTGAACAGTAGACACCGCTGTACCATCAGACAGCTGAGCCACAGCATGGGACACATCCCTTTCCTGGCTGTCTGAAACAAGGAGGGTATAACCCCTGAAGATACTTTATTCTGGAACATGATCATCCTGAGTTAACAAGCCAAGAACAGGGAGGAAGAGATGAAATTCACTTTTGCTTTTAGAAGAAAATTTTACGCATTTCTCACTCTCTTGTTCCCTCCTAAAGTTTTATGCATGTCTTGAATAATTTGGAAGTGACCTGGAAAATGTAGCTGAACTATGGAGCACTCCAAGTGTTCTCTATTTGCTTTAACTCAAACAAAAATTAATATAGCATCATAAATATGTCAAGAGACAAATTAAGAAAAAAAAGTGTCTTTTCTCTGCCTGAAAGAGTTTCAATGCTGCAGTGCTGCTATCCTCAGTTAACAGTTTTGAGGTATGAAATCTTAACAGCAAGTGCTAACAGAATGGCAAGCACTAACTCTAACAGCTCAGATCTGCCAGTGAGAGACTGGTTAGCAAAAAAATTCATTTTTTACTTCTCCTGAACACTATGGTGTCTTGGTTTCCTCTCCCCTAAGTGATATCCTTGTCTTATTCTGCTTTCATCCCCTGGCCCCTCTTGCTACACTGCCCCCATGGCCCATCTGCTGCTCCTTGCAGTGAAACCAGACCCCCACCATCCCTCCCAAAACCACACTGGTGACAAGAAGCCTCTCCGCAGAATACAAAACAAAGAGGGAGAAAAGTAAAAACAATATCCTCCCTCATAGTCCCAAATAAGTAGCGAGCATCCAAAAAATAAAAGGCTTCTAGCAACAAACAAAAAGTAAAGAAGTAAATGCTACCCAGAAAGAGATAAGCCTGAAATCTTAAATCACTTAATGCCTTCCCTGAAGTCACAGATCTACTGTGGACCAGAGAAGTCAAATCCAGTCTGCTCCAAGGGATGAAGGGGCACTACAGACAGGACTCAAGTTCCTATCCTGCCCTTTCATCTTTAGCAATCCTCGTTTCTCATCTGACACATCTGTGCTATAGACTGCAGTGACTTTAATACCAGAGATTCATGGAGGATTTTTCATTGTCAAACCCACAGCAATGAACAATTCTAACCATTTCTGGAAAATCTTTTTCCGTCCCCCTCCATGCCCGTCAAACTACCTTAACAGTATCGGTTAAACAAAGCTGCATAAATCCAGTATAAATCAGCTGTTTTGCTCTAATTCAGGCTTGTAACTCTTTACCATTATTGTGCTTTCATAGTGCTCTAACTCAGCCCAGCAGCAAGTTGTATCTGTCAGTAAAAAGGCTTTTTTTGTGAGGTGCTCATAGAAAATCTCTGCATAACCAAGAACAAAAATAGTTCTATCCCTTCTTTTGGCAACCAAACAGCCAGGCAAGATCCTTAGCCTAACCAAGGAATGTACACCACATGCTCAAGAATATTCGTCATCATGCAAATGCCTTTGGCCCATTGACTGAGTCTCTGCAAGTGAACAATTAGTTTCTCCTCTATAAATTTTAATAAGTGTAGGGCAAACCATCTATGCTGTAGCTGTTAGATTTCTCCTCATCTCGTTATAACAGAGAAGAATCCATTTGGCATTTGTCAGCTTTCTCTGTATGTCTTCAGAAGAAAATTGTTCTCGGTATTCAGCAGCTTCCTTTTTTAATGCATTGTCATAAACAAAAGCATGCATTCATTGCTTCTCAGATTTCTCCACAGGACTCGAGAAAAGAAAGTTTTGTTTGTCAGTTGTCATACTTGAGGATATTTTTCATAAGCAAATCACTCACCATTCATCAGCTTTATGTGGTTCTACTAAAAAAAGGAAGTGCTTGCTCCACTTTTCAACACACAGATGCAACCTCACTATAGGTCCAAGGATGAGCAACTCTAGATGCATAAACTCATAACCAATTAGCATTATGGGGAGATCTTCTGTACTTTGAAAGCAAATTTTGTGCAAGGAGCTAGGGAAAACTTCCCTGTGGTTATTAATTAGAGTGGGTAATTAAGACTATTAATCTTACTGATTTTTTTTTTTCCTTCTAATTCACAGCAATTTACTTGGGAATAAATAACTCTGATCTTTTGGACAATTCTTCCAGCCTTGAATAAGTTATTCCTTTCCAGAAGGACCGTCAGGCAGGGAAAGTGCATTCTCTACAGCCACTACAAACCACTTGTAGCGGAGGGAAACAAAGCCCAATTCGAGCATTTGCACCAAAGACAGCTGAGGGAATTTACACTGCACCTGCCCCAGGTCAGCAGGACCTCCTCACTGCCCTCACAGGCACACTCCTCTGATCCCAGGCTAGGCAAAAAATGACAGGTATCAAGGTAGAAAGAGGAATTCCTTAATTCTGTTGGGATAGGGAATAATCTGACACACAAGTACACTATCCCATCCTCTATCCTTTAGGTCTATAGCTGCTGCACTGGCACAGGGTTCCTGGGATTATGGCAGTGACTGCCAGAGCCCTGCAGCCAGTTCTCCACGAGGCTTACCACTGCCTTCGTTTATATATCTAAAGGAATATTGCAACAGCCAAAGGCAAAATTCCTTTTGCCATCTTCATTTAGCAAAACATCCGATTTGTGATGATTTTTTCCCTACAAGCCTTGCTCTTCTATGATGCCTAGCACCTTTCAGAAGCACACAAAGCACTATCTGTCACAGCCAGCTGTTCCCTTCCTGCACCGTCCCAAGGGAGCCCTGAATGGGGATTTCATTAGCTGGCTCCAAATGCAAGAGGCCAGGTGTGGAGAGCCTGTGACAGCAGACACTTACTAAGTGCTTTACTCAGTAATGCAGAGAAACAAATAAAAATTCTACGATGATGCAGACTGCTGGATAGAGCTTTATGGCTCTTACTGTACAGGCAGTGGGGGGTGGCACAGAGACATAAAGCTGTGGCTCTGTCATTCCCTAAAACAGGACCAGGAAACAAGTTTGGGCCCTGGATCCTGATCATCCAGACTGGCTCTTTCCTGGCTGGGTGGGGAATTTCAGCTGTAGATGTCCATCACACTGCCCAAGCACATCCAGGGAGAGAGCTCACACCAGAGGTGATACAGATGACATTCCACAGGGCTGGGATTCTTTTCCCTACACAGTTATTTATTGCTGAGAAGGTTCATGGCAAAGAAAACCACTCTTCCAGGATGCTACAAAATCTTGGATGCGATAGATGTTTCAGACTGAGAAAGCCACACAAAGCCTTTTGCAGTAAGGCAGACTGGGGGGCCCAGAGGGGTGCCAGGTCCAAGGACCACATAAGCACGGATTTGGCTAATCTGCTCATGCAGGATATGAGCCAGGGGATACCACACAGCCTTGGGGTGAGGGGCCTGTCCCCCTCAGAGCTGCGGGTGCAGTGTGCACACCCACACACCACCAGGGTGGGCGATAATCACTCGCTGCAGAGATGCTCAGTGCTTTACAGATACCATTTCCATGGGTTCACTCTCTGAAAAGCATTTCAAGTTTTGAAATTCCATCCCAACAGCCCCGAGGCGATTTAATTTTCCTTTCAAGGAGTTGTGAATTTATACTTAGGCTCCTTCTTAACAGACCATTTTTGACCCAATGGCCCATGATTGGCTCCTTCAAAGCGAGCTACAGTCTATCAGTCAACTTCTGTTTAGTTCACAGATCATCAGTGAAATGGAATTTAACAGCTGCTCAGGAGCTATTATAGTCTTTCATGTCAATCTGATTGTCAAGGGTGTAAAACAAATGTCAAAAATCTTCAAGAATAATTTTAATTGATATTTACTGACCATACTCAAGGACTAAGCCTTTCTGTCCTAGCTTTTTCTCCAAAGGGTAAAGCCAAAATACCTTATATGACCAGAGAATTAGAGCTGCCAGAACAAATTGGTCAACACAGTAAACATCAGATATATTCTTAAGCTGTAGGAGCTTAACAGCACATTTACTCAATAAATCCCTGCTCTTCCTTTCGCTCCTATAAAATAAAACTGGCTAAACTTCAAAAACAAGTTAAAAAGGGAATGTTTTTTATTAAGACTTCACATCTGGCTTACTATAGGTTTTTTTTTTGCACTTAAAATGCAATCCTCAAAACATCATGAATGTATGAAGCCTCAAAAACAGCAACAAAAAAGTGGTTACACAGAGGAATAATCTTTGTAGGGCAGAAAAAATTAGTTTGAGGTCAGATATACCTCTCAAAGCATGAAATACAACCATATACATAAACTAATTACCAGGAAAGAGAAAGCCCTGATGAATTGAACATACACTAAAAAAAAAGGAAAAAAAAAAACCAAACCAAAAAAACTTGAACTACAGGTATGAAATTCAGTCTTGAGAAATTATCTAAAGCATCAATCTCTGTTTTCTTTACCTTAAAAGAAGGGGGAGGAGGGAGAAAGAGAGATGCCAGGCCAGTGGCTAAAACATACAAAGGGTCCCACACGTTCCTTTCCAAAATACAAAACAAAACAAATCCTTTTGCTTCTCTAAGAAATGCCTTAATCTCTTAGCTCAGAGCTGAACCTAAGACACCTGTTGGGATAGAATACTTGGAGTCAAGGGGAAGAAGTCACAAATAAAGGCTTCTGTCCTGTAAGTTCAGGGATGAACTCGAAGGTGCGTGCGAGGGGGAGCCCACCTGTGCTCCGTAGGGGCTGACCATAAGCCTCAGTTCTTCCACTTCAGAAAACACTTTCTCACAGAGTGACAAGGCTTTTTTTTTTTTCCCCCCCATCCCAAAGGATTTTGGAGGAGTATTAAAAGGAACTAGAAAAGGAGAGTTGCTACTAAAGCAGCGTTCAGGTAAAGGGTAAGCATCCATTTTCATTCCCTCAGGCAGAGGATGACAATACATTCTAAATTACTAGATAATAGGAAGTAATACCCTCCACCTCCTCCACACCTCTTCTAGGAGATATCTGCTAGAGAGTAGCCTCAGTCCAGAGCTGTAAACGAAAGGTTTCAAAAAATGGGACTTGGTGGTTTGCATTCAAGTCATCACTTTTTCTCCATGTGGCACAGAAGGGCTGATCACATCTCCTGATGTTTCCATTTGCCAGTAAAAGGCAGCTGGACATCCAGCAGGATGGTTTTAAGTGGATATGAAATGCACAGCTGGCGTTGTACACCCTACTTGAAAGAGTGCAATGCTGTCCTTGCACCTATCTGGGCACCCACCATGGAGTTCTGGATTACAAACTCAGAGTTGAGGAGAGAAAATACATAATTCTCAGGTACATCAATTAATTGTTTTGTTTAGCCCTCATTTTCTTTGTGAGTAAAAAGAAATATTGGAAATTTGAGTCATTGCTGGGACATAGCATCCCTTGCAGAGAAAGTGAAGGCTACGTAGGTAGCAAGGCAAATTTATTAGGAGAGAACTGCAAAATCAGTCAGCATTCTCCAAGAGGAGAACTTGCCTCAGTCTCAGAAGAATAAAATGAATTTGAATCAAAAGAAGAGAACGGAAGGGGGGAAAGTTACAGATTAGAAAGGCACCATAGAGGAAGGCATTATATGTATATTTATAAAAAGAAATAACTGATACATTGGAATAAAAATAAATTCTTAAAGCCAATATTTTTTCTGGTTTCAAGGTCAGAGTAGATTTCCCTCACATTCAGAGGGGAAACTAGGATGACACATCTAAAGCCATTTAGGACTAGGAAAGAACATCATGCACTTTAAAGCATGTCACTCAAAAGTAACAAAATATTGACTATTAAAAAAAATTCTGTGTTTCTATAAAAGTTTTTCAAGGTGTTTGTTCAAGTAGTTCAATTGCCACACATGCATTACAAAAATGTTGATCTGGATTAATTGTCTTTTTCCCCTCTCAAAGGTCAGAAAAAGGGGGAAGTTTTACACAGAGACCTTTTGCCTTTGCTGTGTTGTTACATTCTCTCAGTCTAGGAGGTAAGAGAATATTCCTGCTTAAATAATTTTGATTGCTCTTCAAGCTTATTCCTGCATAAAACTTCACCCATATCTAAAACACCTCTGCTCAAAAATAGAGGTGAAGAAGTAAATGAAGAAATGAAGTAGACATTTCAGTATCAAATCACACAGAGAAATAAAGAAGAAACAACAGCTGAAGACTGAGTGGAACCTCAGCATTTCCATACCTGTGCACAGGTGGATTGAAGCACTGAGCACCAGGCTGCTATTAAATCAGAGTAATCAGTGAGACACATTCACAGAAATCACCTTGAGAAGGCTGCAAAGTGGTTTTTGCTTTCAACTCTATGAAATGTTGGGTCTTCAAAACTAGCTGAGCTCCTGCTTTTTGGCTTGACAGTATTTTTAGAGAAGAACTTTTGTATCCCTATAAAATTAGCAGGATGCTCTCATTGTCCCATGTTTACATCCCATTTTCCCCTAAAGGATCAACTGCCTGGGCAGAGTGGTGAGGTTTTGTGCCATCCATTTGTTCCACGCTAGCCACCACACTTGTCAGGCAGGAATCAGCCTTGATGAAGTTATTTGTATTCCTAAGAGGTTTCCTCCAGCCTGGGCTCGCTCTGCAGCCCTCTAACCCTGACCAGGAGCAGCTGAACAAGGGACAATAGCTGTGGCTGCTGTGTGCCATTGAGATGTAATGCCTGTCTCACACTGAACTGGTGAAGCCAAAGCTCTGCTGCTCTTTCCATGACACCATCGTACAGAAAGAGCCCAGCAGGTTGGCAGGGGCAGCTCTGGTGCACAATCAGAAATCCTCCACAGGATGTTGAGTCCCAAATTCCCATGGGTTACATGTCTGCTGCTCCCTCTCAACTCACTCTTGGCTCTCTGAGATGCCTCCCAGCTGAAAACATTTCATCAGGGTTTTGCAGCATGAATCTGTGCCCAAATGCATAAAGCTTGGGCTGGAGGAGGCAAAGCATCAGAGAAAATAAGTTTCTCTCTGACAAATGGAGAGAGGGCTAGACATGATATCCTACAAAGGTACAATGAGACAAAGTGTCTGTGCAGCCACCCAGGACTGACTGTGGCTTCTAAGCTGACTCTCCAGAATCACACTCTTCTCTCACTTTTCAGGGTTCCCTGTCCAACCTAACCAGGTTAAAAATTCTTCTTGCTCACCCTATTTCTGTTTTCTGCATCATTGTGGGTAACAAGTGAGTGCAACTGAGGAAGGGTCTTTTCAAACAGAGAAGCAAGCAAAGAACTCCTCATTGTTCTGATACAAAAATATAATACAAATGTAGTTTTCTCTCTCTCTCTCATTACTCAGTTTAGGGGTCCACCCTGAGAGAATTTAATCAGTAAAATAAGCAGATATGGTTATTGGATGAAGTAGGTAAGAGCATGACACTTTTACTCAGTCCTGTGTTTAACTACATTGAAAATACAAATCTAAAATGATTGCCAAAATGCCTTGACTTTTTTCCTTAGTCATTCCCTTCTTAAGGAGGGAGAATAATGAACAAATATTATTCAAACTCCAAATACATTCAGGGCAATAGCTAATTCTGTAACCCATTAAAGGAAACTCTGAGGCAGAGAGTAGGATTTAGCAGCTGCTAACCATTAAAAACATATTGTTAGGTTTCCCTGCAATCCTTTTCAAAAGAATCTTCAAATATGCCATTAAGCTCATTATTTCTTAAACATTATAGATATTAGCATCCTCATAATACCACCATTCATGCATCTTCCTTTTTTCTGTCTATTCCTCTTCTAAACTTGCTGTCCTCTTCAAAGCAAAGTTCTTTTACTTAAAAAAACCACCCTTCTCCCTTGTCAGCAAAGCACTCTCATTTTCTTCCTTCAAATCCCTCCATATAACCTACATTTCACTGAGATTGACAGTAGTGCTCTAAATGCTGTCAGTATCACACCCTATCTTACAATTTTACTCTTATCCTGTGTATCATATTCTTCTAAAATCAGATTCTAAATTGCTTGGGGGCTTAAAGTCGCGTTTCTACTTTTCTTTATCTCAAACCATTCCAAGGGCCGAGCTCTTCCCGCCCTGACTGGTTAATTTGCAGGAGCTTTGTGGCAGCCAGAAGCAGAAGCCAGCGTTACTCTGCCCATGAACCAGGAGCCACCTGAGCACATTTTATTGCAGCTCCATGTTTTCCACTCCAATGGACTCCATCACTGGCGTACAACGCGCTACGTGGCATGTGGAATGTACAACAAGGTCAGCTGGTGCTGCTCGTTTTCAGGAATGCTTTGACAGGGCTGTGAATCTATTTTAATTTGTTTCAATTTTCATAAGCTAGCATTAAAAAAAAAAAATCAGGTGACTTTTAATTATTATTTTCACATATAGCATCCTTAAGATTATATAATAAGCTGAAAAGTACAAATGATAATCATGAAATCCCAACAGCAAATTATCTAAGTAAGGCGAGTGAATCGAGATTGGGGAAAACAAGATGCTCTCTGCTAAATGGAGGGCGAACACTAATTTTACAGCAGCAGAGTATGGCAAGGACTACACATTCAATAGTCTAAATATAACAGGGATGTCACCAGAAAAAAAAAAATCCATCTTCATGTTGAATAGATAAAATGTTAAGCTTTTTAATAAAGAAGAAAAACCTTTTTTTTCATGATAATTATGTGGATTTAATGGAAATTCTCCCTGTCAAAATATTAAACCCAACTCACCCCAGGAGTCCTCACTATCTAAAACATACATCTTTCTCTACTGCTTTTGAAGTATCAGTATATACCAGTAAGCTTTCTAATTGACTTTTTTTAAAATATAGAAAGCCTTCATAAACATAAAATGAGCCAATTTAAAACATTGATGGCCTTTGTACTGAAGTGCTGATGAGATAAAAAGCACATCTGAATTACAGAAGGCACAGGTTTTTAGAAAAGGTACCTCTAAGAAATTATTAGAAAATCACTAAGCGAAAGTGATTTTCTAAGTCAAGGAGAGAAAAGCCATTTTGCCCTGGCTTGTTTTCTCCACCAGCCAAGGCATCACAAGGGCCTTGGTCTGCTTTTGTAGCAAGAGCAGCTTTGAACAGCACAGTGCATCTTTTCAGCATGAGCCACTCAGCCTCATTGCAAGTGGCAACAGCAATGTGACTCCCAAAATATCTGTGGTGTGAATTTATGGGTGAATATATGGGGGAATATACGGGGGAAGCGCTTTTTCCTCTGCCCTGCTCTTAACCCTGAGCCTCCTGCAAGGACTTGCAGGGAGGGGACATCAAAGCCTTCTCCTCGGTGCTGCTGGGGGTTGGTGCCTCACCCCTGAGCACTGCAGACACTGAGGTGGCACAACTCAAACAGGAACCAAAATCTGCTTTAGAGCTTTCACAAATCAGAACTCGCAAGAAAGAATCCACTGTTTGCCATCAAAGGAAAAAAACATACGTCTGAGTACAAACTAAAAATCACAGGCCATCATTTCTTTCAGTTGATAGACGCAGCAGAGGTGATAAAAAAATAGAAATATAATTGGGGCATGGTGTTTGAGAGAGAGAGAGAGAAGCTGGGATGCTGTGCATAGCAGTGAGCACAGATGCCTCAAATCACCCACAGCATCCCAGCAGCTCAATGCCAGACAAGCTGAGCACGCACAGGCCACTTCCCAGCTCTGCGCTCAGCTCACACTCTGCCTCACAGGAGATCTGAAGCTCTGACCCTCAAGAACTGCAAGCTCTGAATCCCAAATTTATCTCCAGCCACATTCCAACGCACATTACCTTCCCTGCCGTGGCTGAGCGTACGCTGGAAATCCTCACGTGTGGGAATACTGGGATATCTTGGATTCTGGCCCAAAAATACAAACTCGTACCCTTTTCCTACAGAATCCAAGAGCTGTAGAGGATGCCTTATGAAGTGCCCAAAGCATGGATCAATATCTGAAGCTCAATATGCCCTTGTGATTATCTTGCTTCCCTTTACTCATCTTCTCTTTTTAATCACGTTCTCCAAGCAAAGCTTCACTTTTACAGCATGGACACTTCAGCTCCTTGCAGTACCAGGGAGTTGTGAAGCTGCAAAAAAACCTTAATAGAAACACTGTGGCATAGCATGGAGGTAAGAGAAAAGCTAATCAAGACACTACATCTGAGATGAAAAGTTACAGATCCTAAAAGAGAAAGTAAGTCAGAAAAGTTTCTCTTTAACATTCTCTTTGATCTGTGTATGAATTCTCCATTTAATTTGCTTAAGCTTGAAAAAGGTGGACAAGGAAGAGAAGAAATTTTTATGACGAAAATGGTTTCACAGCAAACCAGCTTCGTTTGAGACTTCTGAAAAAGCATTAACTTATATACTCCAAAGCTATCTTCTGGAATTTTCCCACTATTCAACACAATGTGAAATTTAAAAAAAGTTAAATCATAATGTTGTGCAGGAGATATGCCTCACTAAAGCTGAAAACATTTTGAATGAGATAACCAATTTAAACAGCACTATGGAAAACACCACACTTAATATTTGCTCTGTATTTATGACTGTTGAAACAAAAAATGGATGTGAGATATGGAAAAATAATAGTGTGGACTACTAGAGAGATCCTGAAAACGCAGTATAATAGATCTGCATAGTGCTGGGGTGCCCAGCTCTCTTCTACTACACATCTTCACAGATGACCAACCTGATCTTGTCAACTGTTCCATCAAATATCCCTTCTGTGGCCTGATGCCAGCACAAATGCTGCTATGAACATTGCAGAGGTATAATTTCATCCTCAAAGCCCCTTGATCCCTCTCTCTCCTCCAGCCTTTCAGATAAAGAGTGCATCACGAGGTGCATTGTGCACAGCTTTTTCAGAGCAGCCAGTAAAAGCTGGTCCCATGGTCACATTAAATGTCCCTGGGCACCTCTTGTTAGAGGAGAATAAGGACTTTTTTTGTGCTTTCTTCAGCCAAGTGCTCTCCTCCCGGGGTGATGTACTAAGTACCTGCCAGCTGTTTTACATTTGGCAGAGGGAGCTGAATGCCTTTTTTTTTTTTTTTTGTAATGAAGGCCACTACATACATGTAAGCTATTAATTCAAAGACAAACAGGCACTTCTTTGATGGAGAGATGAGAGTCTGTGAGGCAGAGATGGGTTATAAAATGTGAAAATGAATCTTCTAAGGGTAATGTGCCACTGTCAAATAGCAAAACAGCTGAAGCACAGTTCTGACATCTCCCCAGGACACATGATATTCTCATAAAACGGGGGCAGGGGAGAAGCATTTGATGTCTGGCCCTACCATTTATATTTTTAGAAGGCTGCACAACAATACTCTGACACCCCGAGGTATCTAATGGTTCAACAGTCCTGTACAGTAGGTTCTGCCTCCTTTCTAAGGCACACAAATCCAAAAACCTTCACTGACCTGTAGTGTCAGTGTGTTCCTGCCTGCAGCCCTTTTTTTCTGCTGTGTTAGAAAGCCTGACGAGACTGCTTATTGAATTTCTTCCTTTCAACTTCAAAGATACCAGCCATGCTCTCCAATTATTTAATAGATTCTGCTACAGTGGAGATCACAGATTCATTTTCACCAGAGATACCCAGTCATTGTAAAGAGCAATTATATATAATAACAGTCTAGCTGTTCTCAAACATTCTTTTATCAAACACATAGTCCAGTGATTATCAAGATGGGCAATGATCTGATATTGATAATAAAACTTAATGCCTTTGGTGTTAGTTTTACCAAACTAGCAGTGGTTTTGCCCTGCAGACCCCGGCGCGCAAAATGCAGCGGGAATGTTCGGACTGCCTTTTGCTTTAGCTGTTAAATATTTATTTCATGGTCATGCTCTTTGAGCCTCACAGAAAGGTGCCCCTGATTCAGCTTTTTGCTGCTTGGCGTTGCTGTCTGGGGGAATGACACAGAGAGACAGGAGATGCTGACTTCTAAAGCCACTTCTGTTGCTGGGCAGCCTGGAGCAAGATGCTTTGTCTCAGTCTCCCCATCTGCAAAATATTCCTACTCAACTGTGCACGGGGGCTGGAGATCAATTTGTTAATGGCTGTGCATTAGCACTGTGCACAGCCCTTTGAACGTATAATATGTCCTAAAAATACTAACCCTTCTTGCCCTTATTCGCAGATGACTTTCCAGACCAACAGATTAAAGTATTCCTTTTCTAAAACTTTCCCTGAAATAAAACCCTTGGTGGTAGCTGCTTGCTGAGCATCGTCTCTCTGCAGCTCTGGGGTGGCAAGTCCTCGACTTGAAGTAAAAACTTTTTCTAACCTTTCCTTTTACAGCTGTGATAAAACCAGAAGCAAAATTAGAACAGTGAGGTTCACAGTGCCCGCTTGACCTTGAAGCATAAATTGTGACGAGCAAAATGA
This sequence comes from Origma solitaria, assembly GCA_013397895.1. Classification (NCBI taxonomy): domain Eukaryota; kingdom Metazoa; phylum Chordata; class Aves; order Passeriformes; family Acanthizidae; genus Origma; species Origma solitaria. The sequence continues at coordinate 787,646 of VZRL01000718.1, forward strand.
GAGCATCCACCTTCTCCAGATTCATTTCGAACCCACCCAGCTGACAAAGGCTGCAGTGATGAGGATGATCACTGTCTTGAGCAGATGTTATATCCTCATCGATGGATGGCAGCAGTATGTGTAAAATTCCCTGCCCTAAAAAGCTATTATGTCCCACAGGCAGTTTTCATGCATTTCAAAAAATCCTTATTTTAGCTAGACAACACGGCCCTCTGTCTTTTCTATCTTGTCCTTTCTCATCCGTAGGGCTACACTGGATTCAAGTTTCCCTTGGCATATTCTCCTTTTCTGCCTTACAAATCAGATTCAGGCCAGCCGTGGCCATTTGCCTGTCAGGTTGGACACGAGCCCCGCTCCTGCTGGAGGAGGGATGGCAAATCCTGGGGGCCACACACCGCAAGGGCCACATGCTTATGCATGAAATAAATTTACATAGGGCACTCTGACTGCCTAAAGCATTCATTCATTCCACCCCGTGGATATGGAAACTGCTGGACAACTCTTTTCAGAGTTTGCCAGGCTGGAGCCTTAAGGCATCGAGTCGACTGAAGGGCAGCAAATACACACAAGTCCATGCAAGCAGAGGGTAAGGAATGGCACTCTCCTGGGAAGAGAGGGTGGGTGGGTGCAATTATTCTCCCCCAGGAGCTCGGATCTTGCACTCAGAGCCCCACACACTCTGCATGTCCAATTATCCCCTGGCTTTAGGCTGAAGCCATCCTGCCCTGCCCCTAATGTCAGCAAGGGTTTTGGGTGGCTATTTAGAAACTCAATAAGTGGTTGTTTTGTTTTTTTTTTAACAGAATTGAATCCCACAGAGCAAGGGGTCTATAGGTAGGGGCAGCAGACCCCAGTCCATGCGTGGGGACCCTGCAGTGCTCCAGGAAAAGCACTGCTCGGCTCTGCCACCCCGAATTTCAGCAAAGTGTCTGGCCTAGTTTGCCTCTATCAGCTGCTCCAGCTCTGACTTATAATTGGAATTCATATCCTGCAAAAGCCAGAGCCTGCAGCTAACAGATACAGCAAATTATTCAGCATTAACCAGCATAATCTGCACTGGTTCTCATGTTGCCTGTTTCCCCCTCCTCCCCAGTCACTCACAGGTGCTCTGTGGGCACAGAGCAGCACATGTGGAACAGCCACAGCAGCTGGGGCTGGCAAGGAATTTTGCTGTCCACACAGCCTCTCTACTTCTTATTCCAATGCCACATCCATTTCTTTTCCACAGCAGGCAGCTGTGAGACTTTGCTAATATACCACCTGAAATCTATTTTCATCTAGCATTCAAAACATGACTGTAAAAGGTTTATTATTGTCATACTTTTAGATTACTTTAACTTTAGGAGCGGTGCTTTTCTCCTCTTCATTTTTCCTGGCAATACACACTGCTTCTCTTCCCCGTAAGGTGAAAGATCTATAGACTGCTAGTTGTCAGTGCTTGCAAGTAGCCATTTAAAAGCAGATATTTTTTGTCAGCGTTTTTATTTGTGAAGCTTCTATGACAGATTTGGAAATTGAAGCCCTTGATTTATCTCCAGGCTGAAACCTAGACAGAGGCAAGGATACCATGAGCCTCAGGAATGAAATTACAAACATGTCATTACCTCCTTTAATCTGCTCTTGTTTCTGTGAAATTGCTCTAGACAACCCCAAAAATCCATGTGCTTTTACAACAACAAAAAAAAATCCTTATTTCAGGCTATTTTCCACCCATATTATTTGAGGCCTCTCACTGCTCACTAGTGTAAAAACAAAGGCTAGTAAATATACTCCTTTTTAACTCGTGTAGGAGCTAAGCCCACAGACCTGAACAACATACAAAACAGCCATGTCTAAAATCATCATCCCCCTCCCTCTTTCTCTTCTCCTAGTTGGTTTTTTTTTCAAATTTTTGATTTATTTATATTTATATTTATTAAATCTTGCTTGTCTCACAGGAGAAAATGATAGTGAGTTTGATAGCGAGTCACTCTAGCACTGAATTCAGGTCATATTTGGCACAACACAGCATCACATCTGGCACAATGAAACCATGACTGACAGGCTCTGATCAGAGATTCACGTGATGGGAGTAGCAGGGCTTACTGCAAAGCAGGACTGGGAAAGCAGCAAAAAGCCCAACTCCCACTTGTCTGCTCAAGAATTTCTATCAGCTCTTATTTTTCCACTGTACTCTAGGCCTGCACAGCAATTAAAAGAATGAGTTGGTGTTGTTACCCCTGTGACAGCATCCATGGGTGACAGAAAAGGCTCTGGTGTGATGAGAGAGGCTTGAGTGGGGGTACAAATGGATGTGTAGAGTGGAGCTCCTTTCCTGAGCCAGTCCCTCAATTAATGCTGGCACTGGTGGCCACTCCCAAGGGGAAAATTGCAGCTGCCTCAGGTGGGTGTGTAAAACTCCCTCTGGGCTGGCTGGTGTGTTTCCCCTGTGAGAAATGCTCTGGTCATCCTCAAACTATTCACCACCGAGAATTCAGTGCCAAGAGAACGGATGGCCTTGTGCTTTGTAAGTTTTGCTGCGGTGGAGAGCAAATGGCAGGCCTCCTTTTGTCTCAAAAACCAGGCAGAAAACAGCAGTAACAGAGCACTCACATCTTACGTGGGTCTAAGTGGGTAAAGAAGCCACCTGCTGTGGAAAAGACCTCATTTTTGGTTCAGATTTGGGAGAAGGACACTCTGCATGCGGAAATTCCAGCCTACATCTTCTGGATCCTGCACCACATAGCAGTGCTGGAAAGGAGGAGGAGGAACGTGCTCTTCCCCTCCTTTCTTAGGCGATTTGACTTTGCAAAAGGATGGGTTAGGTCCCTAGCTGTTAACCTCAGGAGTTATTCATATCATCACTGACCCAGTAAAGCTGTGATCTTACTCTTCGGAGAGTTGGCAGTGGTGACAAACAACCCCTGAAGCAAACGTGGGCGTTTCTGCAGCCATCTCACTTTACAGAAGAGCACTCATGCCAGAGCTGAACACACCGACACCAGGGACCAGCCAACCCCATTACCCTTCCCGGTAAAGCTGCTTCCTGACCTGGTTTCTGGAAAAGGCTCAGGTAAAAGGTTCCAGCACCGAGCCCCACATGTATAGCTGATTTATTACACGCTCAGCTAACTTGGCAAAGCTTCAGAAAAAGGTGAAAGTTCAGAAATGCGCCTTTTGTGAGCATCTCGTACCAGCCAACTCTCCACAACTAATTTAAATGTATCTCTTTTCAGTGGAAAGAGATCCTAGACACCCAGATCCATGCCCTAGGCATCCACACAGATTTAGAGCAGAGGGCTGGACTCTGCTCTGACAGAGAGACACCAAAGGTTGGATATCAAAACACACGACTTCGATCCTTAAGCCCCTTTGCCAATCCCCCTCTTTGTTCTCAGATTCCTCTCTGTGACATGAAATCATTACCCACCCTTTATCACAGGCCTCTGGGGAGAGCAAAAGCAGTAATCTCCAAGAAAATTTGGATGCTGTGCTGAATAAAGGTTATTGGTACTCACTGCTCTGCTGTTTTCTGTCTTCAGAAGGGAGAGCCAGAAACTGTTGGGAGCAGCACTTGAGCAAGAATGGGTAAGAAATAGGCAATCTAACCTCCTCTCTCCTCCTGCACCCACTAAAATCAGTTAATGGCCACAGCTGAGGGCAGTGATAGCCAGACAACATACAGCAGTGTGTCCTGGGCAGAGAAAACCATCAGCCCTGTGAGAAGGTGATGAGGAAATCCTGTGTGGAGTGAACAGAGCTGGGCCTTAGCACAGAACAGAAGTGGTGTCCCCCCTTTAAGAAAGAACACAATAGGTCAATAGGTCAAACTCCTTTTGGGAACTCAAATCTGTGATGGAATCATGAGAGGGGAAAGAAAAGTAATATTTAATCATCAAGGATTAGCAAAAGCCATGTTGTCATTAGCCACAAGCCACCTTAACTATGATTCCTATTGTTAGGGACTCAGGCACCAGGCTGCCTTCCCACAGAACTTCTGTCATTGTGATATCTTTGTGAGGAATGTAAAAATTTGCTTCATAACTTGTCCATAAAAATGCATGACTCTAGCTGTAAATTACTGTTTACATCTTTCACTTATGGCATAAACACTCTTTATTGCACAATATGAATAGTTTTGTATATTAGCTATGTAGTGACATTTTCCTATGAGCACACAATTTTATCATTTATATGGCATTTCACATTATTTGGGAACAGGTAAATTTAAACACTTTGTTGTATAATCTCCATTCTGGAGGAGATCTTTTGAGATAAACACATCAGACATCAGTGCTTGGTGCTAAAATTAAATCTTCATCTGCTTAAATGTGTGGGTTATGAGTGCAGCAGAACCATTTACATGTCAGTGAGAGGAGAATCAATTCCACGGAATGGAAAGATTACTTAATCTGAGATATATTTTCTTGTTTTAGAATTTGTGATTGACAGACTACCTTATTACTCTCCCTTTTTTTCTTAACTTTAAGAATATCTAATGAAATTAATCACAGCCTGGAGGAGACAGTTTGAAACCTGCTAAGAATTATATATGTCAGTGCAAGCTTTACAACTCACTTGGACTAATTTGCTGCTGGCAAATATATCATTGTCACACACTTCTGTAAACTTTGCATTTGCAGTCTTTTGAACTAACCACACAAGCTGAAGCACTACTTTTCAAGTCTTAAGAGTGTGATAGAAGTTTTGATGCAGGGTTTCTAACCCGGCAATAGCTCCAATAAGGATGTATTGTTATAATCCCATGTCTTGTAATAAGTTGTTCATATCAGAGCACAGACAGGGCAGGAAAAATCATTTTGGTATCTTTAAACAAAGTGCAGAACGGTGCTTTAGTGCTAAAGTAGAAAATCACAGACATTTATCTATACAGAAACTTGTACTTTATGAAACCAGGTTGTACCTTATTATCAGATATCTTTAAATCATCAATATTATTAATATTAATTAACTCACACAATAATTTATCTTTCTTGAATGGACAAAGAGGGATGCATTACACTATACCCAGACTATACAAACACTTTATAAAAGCAGCAAAAGTTGGAGGGAATTCTCCAATAGTTTTTGTCTCTTCAATTCCTGTCACTACTGTCAGTTCCCTGTAAATTACTGATTTCTATTTGAAACAAACACCAGGAAAAATATCTGCTCTATTAAAACTCCTGCACTAAAGCAAAACCTTAATTACAACCTCCTATTCTCTTGAGTCGAGTTACTGACACGTCTGACTGTCACACAGCCCATCTGTTTGCAGAGCTGTTTTGCTCTGTGTTGCTGAAGACACGGAAGGCGCTGCAGCGGGAGCCGAGCTGTCCTGCGGAGAACACGCTTTTCCAGTGTCAGGATTCGGAGATGCCTGCTTGTTTCCTGACTTGGGGCTGCCATTCCAGCTCTGACAGGCGTCTGACTTGGGTTTATTAGCGAATTCACTAGATCTGCTGAATTCAGTTTCTTTCTACGTTGGTGGCTGGCACAGACGTTCGCTCCCCTGAGACCACCCAACAGAAGTGCAAACCTAATGGGATTTCTAATACATGTTAAACTAACATATTAGCAAGAGGCAAAGGCTAATTTGTAACGCGACAATCTTTGAAGTGCTTTTAAAAAGTGCATTAAATATTACCTCCCTTTCAGACATGGAATGGATATGAGACTTCCTCAAAAAGCACTAACACCCAGGTAAACTAATACTGATTTTGCTCCTATCAGCTAAAGGGTTTTGGGGAAGAGAACACCCCCTAAAGTAACTCCTCCCGACCCAAACATGTTGACAACATCATATATTTGCACAGACACAGAAAAATTCAGAGACAAAATATGTCTAGGGATTTAAATAAATATATTTAAAGATATCAGTATATATATATATATATCTATATATATATATATATATATGTATATATATATCTCAAATACTTTTTGAGATCAGCTCAGATCCAGATCTGTGTTCTTTGGCCCCATTGCTGTGGAACCTTTGGTTAACAAGAGGCACAGGAACACTGTAAGAGAGGCAATCCTGGGCCTCACTCATCCCAGCTCAAGTCCCATCTGAGATGTTGTTTTGCAGGACGTGTTTCAACTTTCTAATTCATCACAGTAGGAGGCAGTAAAAAAACCAGGTACTTCCAGACTGTGTTTGGGTTTAAAAAACAAACAAATATGGCAAAACTTTGCATACTGCTTAAACCCTTCTTTCTTACCCTTTTTGTTGTTTTGTTTTTTTCTTCTTTCGATTATCAGAACTTTTCTAAAGAATGCTACCTTGTACAAATAAATTTAGGAAAGACTAGAAAATCAAGAAACTAAGGGATCACCTCAGTAATTTTTAGAAACTTTTTTTATCGTTTTTTATCAGCTCATGAGAAGAGGCAAGTCTTCTGGTGAAAAATTATTTGCAAAGGGGCTTTTCACACAACAGCCTTAGAGAGACACTTTTGCTTTTGATTTAAAGCCTGGTTCTCCACTGAGGAAAGGCTGCTGTAATCCTGTACCAGCCAGATGAAACTGTTAGATCAGTCCCATCGGAAAACCTTCAGCTCGTTCTTGGTGCCAGCTCTGTACCAGCCAAGGAGTTGGTTTTTCACAGCAAACTGAGCACTGGAGTGTTTGGCCAGCAAGGAGCAAGGGGATGTGGGTTAGTCACACTCTGCTGGGGGCTCTGCGTTCTTTAGAAATCAGTCATTTACATTTCTTGCAGCTTAGCACAGCTACTGAGAGCAGCTGTGAATTTCATGAGGACATTCAATTCCCAGGCCTTTCCCTGCGTGCCCACATTTCACTCACATAACAACTTCTTAGGAATATCAGCTCACGGTTTTCCCTTGTCATATTTGACAAATCCTGTAGCCTTTCACAAAAAAAAAAACCAAAACAAACCAAGCAACCCACCCTGCTTTCCCATGGCTTCTAGTAAATATACATTTTTTCAGAGAAAACAAACAAACAAACAAGTGAATACTGAGTCCCCCCATTATTTTCAGATTTTTTTTTCTGTCCAGCTGTAATTACACACATTCTAACTTGAAGCATGGGCAATTTGTTAGCAGTGTGTGACTGTGCCAGACGCTCATCCTTCCCAATATCCTCCCACTCCAATTTCTATGCATTAGCTCAGGAACACGTGTAGAGTTGTCCCTGCATCTTGGGAGAGGTCAGTGCATTAACTTGCGACTGATTTTTACAGAGGCTAGATGAGGTGTGAACTTCATGCATTTTTTTTTTTGACATCTCAGATGCTGCCTAATGAGAACTTTGGCATAAGAGGTCATTCAAAGAAGAAGAAAAAAAGAAAAGCAATGAGGGAAAAAAAAAGGCTGAAATAAACCTTTCTTCATTCCTTGCCTCAGCATGACACTGCATTCAACACTTTGTAGAAACAATAATTGGGTTCGGTGCTTAAGTACATGCAGATGAATCAGGAGTAATTTCACAGAGTCTGGGGGAGTTAGGTTGATTTTAAACTGAACTAGCTTTGGTATAACTCAGCCTTATTTCTGTGGTTCTGTTTCACCTTGTTTCATACATATGTGATGTCTGCCAAATCACTTTTGGTCATTAGAAAAACTAAAACCACAAATTAGCTCACTCGTTAGGGATATAGGGCAGCAAGGGCTTTCCTTTATCTTCTTATATAATGATCCCTGTTTCTACAGAGTACTTCATTTCCATTTGCAAGAGAATTTCATGCCTCGTACAATGAACTCTGCAGCTCATGAAACTCTGACAATGGTCTTCACTCCTTTCTTTTGGTTAATTGTAACAAATTTCATTGGCTTGTTATAAAGGAGATTATTCCTGGGAAGGAAATTCCTGCCCGAGGTATATAAGGAGGTGAGAGATTTCCAAGTTTTGTCCCTTGAGCTTATTAATAGTGCATCAAGGTTTAGCCTCTTTCAGAATGAATTTAACAGACGGGTTTTAGAGCTCCTTTTAGCCGGGAAGGAGTGAGAATGCCACTGCCATTGTCAGAGAGTAACTGTCTGTCATTCCTTTTCGCAGGCTCCCGAGTAAGTGGGTGGCAGCTGGTGACAAAGGCCACGGCTGCACTTGCCATTTCCTTGTGATAGCTGGAGCAGAGCTTCGGCCTGAAGCGATTGCTGCTGACTTCCCCACGTCTCCAGTAAGGCTTTGAGAGGGCAGCTATGCAGATGTAAATGTTTACATCAAATATGCCCGTTCCAATCGAAGTTTCTGGTATGCTTTTATCCCAAAAGAACAGGGAATGCTTTAGACCAGGTCAGCATTTCCCAGTAGTTATGGGGAGGGTCCCTGGCGGCCACAGGAACCTCAAGCGATTGTCTCCTACCTTTTTGTCTCCTACAGATTTTATGCCGAAGGTGCAGCTTGTAGGCACTCTGCTCTCTCTTAGCCCCTAAATTCAGTGTGGGTTTTCAGCAGTGACCTTTGCTCAGCTCCAAGGCCACCTGTGAGTGACAGTGGAAGTCCTTTCTGTTGGGAAGCTGATGTGATGCCTCCTCACTCCCAGCTCTGGGGATTTTAGGGCATATCAGCAGTGTCAAAGTGACACTCTCTCAGTGTGCCATCGTCTTCTTTCAGAGACCTTTTTCTTTCTCTGCCTTTGCTTTGAAATTTCTTTCATTCCCTCCCTGAACCCTCAGTAGTTTTTGCAGTCTTAACTGAATCTTTAGCTATGCCCCCCTTTAATTGAAACCTCACATTCACAGTTTAATTGTGAGGCTTTCAGTGCTGGAGGGGTATTGCAACATTTCCCCCTGCCAACACCCTCTTTTTCCCACTTTTTTTGTATTTCTCATTATTCTCTTCCCCCTGCTCCTAGTTCCTTACAAGATCAGTATTTGTTAGCTTTGAGCATTAAAGGGAAATACCATTTTGTCTGTCTTTGCCCTACAAAAGGGCAGGACGATCATGATTCATTTCCTGAACAAAAACATGGATTCAATGCCCCAGAGGCATTGAAATAAGCTTTGCTATTTCCCTCCCACTTTCAAGGAAATAAAGAATGGTGTTGGCAGAGAAAAGTGCGTGATTTCGTGGTCAGATAATGCCCTGATCTGGTGCTTCAGCAGACACACACACTGTGCCAAAGTGCAGCACAGCCAAACCCAGCCACACAACCATCAGCTTCCTCCCCATCCTCGGTCCAGCAATCAGCACCTTCAGGCACCAATGCTGAATGTCTCTCTCACTTCAGTGGATACTCCCCAGCTGTACTGAGTACAGTGGGAAATTCCATCGTATTTTCCAACACCCCATTTTTATACATTATGGCTTGCCTTAGAAAGCCTCCATATGCTTCCTGCTGAAAAACTTAGAGCCAAACTTGCTGATCAATGAGTAAACTCTCTATGCCACACAAAACATCACCAGCAGCTGTGCAGGTATAAAACAAATATGAAAAAGAGGAAGCTGTGTCCTAAGAGACTATGGCAGTTATAAAATCATGAGCTTGGAGGAGCAGAGAACATAGAAGTTACCTACTAGGGGAAGAAAATGGCATAGAAAAATAAAGGAAGAGTTGTGCTTGAGTGTGTGCACTTTTCTGTGCAGCTGGGCCTGTAGTCTATGAGCTTATCAACTTGAAAAATAAACCCCCGAACTTACAGCCTACCACTAATTTCAAGCAGAACCAGGAAAAGACCTTGCATTAAAATTTCAGTAACTGAAGGTGTTCAGTCCCACGGAATTAATCCTCTCATACATCACCATCAGTTTCCCTGTGCAGACAAGACCTGGTCAGAGGCACTGCAATCCTGGGCCATGAAAAGGGCACCAATCTCAACTGTAGTCCAGGCAAATAATTTAATAAAAAATAATTTAATAAAAAATTTAGGAGCCAGCCAAAACAGGCCCCAGACTGACACAGAGGCATTGCCACGCTCCCCACAGAAGGATTGCTTCCCCTCTCTCGTGGCTGGCCATGGGGAATGTCCTTGTGCTCCCTCAAAGGCATGGAAAACTTGGATGCATCTTCTCGTTAATAAACAAGCTCAGCCTGCTTCCCGCAGCCTACATCGGCTTCTTGTAGCTTTTGGAATTTAGTCCAAGGTCCTGGACTTTATTTTAAAGGCTGTGTTTGAGTGTAGTTAAAAGTCTTGCTAGAGATCACAAATGTGGACCATCATCAAGAAAATTACTCCTCTATCCCGCTGAAGGTTTCACAGGGAGAATTTTCTAAAACTGGAGCACTGAATGTCACAGGAAGAAGCAACGATCACAAACTTCATTGGTTTCATCTTCAAGTACAAAGTGCTTTTTAAATCTGAACTTCTTACAAAAACATTGGGGGAAATATGAAAATAGATAAATAAACTAAAAACTAAACCACAATGCTTCACTGCACACACATTTCTTCACAGGGTGTGGATGAGGAAATAAATGTGACAGCTCTTAGTCATGTTGCTTACTGCTGTTCTGGAGGGTAAGCTCAATATAATGATGTACTCACATCATAGTGCTTTTGTGTCTGAGGTTACTTATTAGATGCTCCAGAAAAAATGAAAATGCACTGGAAAAAAATACAGAATTATATAAAATATTGTATTTGTCCTGAGACAGGGCTGGCTAATGCCCTGATACAAAACTAAAAGCCCTTGCAAATGTTTGGTTTGGTTTTTATTTTGTCATTTCTGTTGCTTGCACTTTCTATCCAACTTTTTCTGCCAAGGTTCAAATTCCGATTTTCTTCTACGTTCTTTTCTTTGTCTTTTATAAATTCCCACCTCTCTCTAAGTTCAATCAACTCAAAGTCCTTGAATCGGGAAGCACTGCGTGTTTGCCAGGAGATGGTATCGGTGTTTTGGGGGACGCTGCTCAGCGGCTTTGTGAATCTGCCGGTTGGATCGGTTTCCTTCGGCATCTCTAGCAGAGAGTACAGACTGAAAAGAAGAGCAACAGGCTCGCCCTTTTGTCCTACACCCAGAGAGGGACAAACAGGTCTCCCATGCCCCTGGCATGTGTAGTTTTCCTCCTCTCTCTCCCTCTTTCACCCTCCCAGCTGGCACGGCCCAGAGGATGTGCTCCCCCTCCAGACCCCGAGCAGGGATGCTTGCTCTCCTCACCAGCTGACATCAGTGCTAATTTCCTGTAAGTTGCCACAGGAATAAAGAAGAGGCCTCTTTCTGAAAAACCTTTCCGGCTTGCTTAGAAACACTCTCTTGTCTTCTTTCCTTCCTGTGCGCAGCTTGCAGAATCAATGAGGGCCCAGCCCCAGCCCTGAGCGGCAGAGAAGCTATTGCTGCAAGCTCAGCAGGAGGAAGAGCTCGGGTGAGCAAGGAGCCCAGAGATAATCAAAAGTGCCCTCCCACGGCTCAGGATGCTGCCAAGTGCTTGGAGCAGGACCAGAAGGCAACACACTATGACTCTTTGTCAAGCAAGGAATCATCTTCATTATCCCCACTTAATTATCTTGGAATTTCACTAATTGCACTTACCTTTACCGTACACTTACCGGCAGGGCTTGGCCAAGTGTTGCTCTGTAACATCACTTTTGACAAACTCTGTGCATCTCACAGGTGCCTGATGACTTATAAGGAGCAAGAAGCCTCTTTTAAACATCAGTGTTTAATGTGTAGAATGCCATGACAGGCTGGTACAGAGGCTCTGTATTCAACAAAATTATTCTCAGTATTCTCAGATGAAATTTCAGGCAGCCTTTATAGCTTAAAAGAAACCCTGTTTGTTTCCCCTTACGGTAGTCCTTTTGAAAACAAACAAACAAAACCCCACAAAACCCCAAACCAAAATCCAACCAAACCAAACACAAACCAAATCAAACCAAAAACCCACAGAGAAAGGGACACTTGTTGTTGATTACTACAGAAAGTGGGAAAGAGAGCAAGTATTTTGTTGGCTGTTGATGAAAAAAAATCCTTGAGCAGCATTTACAGATTTAGGACTCCTTTTTTTAAGGGAACCATGTGAGGGACATACAAAGTTAGAGAGAGAACTGTAAGAATCGACTCTCGACCAGGGAACGGCACAGAGCAAAGTGCAGTTACCTCTGGGTAAATTTTTGGCTGGTGACAGAAAACAGAACAGTACTAAACCTGCAGGTTGAATGCAGAAAACTATTTATTTGGGGTGGATTGCATCATTTGCTGGACTGTGTCATTTTTTCGATTGTGTCATTTTGCTTGGGTGCATCATAGATTTCCAGCACACTTTGCCCTAAAAATCATGGGCTTGTGACTGAGGAAAACATGAAAATCTGCATTGTTGCTATATTTAAAAGGTTTCTTATTAGACATTAGAAACTGGTGAAGAGGACATATTTTGCTTTAGTGAAAAGAAGCAATAAAATAAGGACAAATCCACTGAATTCAACAGGACCCTCCATTTGCCAAACGCGTGCTAAGTTTAGGTCACAGGAACACTCTGTCACCAGAGATGTGCAACAGCACTTTAAAATCCTCTGCACAGGGATTCCAAACAGTGCCTCGTGGTATCTGGGACTGGTTTCTTTTTCACAAACACAGACACGCTCAGAATTTCCTCTTCCCTCTGACATTTGTCCCTCTCCCTTTGAGACCGGTGGCCTTCCTGCCCTTTACAACATCAACTCAGACATGATAAGTGGTGCAGAAAACCTTGCATGAATTCTATAGCTCCTTCAAGAGGGCTAATCCACCATTTAAGTCCCACAGGCTTAAATGCTTTGTCATCACTTGACCTCTTCATAAGGATGAATTTCTCCCACCGTGAGGACGGCATCCAACAGTTGTTGCTTTGTCAGTCAGAAGCAGCTACAAAGCAATACACAGTAAATAGTATATAAACATGAAATCAAAGAATAGAAGTTGTAGTTCTGTCTCACAGATGATTTCCTTGGATTACCGTTTAAAATCTCAGAATTAATATTCCAAGAAGAATACGATTGCAACAATTCTACTGGAAACAGCAAAATCTGCTCAGTGAACAGTCTGTGTGTACAGCCACTGGTCTAAATCAACTCCACTGCCAAACGGGCAAGAACCAGGTAATATATAAAATGAATAGACAATTCAGAAATGTCCAACAGATAACTAAAATTGAAATTTTATTTTTTTTTCAATAATATTCATCAGACAATTTTCTGACAAGACTTTTCTGAAAGATGAAGTGCAAATGGGAACCCTGTAAGAATGTTTAGAAGAATTGTACATGACATTTTTAAGCGCCACCAAGTACACATTGAATACTTTGTAAGTATATAGGCATAGCAACATGCAAGTGTCATGTACCCAACATTACAATATGCATTTTGTCTGCTCAAAGTTGTTAATGAGGAAATAAAATGAAATTAATGTGTCTTATCATCAGTGCAATATGTTTAATTCCCACGGATTCTTTTCTTTTTTTTTTACAGGTTAGTGGTTGTATTTCTGAACCATTCAAATATATCCTTCCCAGGGCCATAAATTGCCAGCGTAAGAGCAAAGTACACCAGAGCTCCCAGGAGAATACACTGACCATGAATAGATGAAGTTGTTATAGTCCTTTCACAAATTATGCCTTATTATTTGTTCTAGGAAACTTCCTGCTGAACTGAAGGGGTTTTGTAGTTATAAAATATCTAGGCGAAAAGTAAAGGATGCACAAGGATTGCTTTATAATTCTTTTGAAAAAGAGCTAAATAGCAACTCAAACATGTGCATTAAGGACTTGAGCCTTGTTCTTTTGAAATCAATAGGCGTACTGTACTCAATTTTGATGGAAGCAGGACATATATGAATCCAGTAATCCATGAGTTCACTCTCTTGGCTCACTGTTTTGGCAGAAGCAGATGACTGTAGGTTATATTTGCATATTTCTATGAAAGCTATATAGGGGCATAAGCAAATCTGCATTCACTGAAAAAGAACATGTGCAACTGCATATTTACTAAAATTAATCAATATGCATAGAAAGGAGAGAAAGAGGAAATGATAAAAAAATCAGCCCAACAATTAAAGATTATCCTCCTCTTTATAATCAAGATAAAGAGCTGATGATCACCCTTACAATTTCCTTTACAAGTTATTACTTTAAAACCCTTCCCTTTAAACCTATTATGAAAACCCTTCAACACTTCATTTTAGAACACGACTGAGAAAATTAGTATGTTTAGAAGAAAATAGCATTGGTGATTTTCAGCACGATGCATAAGGGCAGGCTAAGGCTGTCTGTAGTTTGTGCTGAAACACGAGATCAGAGCTCACACACGAAACAACTGGCTTGACCCTGAACACAGGGAAAGTGCTAAAGTGCTGACCCCAACAGGCTTGGCTTTGCACCTGAAATCTTAAAAAAGAGAAGAAACAAAAACCCTTGAACTTTTCTTTAATAGTAGCACAGACTGCTCCTTTTAGAGGAGATACTTTTCCTGCCTCCTTTCCAATTAGACTGTTGCTTTTAGCCCAGCAGAGAATAAATGACTTAAGACACAGAACATGAAGGGCAGACCTACAGTAAACATAGAAGCCACAAAGATTTTTTTTAAACTTTTTTTTTACACTTTTTTTCCATTTACTGCAAGGCTCTGGAAGCCCCTAGTACTGTAGACTCATCAGATTGGCTTCACACCTTCTGTCTGGTTGTGAGCACATTAAACACTGCTGAAGGAAATGAACACAGCTCGGCAACAGGATGATTCCTAGATGCTGGAAGAATTCCCTTAAGGGCTGCTGGAAGCGCACAAGGCTTGGAGCATCCTGAGGATGTGGAGTGATACAGAAGTGTGCTGTTCAACCATGTTTGTACCCTTATTTTCTCCTGAGTTAAAAGAAGTGCAGAGTGCTGGGTAGGATTCCTCGATAGCAAGAAGGAACTGTGCTAGCTTCTGTTAATGCCAAGTAAACAACTCCCATGTGTTTTAGAGGCCCTAGGTCCACCCTGAAAAACCCTGTAGGAAGTCCTACTCTCAAAAGAGTTTCTACTCTGTTCTGTTGACATCAAAGTCTTCTTTATTAATTTCATTTTCTCCTGCTGTTTGCAATAGTCCTTCACTGCTCCCCATGCATTGAGCGTTCTTAATGTAAACATGCCCTGGCAATATTATGTTTAAATAAGTAAGAGACAAGTCAGGATATCTCAACAGTATTGATATTGCATATTTAATTCAAAAGCTTGCATGTGCTTTTTAAAGTTTCTCTTCATACGTGCATGCCTTACTAGGAAGAACTGTGTTGCAGTTGGATTGCACATCATTATCTAGAGCTGACTAAATATTGATGTGTTATAGCAGTTTATTTTTAAGCTGTTTGGGATGAATCCCCAGCCAGTGTAAATTGGCCCACATTTAAGGCAACAGAGTGAAGCTGATTTATACCAGCTGAGGCTGTGTCATTATGCCCTGCTAAAAGCTAAAACTATACCAAAATTAATAAGAACAGGGCAAGAATTATGAACCCAGGCAAAATTTTTACCTATTTTTAACAGAAGGAAAAAAAAAAATACAGTGATCTCATTTCAAGACTAAAGCAAAGATTCAGTAGTATTTAAAATGCATACAAATATCTCATAGCTAGTATTTAGACTAAGAGGTAGATGTCATATTCTAGGAATAGTATAGTGTGGAATGATGCTAATGGCAGTTGCTAAATACATATATTTGCCTGTTACACAGGACACAAAGGAGGATGATAGCAATGGCAACCACAAGAAGGCTTACAAAATTCTTCTTTTGCTATTCTATGTTATCTGTCTTTCGGTGCATTTCTTCTGGAAGGGCATGATGGAAAAGTGTCAAGAAGTAAAAAGATCTATAATACAAAAACCTCATGTTTACAAAATGTTAGCTTTATCATTAAAGGCATCCTCCGTACTGTAATGGAAGCATTTTGTACTTACAATTTAACATTACCTGGCGTTACTGAGCAAGGAGTGGAAATTCCGGATGAGGTGATTCAGCAAAATAGGGGTCAGAAGAATGCAGCTCTCTCTCTCTCTCTTTCACTCTCTCTTTCTCTGTTGTTCATGCTAAAAATACCAGGGCATATGGCAGCATATTTCAGCATCTTAACATACTAGGCTCCCTTGAGGACAGAGAAAAAGATGAAACTTGCGCTGTTGAGCCAGAAATAACATTACAGAACAGTGTTGCCAGCCATTCAGAGTGCTGGCAGCAAAGCCATTTGAGGAGTCAGTGTCTTACTTTGCCTAAAGGTGTTTCAGTGGTATTTAACGGTGCTCCAAGAAATGGAAAGCAAAGCTGGTGAGAATGAGGAGCAGCATGAGCATTTTTATAAATCAGTTGTCATTGCAAGTAGAGGAATTACACATATTGCATTAGGATATCCACTGCTTGTCTATGGACCTTCCACTCTTCCCTTGTGACTGTTAGGGGTCACCCCCTGCTCGAAATAATCAAAATGCATATTATAATTACATGGTTTTCCAATACCCATACACAGCAAGTACAAGATACTTACATGTAAGTACACTGTATTTACCTATATTTTTGCATAGTTTTTAGTGTGTACTTTGTGCCACTTAATAAAAAGCATTACTCATCGTTTTTGTTGCTGCTGTTTTTCCTTATTAGACAGCTCGTTCAATTAGAGTTGAAGTAGCTGGGATTTTTGGTATGTTCATCACAGATTACCAGTTCCTAGGAGTGCAGAGATTAGACGTTTGGAGGAGTCTGGGTAAGCGGTGGGGGAAGCTGCAGTGCGAACATGAAAGTTTCAAATCACCTCCTTAATTAAGAAAACGCAGTCTCAGATTCAATGATGCTAATTTAACAAACTTACCTTTTTAATTTGAATGGAATTCTAAAGGTAAGAAGTCCATTTTCCTTTCGGTAACACTTTACAATAAGTGGCACTAAATTACACTAGAACTGCTATGTTACAGGGAATTACATGTAACTACACTGTAACTGTTGAAAGAGCTACTGTACATGTGCGTACATGGTAACCTCAGTGCTGTTACAATCATGGATTACATAATTACAGATGATTCTGTCCTTTCTTTTCATTGAAATAGTTATATATATTTATATATATATATATTATACTGCAATGAAAACACACAAGATGTTAACTTTCATGTCTCACTCAGGAAAAGTTGGTTTTCTTCGTGTGTTCCTTTACGAGAGGGAGTCTCAGTGCAAGACGAACCATCCTTAAGTGATGTGGAAACTTTTTTTTTAAGTGTTCTAGCTTAAACTCTGAGCCTCAAGTTAAAACATCAGGTTCCTTAAACTGTCTCTTGGTTTGTCAGATGACACTAAAAGAGTGGGATGATGCACCCCTTGTCTTCTGATGCACCGCTTTCTTGTTCAAATCATGAGAATGTTCTTGAAGCATTAAAAAAAAAAAAAAAACCCCAAAAAAATCTACATCAAAAAGTTTAAAAATAATCAGCAATCGACACTGTAAACAGTACACTGGCAGAAACTAGCTACCTGGTCTGGAGAAAACTACTCTGCAAGTGAGTGAGGGAGAGGATGTCACATACATTTTAGCAAAGGTGGCTCCCATTCAGAGCCTCCATTTTACACACTCGCTGGGTACCTCACACCGTAATAGAAACTTTTTTTTTTTTTCAGAATGGGAACTTGGGCAAAGGGAATGGACAACTGGCTTGTAGCCTACCTAATGTCATCAGTGTTGAGCCATGATTCTGCTTACAAAAGAAGAGGGAGGGATGCCTCTTTGCACCCAGGGTAGAAATTCGAACCCGTGAAGACCAGACAGGTCTGCAAAGTGCAATCTGTGTGGGGCTTTCACACCTGCTGGGCACAGATGCAAGGGACATCACCAGGTGCAAGGTAATGGAAGATCAGCTGGGTTAAAAATGAGCACGTTTTAATTGAAATCCAATGAAAAAACCCTATTTTAACAGTACAATTTATATTTTTTTTGTTTGTTTATTTTTGCCAAGTTGAAATGCTGTTTCTATGCCACCAGAGAATATGGATTGAAATGGTTACCACAAGGCCAATCCTGCTTTTGAAGGTCCTGCCTGACCTTGGCTGGGTAATGGTTCAAGTAACAACCTTACTATTCAAGAGATCTGGACTTAGGAAGAATGAAGAGAGGCGTAAACCCCGCGCTGGTGGGGAATTCCACTCGAGCAAATAAGGCCCTCATCCAGGGAAGCACTTAGTTTTTCAGCATATGAACAGTGCCTTATACTCCAAGGGAACTTCTCTGACGCCTGAAGCTGACTGTGCTTAAAAGCTGAGTTGAACTGGGCCCCTGGTCCTGAAATAAAACTGATACTGTACTAGAGCTAATGTAACTTACTGCTGTGACAAGAACCCATATTTTTGGTATTAAACTGAATGACTTCCTTTGCCAGCCTTTTACGTGTGTATGTTTTGAAAGACATGAGTATCTTGTAAACCTATACTAGTTTTCAATGTGTCTAGTAGCACCTACCTGGTTCTCTCAAACTACCATATTATATTAACATATTATTGCATTTTTCCACAGATGGGTATGGAGTGAACTGTAAAAACAAGCATGCAATCACATCAATGCAGACTTATTTCTTTAAAATGTCATACTGTATATGATTTATTATGTTAACACTCAACCACATCATATTATTTATGTCTGTATATTTTGAAAAAAAGTGCTGCTTTGATTGACGTCACCCTTTTTTCTTAGAAATTAACAAGATAAATGCTTCAACAAAAACAATTAAAATACTCTAATATTGTCCTTAAAAGGTTTATATTCTTCTGATAAATAATCTGTCACAGCACCTTTATCTTCCATTTTACCATTCCACATGATGTCATATTCCAAATTCTCCCTTCCCCACACAAAAATAAAATCCCAGGAGAAAGTCCTTTACAGCAGACCATCATGCTTTTATGCTTCACAAATACATCAACCAGAGAGAAATACTTCTTTTGTCAAAGGTGCAAAACACAGGAGCAAAAGGAGCTCCAACTAGACTAACTTGCGTTCTCCAGTGTAGAATCATTTCCAAGACCTGTTATGGCAACCTTTTCTTTTCATTGGAAGAGGAAATAAGCCGATGGGCTTACAGTGTTTTGTTGTCATATTTAAGAGCATGTGATTTTTCAGCTGTCAATTACACAAAAAAAAAAAAATTCAGAAATAATCCAAACAGAGACTTTCACTGTGGAGCTAAAAGCATGGCAGGAATTCTCTATCATTCACGGTGACATAAGTTTGTACCTCACAAAATGCATAGACAGGAATTTAATATAAAGAATTAGTCCATTTACTGTATACACAAAACATATATCTTTTGTTTTAACACTTCTATTTTTTCTTTTTTTTTTTCTTTTTTTCCTTTTTTTTTCCTTTTTTTTATTTTTTTTTTTTTTGGCAAACCAACATAGAGAAGCAGCTCTGGAACTGCCAAATTAAAAATTGAGAATTTTAGCAACTCAATAGTACTTTTTAAGGATAGTAATCAAATGTGGTTGTAATTTAAAACCTGAGGCTGTGCACTGGTTGTTAGCTTAAAACTACCTTTCCATATAACATTGTGCTTCCATTGTATAACAAAGAAAAAAATTAACAAGAACTAGAAAAGTTTGCTGCTGAACAGTGCTAGGACATACAGACAAAAAAATACTCATACATGTTATCTACTCAGAATATTCATTTGAGTCATATCTAAAGGGAAATGATGGACATTAGAAAATGCTTACTTGTGACTGACTTAGCTACTGCCAAAAAAATTGAATATGTATCAAATAATGTTTAATTGAATTTATTATATGCACTATATACAGATACTAAAATGCCTTGCAATTGTGCCCCATGAACACATCAAATTTGAGTAGGCAGGTGAGTTCATGTTTAGCAAATAAATTATAAAAACATAAATTACTCAGGAAGTTCTCTAATCTTTGTGATCCCAAAAGCGAGTAAAAGGGCAGGACAAATTGTTTCAAAAGAAGCTCTATTATCTAACTTTGCAGAATCTGTATAGCTACTCAGCATGTTTTCACCACTGAAACATGGCACTGTTGTCAAGGTACCATTTAAACCATAACAAAACAAAGCAAAACAAAACAAAAA
Source organism: Origma solitaria (assembly GCA_013397895.1). NCBI lineage: Eukaryota > Metazoa > Chordata > Aves > Passeriformes > Acanthizidae > Origma > Origma solitaria. Next base: position 807,598 of record VZRL01000718.1, read on the forward strand.
AATTCACTGGACTGCTCTTTTTTTTCCACCAAATCCAAGCATACAGGAAACTATACTAAACAGATTTCAGTTTGGGTTTCCAAGGGCATATGTTTCAAAAACAAGTTGCTTTTTGAATTATAGATAGACAGGTATAAAATCTTCTTTGTAAACCTCTAATCTTAGACTTAACACTTTCTGTAAGTAAATTAGGACCTCACCTAATAGTACTTGTTACGAATTTTGTTCTATGACATTCTAGTAGGGACATGATAAAAGAAAACTGGAAAAGAAAGCTGCGTAACACTTAAATATGTAGAAAACTTGGATTAAGATGATTAACATTGTTAAGGCTGTATATTCAAGCACTGTATGTTAAGAGAGCAGTGGATATGATTTTTAGGCAATAAGAAATGTCCTGTTTTACGCATGATACTGTAATTATAGAATGATGATGTCAACAGCTGATTGTTGGCATAAACTGGCTACTTATAGCAGGTATGTGAGTTAATAAAGATAGCAGAAGATGGCAGAAATGAATTCTGAGAAATGATAGCCAGTTTTCTCCAGCAGTCAGCCTGATAAGTAAAACTCCAAGATTCTAGCTCTGCATCTAAATGAAATACTCTTTTTTCTCCTCTGCATTGACTTGGCTGCCTTCTGCATTGATAATGGCTGTGTCGGCATCAGGTGCATCTTCAGCTCCTTTTGCTTCATTTGTTAAATATGTTCCTGTAGGAATCAGTACAAGAGAAAAGGAAAAAAGAAGAAAAATTAGGGTGGTTTTTTTTTTTTTTAACACTGCATTATAGGAAGCACATTTCACACAATGCCCTAATTTTTTAATGAATGAAAAATATTTTTACATGGTTTTAGAATACGTCATAAAGATATGCCCAACTTTCTAATTTGCCTAAGAAACATAAACTGATATTTATACTCATAAAGGCACATACACAAACTAGTATATCCACAATAAATTAAGGTCATATTTTAATAAAATTCCATTTTATCTAACTGGAGTAATATGCAATATATTTTTCAATTACAGAATAAGTGATAAAATCTTGGTTATTTCATGAAATAACTATCCATCCAAAACAAAGCAATTTTGAAGACTTAGATATTCATAAACATGTTTGTTTGGTTTTTTAAATGGTCACTAATCATTTCTATTTCTGTTTTTTCTTGATTGTATCTATGCTTTAATTTTACAGAATTGTATCATAATAGGTTCCAAGAATTACAAAATTGAGGCAGTTTTATTAGCTGAACCAACTCACATCATACTATAACATCTATTTTTATGCTCTGGATATAAATGAAAAGAAATGTGTACAATAGTCAAATTTCCCTTTGTGAAAAGCATTATTTATGTTGGCCAAGATGTACAATATTCATTCAGGAAAGTAAAAAAAAAGAGACACACTTTCACTGGCTCATTAAAAAAAGATTCTGATTCCCTCCCATGTAGTCCAATCAAATCGAAAAGATGTTTTTATCAATTTATGTTTGCTAGGCATATGATCATCCTATCTAAAATGAGACAATGAATTAATACCAACATTCATGCTCTCTTCACTCTTTTTTTTTTTTTTTTTTTTAGGGGGGGGGGGGGGGGATA